>LS486604.1:0-30459 GCA_900490705.1 Pristionchus arcanus
GCGTGTGGACGAGAGCGAGAGACGACGAATGGGGGAGTGCGGGCAGTGGGCGGCGTGGCGTGTGCTATGGCGCCGGGCAAGGCGTGGGGGTGACGCGGCACCACCCACCCTCCCATCGAGCACATCGCCAGAGTGTCCTCTCAGTGGAGACACTCTTTTGCCCCCCTCCGGCGACTCAACCCCGGGCTGCTCCTCGCAGGAACTGAAAATCGAAGTTTGATCTTTGATCTTTGGACTGCAGAATAATACTAGCAAATTCGAAGTTTAATCTTTGATCTTTGATCTTTGGACTTGCATAATACTAATCAAGGCTAGTGCACTACGGAGCACTTTTCATGGTCCATGTGATGGAATGGGGTACTGTAGCTACCGTATTCATCCTAGTACTCACCGGCACAAGGCCCGTACTGACGCTTCCGACGGCGGAAACTAGGGCAGCCTGCTGGCGGGTGGGCTGGGTACGGTAGACTACTGCAATGCAGGGGATCTTTTCAAGGGTTCACAGATCAAAGATCAAGACTGCAACTAGAGCTGAAGCGGGTAATCACCTGGAGAGACGAGAGACATCGCGAGACGGACCGGGGAAGACATGCCGAGAGACGAGAGGCGAACTTGGGCGATAGCGAGGCGCAGGAGAGCACTTGGGTGGAGAGGGGGTGTCGGGCAAGGAGTGTGGGGGAGGAGGAAGGGCCTAGCACGGTCCGGAACCGGGGCCCGCGCATGGGGCAAGTTTGCGCGACCCACACGGTCCGGCCGGTCCCAACCTCCCGGGAAGACCGCCCACCGACGACCCCCTTAGTGCGTCCTTGGAGACCCTGCGCGCTGCGCCCTCAGCCCGCTGCCGCCTGCAATAGACAAGCATTGGCTACCGTATTGATTCCGACGTAATAAGTCAGTTTACGATGGCAGGTTCTAACGTATTCCCACTTAATGTTGATTCTACGATAATAAGCCAATTGTCGATAACGTTTCCTACCGTATCCCCACACTCACCTTAGTGAGGCAGGCGCTCACTGGCCGCCTCGAGCAGGTGCAACGATCGCATGTCGCGGTCCGACTTCGTCCTGAATTATACCGTAATTCCTTGATTAATCGATATCCTACCGTAATCATCCCATGCTAGGTCCTGCTATCGTAATTCCTTGATTAATCGATATCCTACCGTAATCATCCCATGCTAGATCCTGTTCGCTGCTACCGTAATTCTACCGTACTCACTTGAACGAGTCGTAGGCTGCTCCGTATGCGGCTGTCCACGTGACCTTGCCGCCGCGAACGAGGAGAAGGCCGTCACGAGCCACCTGCGACATTCAAGCGATAATTGGGGAGATTCAATCGATAACGAGTAAAACAGGCCACTTTTGTCATGGTAATGAGTGTATTTCGTCACCTACCACTACTTAGTGGATGGCTGACCTTTCTACAGAAGTCTTCCGCAAGCTTGACCAGCGCATCGTAGCGGTCGCACGCCGCAGTCGCGTGAGTGATGAAGCGCTGCAAGTACCGCTTTAGATCTTTAGAGGGGAGTGTTCTAGGTGCGCCGGGTTAGAGAGAACGAAGGGAGCGGGGAGAGGAGGGGCGGAATTTGGGAGGAGCTCGCAATCAATCGTTAGTTCCCTTGATACCGTACCCCTTCTGGGACCACATGCTAGCTATAGCCTAGGCGGGAACATATCCAGAAATCGATGAAAACGGGGCATGTTTTCGACCCGTAGGGTACGTGTTTCATCGACAGAAACTGGACCAATCGATACTCTCCCGTAACCAAGGTAACTGCCCTGTCTACCGTACCCCAGGCGATATTCTACCGTAACCATGATACAGTAACCCATGTCTACCGTAACCAGGCCGTACTGCTGTATCTACCGTACCTCGATCATCATCGTGTTGGCCGGGTTGTCCACGTTGGCAGCGGACAGACGCGGCAGCGCCATCTGCGCGCATCGACGAATCGTCTTCAGGCGCTGAGCGCACTTGCCGGCCATGGATCTCCAGTGGCCCGAGATGCGCGCGTCTCCCTTGCCCGCCATCTGAAATGTGCGCAAATAAGCGGGGTTACGGTAGCCAGATGAGTATACAAAAAATAAATTACGGTAATGTGGGTTACTGTAGGCACTAGCGAGACGACTACGGTAGGACTGAGGGGGTACCGTAGCAAGGAGAAAGTGTGTCTCACCTTGAGGCTGAGGCCAGCGTTTGCGCGCTGGTAAGTCGCGAGGCGCATCTTGATGGCCTGGACACGGGCGGTGAAGGCGGCGGGCACGCCAGCAGCAACAGCTGCTGCACCAGCTGCGGGCTGCGCCACGGCAGCTGCGAGAGGCTGCGCGGCAGCCGGGAGGACAGCCGGCTGGACGGCGACGAGCTGCGGTGCGGCAGCGGCAGCGACAGGCACAGCCGGAACAGCGCCAGCAGCAGCAGCAGCGGGAGGAAGAGCGGCCGGGAGGATGGCGGGCTGGGGCGCAGCCGCGGCGACGGGAGCAGCCGGCTGCGGGGCGAGAGCGGCTGCAGCGACCGCAGCAACGGCGCCTGCGAGTGCCTGAAATGCGGCAGATGCGTCGGTAAGACTACGGTAAATGAGGCTGCCTTTTTTAAAAATATTTTTTTTAAAATCAATAACTGGTGGGTATTAGTTTCACTTGTCATTGAAGTCCAATCCATCAAATATCCATCAAACACTGGTGGGTATGGGTTTCACAGTTGTCATTAAGGTATTGCTCGTCAGAAAGTGGTGGATATCTGTTTCACAGTTGCCACCTAAGTATTGCTCATCAGAATCTGGTGAATCTTGGGTTCACAGTTGCCACCTAAATGTCAGCAGAAACTGGTGAATCTTGGTTTCACACTGGTTTTAGGAAGAAATGAATCGATAGCTCGAATATACGGTAAGGGATAGCTACAGTACCTGCTGGGCGCGAGTATGCGCAGCGTCCGCGCGCATGCGCTCTTGCTGGGCGAGGGCCTCGGCAGCCAGCGCACGTGCCTGCTCCTGACGCTCGCGCACCTCCGCGTCGTTGGCGCGCGTGCTCTCCACCTCGCGATCCGCCTGCAGCAGCTCGAACTCCGTGCGACTGCAGCGAAAAAACAATCATTGATTGACTACCGTACATTCCGTGGCGCTACCGTACCCAAGCACTATAGAAGCAAGGTTGCGAGAGAAACGAGTTCGAATGTGTGCTACCGTAACCCCAGTGTCCGGAAATCAGTGCACACTTACAGGCGCTTGTAGGCGGGGCAGTTGTGGTCGGGCGTGCCCACTCTGAAATTGTATTATCATCAGCGACGAGCACTTGGTCAGATCTAGGACTGTACTCCCGGTTTTGCCCTGCCTTTGAAGCCTACAATCCCCGAGCAAAGCCCGCGAAATTCGAAACAATTTAATCCAATCCCCCCATGTTGGTTGTTTGTCCGAGGACGGTGCTTATCTGCTCAAGCGATGACTTTTCTCTGTATTTAGAGAACGAATAAATATTTAAGTGAGCAAACTCGATCGATTAGCTCATTTTGCTAATCAATACGCAGGATTGCTACCGTATGAACACTGATCAATCGATACTTGCAGGGATACGGTACCTGACGCGAGCGACAGCGACCTCAGACGGTGACGCGGCTCTGAAATTGGTGAGTCATTTATTGATTGGATATTACAATTAGTTACGGTAGCCGGGAAATCGCAAAGTGACTTTACTTATGCAGCAGCGCCCTATTTCACGAGTCAGCGTTTTGCGAAAATTGTCATATTACTGCGGCTGCTCTCCCTCTCTCAAACCCGTCTGGACTAGAGCGCGCGCTTTCTGCAAGGGCTCAACCGTACCTGGCGGCGACGTCGGCAGCTGCGTCCTGACCGGGGCGCGGGTGCACATACGGCGAATCGCCCACGAGAACAGAAGGAAGCGAGGCCGCACGGCGAACGGCGCGCAGGATGGGGCGCGTGGCGGCGGGCGCGGCTGCTCCGGCCGGTGGACCTCTGTAGATCGGCACGACGAGGAGCTCATCCACACTGAGCCTGCAAGTGGTTGCTGTGTGCCGGCGTGGTACGATAAGTGATCTTTGATCTCTGATTACGGTATGTGATCTTTGATCTCTGTGGAGTCACTCACAGCCCAACGTCTTCTTCCGGCACGTTCTGCTCCCTGGCTGCACGTGCATCCTCCGCTGGATCGGAGCCAGGAGGGCCATATGAGTCCTGTGATGGGGGAATTACGGTAGGTCGGTTGGGTCGCACCGGGGGTACGCTAGAGGCTATGGTAGTTCCCTGGGAGGGGGGGGGTGCGGTTGGCCAACTGGGCCAGACTGCTGACTGCCTACACTTTGTTTAACGTACTTGTTCCAAGTTGCGTTAATTCCCTGGGGGATTACGGTATTTTGGTTGGGGGGTATCGTGGGGAGGGGGTGCTCACCGGCGCCGGGGAGTTCTCGCGCTCGCGCTCCTCCTCCTCCTGGCGAATCTGCTCGGCCGTCTTGGCCGGCTTCGGCTGCTTCGCAAGCTCGGCGAATCTGCGAGCAGACATCACCGGCGATGCCATGTCCGGATACGCCTGGGAAGAATAGCTATTCTATATTGGTTGGTTATTACTGTAGTCGGAAAATCGCAAAGTGACTTTATTTATGCAGCTTTTGGGCATGGGGATGGTTGTGCGCATAGCAATGTTGTTATCTCGCAGGCGGCTCGGTGGGTTAGGTTTGCGGTACTTTGCTTGCTAGATCAGGCAGGATTGCGCTAATACTATTAGAATAATAAATGAGGCTGAAATGGGCGTGTTCTTTTTTTTCATCGCGTTTCGCGTTTCACTGGTCGGGGCAGCGTGTGTGAAACGGAGAGAGACAGGTAGAGCCGGGGGTGAAATGCTCAGGTCATGAAACCCAAAATGTGCTACGCTATTACAAGCTTCCGAAATTATTGCACTTGCGGTGGTTAGGTTTCTAGTAACTTCTACCTTCTTTGTCTTTCTTATTTTTTGTTCAAATTGGCATAAAAAGTGGGGTTGGAGTATGCATAGATCCTTTCGCGGGGGTATTTGAACTTTGAGGTAGAGAAAGGGAGAGAGACCACCCACCTGAGACAGCTGGACCAGTCGCTGCTGCAACGGGAAGATGCCCTCCTTCACGGTATCGATTCCCCTGCAGATGATGCTCTCCCTGGCACGGCTGTCGAATCGTGTGGTATAGACCATCACCTGCAATGAGGACGGGCTGGATACGGTATCTACCGTAATCGAGCGGCTATCGATTGGGCTGCGGATGCACATATCTATAGGCTACACGGGTTGTGTGTTATCGATTGACACGTTGATACCGTAATACTAATGCGATAAGTGCCGTACAATTAGGTGATCGATTGATTTGTCACTACCGTAGTGGTAGCAATAAGCACCGTATGATTGGACGATGATCGATTGAGAGACACATCGCTACCGTAATACTGATACGCGATAAGCTACCGTACCTGGCCACCACGGGCGTCCACATACACGGACGACTTGACCGGCAGCGTCGGGGGTCCCACGTGGATTGCGACGGCAAGCAGCCGACCGCCATCGGCTATGCTGTCCTGCACACTGCCACTCACGAGCATGGCGACACGGCCGCCCGACTTGGCTGCAAAGCGTCGCGTATTGACTACCGTATCCAGGGAGTTGTCGCTGGGTCATGGGCAAGCACTATATTCTTTCGCTCATAGCCCCAATCTCGATGTAATGTTTCCATGTCTGGTCAAGGCTGTTGTTTGTCTCACGGACTCGCAGATCCTCCTTTTACAAGTGCATTTGACGGTGAAACACCAATTGTGATCTTTCGCTAGAGTCAAACAGGACGTGTCTCTTCATTTCGCATACTATCTCGCCGGTCAGAGGGGAGGCGAGAGAGAGAGAGTACGCGAAATGAGGAGAGTCATCCCTAGTAAGGACTCACTCTTGCAGTAGTCCACTTCGTGCTGGAGACGTCTCTCGACCGTCTCCCAGACCGCCTCCCCCAGACCTTCCTGCAATCAATACTATCGCTTAGAGGCTACCGTACCCCCAATATTCCCCTCGGGACCAGAATAGATACGGTAGCTTACCTTGAGATGGTCCTCCACGTCAGCATAGTAGTCCTCCTGGGCCCATTGGAGCGCAGCGAGAGGGTCGACCTGCAAATTGCCTTACTAATTACCAGCCCCCTTCACTGATTTCTCATTTCCCAGTAGCTTTGGTTCCTCTGCGTTTCTGCCCGACCGAGTTTCTCTGGCGCTCTCGCCCTTGGTGAAAAAACCCAAGCGCAGCTTCGCTTTATATAATACATTTCTTTATATAATTTACTAATTTACTAATTCCCCATGAATTGAGGAGGCTGGGCTAGGGAAACGATGGATACGAATCGACGACAGAGACAGACTATTCAAGATAATCAGAGATCAGAGATCAGACTCACTGCTCCAATTCTCGCGGGCATGCTTGAGATAGAAGATTTGCTTGAGTAGGACTGTAGCTGCAATCAAACGCGTTCGTTAGGGCACGGAAGGGGAGAGGGAGGAGAGCGTGCGTGTACGGTGGACGGTTACGGTATGCATCGAGGAGAATACGGTAGCCCGGGAGAGGATTACGGTATGCGAGCAGCATACAAATCGATTGACGGGGCTTTTTGTGTTTCAAAGCGATGAAGCAATGGGTCGAAGCAAATTATCGAAAATAATATAGACTAGGCGATCACGGAGGGTCATTTATCAGTTTCGGTGCTGTTAGGGTATCGAGTGAGTGAATGAGGGACGAGTGGGATACGGTAGGGGCACGGTAGGTCAAGGACGGGGTCCGGTTTCCCCTCCTATAGGGTGTACATAAGGTTTGAGAAGAACGGGCTTGGTGAATGTATGGTTCGCTGCTGTAAGAATGAATAAGAATAAGGATTGAATAGATATCAAAAGTCACTTTGCGATTGGGATTTGGAACATAATGGGTGGTTTTATAGTGATCAAATGAGGCAAGGGAAATCGTTGTTTCAGAGGATACGGTAGGAGGGGTGGGATGGGGCGGATACGGTAGATTGAGCATACTGTATCCAGAGAGAGAGACTATGTCGGGAAAAATAGACAAAAGATATTCGCCATCTGATTCGGTATCGAGTGACGCAAGGCAAATCGCTGTTTCAGACGGCAGGCTAGCAATAAGAGGAAGGACGGAAGGTGGGTGAGGGGGGAACGGGTAGGCAAGGCGATAATTCGAGAAAGTGTTCACAAGGCGCTTTAATGTTTCGGCGTGAGACTATCAATGTTTTTTTTGGAAAATTTTGGCGGATCATCAGTTTGCGATCGCACGCTAGAACAATTGTGGGTACGGTATTAGTCGAATTTCAGGATAGCTCAATATTGATCGTATTTCAGGGTAGTTCAGGGAATTGCCTTTCTTTCTACAGAGTATGAAGCGGGTGAATCGGGGATACAGCGTAAGGGTAGGAAGCTTAAGGAGTGCTACAAACGATATCGAAAAGACCAACCTCGACGGACAAACCGCACGAGCCAGTGACGACAAAGCGAAATGGAATGAGAAACTCATTTCATTTCGAGTCGAATTTCCATTTCATTCTTCCGATTCCGTGCTATTGTTCATCGGTTGCACAACGGGAGGATGAGAACAGAGAGAGGGAAGGTGCGCGGAGATAATAAGTTGCTCTCCAGGAGTAGGGTTGACTCAACATTCTACCGTAACCCTAGCTGATCCTGACCTACCGTAGCCCACTCAAGCCCTGCGGTGCTCTAATAAGGGGTGATTCATAATTCTACCATAACCCTTGCTGAGGAATTTCAGGGTAGCTCAGTATTGATCGCATTTCAGGGTAGTTCAGGGAATTGCCTTTCTTTCTACAGAGTATGAAGCGGGTGAATCGGGGATACAGCGTAAGGGTAGGAAGCTTAAGGAGTGCTACAAACGATATCGAAAAGACCAACCTCGACGGACAAACCGCACGAGCCAGTGACGACAAAGCGAAATGGAATGAGAAACTCATTTCATTTCGAGTCGAATTTCCATTTCATTCTTCCGATTCCGTGCTATTGTTCATCGGTTGCACAACGGGAGGATGAGAACAGAGAGAGGGAAGGTGCGCGGAGATAATAAGTTGCTCTCCAGGAGTAGGGTTGACTCAACATTCTACCGTAACCCTAGCTGATCCTGACCTACCGTAGCCCACCCAAACCCTTCTTTCTTCTCATTAGGGTTAATTCACCATTCTACCGTAATCCATGATGATCCATGGCCCACCGTAGCCCACCCAAGCTCTTCTGTCTTCAAATAAGGGTTGATTCATCTTTCTACCGTAACCCATAATGACCTATCGTAGCCCACCCACGCCTTTCCCTCTTTGAAATGCCATTACCATTAGGTGGCACTACCTGCTACAAAGCTCCCATGGTATTTTCGGGAGCAATCGCGACATTGAATGCGAATGTCTCGTCAATACTGAGGCAGCTCTGCAATCTTGCCTACTCCTTACAACTCTATTGATCTCTATACCTATCCTAATGCCATGGTTGACCTAAAAACCGCTTAATATTTTTCACACCATAACCATCTTAAAGGGAGTCGGCAGTCAAAAATAAAGTGTTTTTCAGATTAAAGAGCTTTCTTTTCTAAGAATTTTGAAAAAAACCGCATATTTTTGCGATTTTTTTGAAGGCAGATATGATTTTTCAAAGTTTCAAGGTACTGTAGCTCCTGCATACGTGGTGTGTCTGTTGTTTCCTAATATCACTTGGTAAACGATAAGACCAGCGCAATTTTTAATGAAAATTGTAATTTTTTATCAGTTGACAGTCAAAATCAGGTCAGGTTTCCGATTTTCTACTCAGAACAGTTAATTTTAACAAAAATTTAGGAAAAGACAGAAAATCTTAATATGCGAGAGCGACAGTAACCCTCAATTCACCATAAATCATAACTGCCTTCAAAAAAATTGCAAAAATATGCGGTTTTTTTCAAAATTCTTAGAATTTTGAGCTCTATCTTGTAAAAAATCGCTAGCGAGAATAAGCAAAAGAAATATTTGGATGCAGGCTCTCTTTAAAGCTGATAGAAATAACACTTCATTGCTAAATTAATTAACAATATGTTTCGCTATCTGATTGATTACCTTCTTGGTTACAAACATTTGGGCCTACCGTACCCAGCCATCAATTATCGATTGCTATTTCCAGAATGACGGTCGAGATGGAGGACGAGGTGACGGCGCTCGTCGAGCGGTGCTTCCCGAACAGAGTGTGAGTCGATTAAGCTACCGCATCCTAAGGATTAAGGCTAAGGCCTGAAGCCTAACGTATGCGGCATCTTACGGTACTGGTGGAAAGGTGCTTTCCGAAGAGAGTGTGCGTAAAATTAAGTTACCGCATCCTAGAAATTCGACTACATTATGCAATCATAATCAATGATACTTCCATAGTCGGTCGATTCAAAATCAAGGCAGCACAAACAACCAAGAATATCCTCTCTTCTTCAGATCCGACTCGGACCCGATGGCTGCTGATGAGACAATGATGGAGGAGGAGGATGGGGAGGGTGAGTGGATTTATATTTATGCTTTTATTTTATGCCTTTTATTTTGTTTTATTGCCATTTGTGTATAGATTTCATAGTGGTTTCTTGTTACTGATGAGCGTTATTTCTAATATAAAAAAGAGCTAGGTGGTTTTTCGTTTTGAGGAATGATGCTACTTGCTTCTGCTGACAATGAGCGTTATTTCTGCTAATTTTTAACCGAGATTTCCTAGCCTGGCATGTGCTTTTTGGTTATGGTAATTTCTAAAAAATCGATAACTTGCAGCCCACTCGAGCACTCCTTCCGTAACGACGTCCAAACCGTCCAGTCAAGAGATGGAATACGGTAGGGAGATGGAGGAGGAAAAGGAGAATGCAGGAAAGGATGAGGCAATGGATGAAGAAGAGAAGGAAATGGAACAGACCTGCACTAGTCAGTGAACGAAGGCCATTGTTTATTCCATGGTCTGACTCTCTCAAATTCCCATGCTCTCTCGTATCTCTGACCGACGAGATAGTGTTATGAAATGAGAGATTCAGACGATTTTTCTTACCCTTATTCTCATTAGGGTTACGGGTAAGGTATCGGTTGAATGGAGAAAGATAACGACGCCCTTATCACTACTAGGGAATTATTTCTCGTTATCCGTTTGTTGTACTGTCCATTTCCCTCGTTGATTTCGCGTTTTCCCTGATTGATTTAACGGAATAGAATGCCCTCTGATTCCTTTTCGCTAATATCCTCCCTGGTATCTCGCAGATTCCTCGTTTTCCCCTGCCCTCTGAGCCAATTTAGACTGATTCTTGATTTGTTAACTAATTGCCCTATTTGTAAATTTTCTATCCTTTGCCTTGCTAAGTTACGTAACGTATAGTAATGATTTCTTCCCTTGTTTTTTCCCTGTGCCTTTTCGACTGAAGTTGTCCATCTTATCTATATTCCAACAATGATTTGTTCTCGGAAGATGTTTTTGTTCCTTGCTCTTTGGTCGGAATAAAACGTTAAGTTAAATATCTCATGGATTATTATACTTTACGAGCACGTCACGGTTTCGATTGTCGGGAAATAGTTGAAACTTTTTTCACTTGCGAATCTTGACTGGTGAGGATTACGGAAGTTATTGATTATTGTATACGACCGTAGTTATCGATTACTGTAGGGGCGGGTTGCAATATTTATCGGTTACTGTAGGCTGCGAGCAACTGTAGTTATAGATTAATGTAGGTGCGGGTCACGGTAGTTAGCGGTTACTGTAGGGTGCGGGTTACTGTTGTTATAGATTACTGTAGGGGCGAGGTACGGTAGATATTAGGGCGGCGAAAACGGATCGCGGATATCCGCGCTTGCTTACCAGTTTTGCGGATAACCCGCGAGAGACTCATTTGCAGCCTCACTCTCGGCGGGTCATCCGCTTTATTACCCTCTGGCCGCGGATGAGCCGTTTTCTGCGGGTCGAGCGCGGGTCGAAAGCGGGTCGAGAGGGTTTACTCAGCAGATATTGGTCGAAATCGGCTACTTTATGCTTCGTAGAACTCGAGTTTCATAGGGCTATCAATCAAGTATTTATTTGGATGGATAGGGAGTAGTCTAAATTTGGGATATATATTATGGGAAAGAGAGGGTGAAGAGGATGCGCAATGAGGGTTAATCGGTGTATCGATTGATACTACCTCATATGAATATGTATTAGATTGCGCTTAACGAGCTGAATTCAACGGTGTTTCATTTGTTTCATTTCGTACACTGGTTGTAGAGAAAACACCTTCGACCCGCGCTGACCCGCGCTCGACCCGCGCTAAACGGCTCATCCGCGGGAGAGGGGGCAATAAAACGAGAGGGAGCAGATATCCGCGCAACCCGCTTTCGACCCGCTGGATGAGGTAAACAACGAGACCCGCGATCCGTTTTCGCCGCCCTAGTAGATATCGATTGCTAAAGTCTGCGGGTTAAGTTAGTCATCGCTTATTGTTGGCTGATGGTTACGGTAGTTTTCGGTTACTGTAGTATTACAGCGGACTTGCGTGAGCGTAACGAACTCGCCTCGATCGCCTGTCTTCAAGGCCATTTTCCGTATTGATTGCCAATCAGCTCCCAAGTGGAAGGCTGGCTCGGCGAACTACCCCTCTCCCCGTAATCAATCGCATTTGTTCTTTACTTTGTGTACTTTGTACTTTCCAAGTACTTTGTGCTTGTCAACAATCATTTACAAACACGAGATTTATTAGGTTTTACAAAGGTTATAATTTGGTTATAGGGTCGACTTCGTCACTTTGTGCGTATCAATCGGCCTATTTCTTCTCATTTCTTCTTGGCATCGGCAGGCTCCCTGACATATTGCAATTGTGATTACGAAATTATATTTTAAGAAGGTTTTGCGAGTTTTTACAAAGAATGCGTCTGATAAAAACTATTTGAATGGGGAATTTTTAAAAATATATAAATGCTCACTTCTTAGCAGGAGCGGTGTCATCCGCTTTCTTGGCGGGTTCATTCATGGACTTGGCGGGCACGTTTTCATCCTCTTTCTGAAAGTAATTGATGCGTACGAATGCCAAAACAGACCAAAATACATGCTAACGAAATTTAGTTTGAATAATTAATTTTCCATAAAATCAAACATACCGTGTGAAGTCCATGCAGTTCACCGAGCTGCGTCTTTGCGTATTTCTGGAAAACATATTCGAAGATTAAAATCGCCAATTCCATAATTCTTAACCTTCTCCTTTTCTGCCTCCGCCTTCGCTTGCTGAAATCAGAAGAAATAAGCATTTTATTTTATTTTCAAAGAAACTGGCAGAAATGATCTTTTTCAGGATCTTTTACTGAATTTTCCGAATTCATTTTTGCGATGCCCTCTAACATCTCTCCATTTTAATTAATGGGATTTTTTAAAAGTTGTATTTCGGTAACAGTGGATCAAAAGGCTTCTAAGAAATCGTCAAGGTATTTAGGATTCAAAATTCCAACCTCACGCATGCGCTTTCTCCACTCTTTTTCTTCTTGTTCGATCCTCTCGCGATGTCTATCCCTAAAATATCAAATTGAAAATCAAATTAAAAATATATATATTTACCTAATGCTGTCAGAGTCGAGTTCGTCGACATAGAGTTTCTGGAATATAGTTTCGATCTGTCATCTATGATTAAAAATATAAAATCATTTTACGAGACTAAATCAGTAATCAAAGAGTTCTCTCGTTATTTTTGTTTTGTTTTTAATCTAATTGTAAATCAGATAACTTAAATCGGAATCAGAACAATCAAAGATCACTTTCATAATTTTCACACCAGAGTTCAAACAACGCATTCTGAATCAGAGGTCAAAGATCTTTTTTTAGATCAATGAATACTTTCGCAATATTAACACAAGAACGTAAGATCAAGGACTTAAGGTAAAAGATCAAAGATCAAAGACCAAAGATGACCCACCTGCGAATCAGACGAATCCGATAGCGAGTCCTCTTCCAGCAGCTCACGCTTCTTCTCCAAGAGTTCGAGCTTAATGGAGAATGGTCAGTTTGATCTTTGATCTTTGATCTTTATGTAAAATGAAAAATACAGCTTAAAT
Organism: Pristionchus arcanus; assembly: GCA_900490705.1. NCBI lineage: Eukaryota > Metazoa > Nematoda > Chromadorea > Rhabditida > Neodiplogasteridae > Pristionchus > Pristionchus arcanus. The sequence goes on from LS486604.1 coordinate 13,066, forward strand.
TTTCAAAAAAAAATAATAAATGATATTTTACCAGCATTTCTTTAGTAGCACGAATGGCCTCTTCGTTGTCCTTTATCTGAATTATTTAAAATATTTATAATTATAAATAATTATCTCACTTTATTTATCTTCAAGTCATTCACTAGTCACTAGCAGCCCCCTTTACCTTAACCTTTTTATTTCTCTTCTTCTCCTTTCTCTTTGCCTTCGCATCTTTCTTCATACTTTCATTAATCGTCTTCTCCGAACAATCTTTCTTCTGAAGATCAAAGATCAATATAAAAGTGCAACTCAAAGATCAAAGATCAACTTTCACCTCCTCCTTTGCTTTCTCTTTCTTCTTCTGTTCCTCAATCACACATTTCTTAATCCAGTCGAGCGGTTCCGTTTCGTCAATCTGATAATCAAAGATCAAAGATCATGAACGATTCAATTCCCACCTTTTGCTCTTTGACGATTTCGTCTAGCTTGGCGTTAAAGAACTTGAAATCGCCCGCTTCAACGTACTCCATCTGTAATTGTTTCATCATAAACCAAGTGTATCTAAATATGAGGACCAAAGCCTATAGCGTACGTATGAGGAATATTTATTGAAGTCTATTTTCAAGTCTGTGTCTTGTCCTACTCTGACATTGAGCTCGTTTACACTTGGGTGACAATGAAGATACGCATACTGCCGACCCAATTGCAGTCCAGAATTATCATACTTGCCTTATGAATCTTGGTGATGATGTCGTGATACTGCTTCGGGAAATTGAGTTTGCCAGCTGCAAGCAATTCATTGTTCGCAAAAAAAGAACCTAATAAAGTATATAATAATAAAGTTATGGTGGCACTACCCGTTCAAACCATAACAATTTCACTTACCGGCATCGAGCTCGCGCGACCTCTCCATCAACTCTATCTTGAGCTGCAATACTGATTTATTTTTTTAAGGCCAAACGGAATTAAATTATCAATCAAATTGTACGATTTTTTCTTTTAGTATAATTGAATGGATAATAATCGTAAATTCGAACCGAAACAATCGTTTTCTTTCTGCTCGAATGCGACCACGTCAGGTTCTTCTTGTCGTAGATCTGCAAGGAACGAAAATATTTTTTTATCATTAATCATAATTATCTTTTTTTAATTACCCGTACTCGTCTACTCGTCATGTTTCAGTTTTTGATTGACTCGCACTTCTTTTCATAGCAAATAATACCGTCCCTTTGCTTGCATTAGAAGTCATATTATTTCATATTTTTTTGCTCAATGAAACTCTACTGTTCAGTATTCTTGAAATATGCCAAATATTTTAGAAGCTTATAAATACCTGAAGCATCATGTACAGCCACACTTCTAGGTCGTCCTTACGGCACTGTTCTTCATCCTGTAGAGAATCACTCATTATCCGGATTTTAAAATGAGCCGGCATTTAGAAACTCAAAGCCGGAACCGGAATTTGCTCTTCAATCTCCGGGAATTCCTACCTGTAGACTGCGAATGCTCGCGTACTTGAGTGTGCCCATGGAACGGACGCTCGCACGAGCAACTCTGTAAAATTATTTAGTTTTGCAACATTTAAGAAAAATAAAATAGACCAATTTTGAATATTGTGTCCCCTACAATTTCAGAACAAAATATTCGCAGAGCCGGTTCCGTCAATTATTGGGTTGATGCGAAAGTTCCTGCGGGTTTCTATTTTCCAATTTCTCGATCGATGGCTTTGCGTATCATAACATCTGCTATGCCATAAATTAGGTGGATGTCTAGGCCACACAACAGTACTATTGGATTAGTGTACGATCGGGATACTGTGGAGAAATTAATTTTTGTTTCATTGGTATGCCGGGATAAGACTACAATGTCAGTTTTTAGTGATTGAATCAATAGGCTACACCACCTTGGTAACCTGTAAATAAAATCTGCCCAGCAAATCACTAATAGGGCATGGTTTGGTGCTCCGACTAGGCATGTTTTATCAAGGTTCCAAGTGCGCTACAGAATGGCAGGTCGATGAATATCTGTTTTTCGATGGTGTGATTTTGAACAAAATATTCGAAAAATTGCTACTCAAACACAGATCAACCAATCTTTATAAAAATAATAGTGCAAGTTCATCAATGTAAGAGCTTCATTTTCCACTAAAAATATAGCACTGTGTCAATCGAAACGTACGTACGTCGAAGGAAACTGATTTCAATAAATTCAAAATTTACAGTCTTCGAGATTGATTGCCTATCTGAAGTTTGGTTTTTGTGCCTAACCTATTTGCTTTATGTCAAAATTTTGCTTAGTGATTGTGCTTTCTAGTGGCGATCGATTTTCATACAAATAATTTATCTCCGCTGAATTGTAGCCTCTGAAAAAAGGTGAACAAATGCCTACTCCTGCAACTTCGAAATATCACTGTGCCTGGCTTTTGGCTTCTATTATCTTGCTTTGGTGGGTGCTGTGAAGAGCATTCAAGTAGTTATATAATTTTTAAGAACGCAAGTCATTTGGACTTAAACAAAAGCAGATAGAATTAATTATGTCAGAATATAAAAACCCGCAGGAACTTTCGCATCAACCTGATAGTTACATAGTTGCTATTTAACTCACTTCACTGTACCGTCCTTGTTCCTGTAGGACCGGGAAATGCCGAAGCCCAGCATGTAGATGACGCCTTCGTTGGGCGGCAGGCCGACCGCGTAGTTGGCCGCCTTGATGTCGCTGGAAAGGGGGCCGGAATATTCTATCCGGGATTTAGAATATTTAGAATTGCTGCAATAGCCAGGAAATTGCGCAACTGATTGTGACGGTGCCCAGTTAACTTCACGGGCAGAGAACTATGACGAAGGCCGGAACCGGGAAAATAAATACTGAGATTTTTTCAAGAGCCCGGATCAAGAGCCCGGATCTGATTGTGAGCCGGGCCGGGCAGGACCGGAACCGTATATGGGTCATCCCTCACCGATGAAGGAAGCCGAGTTCGTGCAGCGCGTCGATGCTCTTTAGCGTCTGGCGCGCGATGTTGATCTGCGTGGCCGGACTGAAAGAACCGGCAATTAGAATACGGAACCGGAAAATACAATCCGGCCCTCAACCCCGGCTCCCTCATACCTGGTCACGCCGCCGAGCACCTTCACTATCACGTCCTTCAGGGAGCTCCAGATGATGTCCATCACGTAGTACTTGAACGTGGCCGTGATGCCTGCAAAGCCGGAACCGGAAATTAGGATTTGGTTACTGTAGCCGGAAATTAGGGCAGGGATACTGAAGCCGGAAATTAGGTTAGAGATACTGTAGCTGGAAACTCGGATAGGATTAATGTATCCGAAAACTGTAGCTTTGGTGTACTGTAGCCGGAAATTAGGATAGGAGCTATAGAATGGGTACAGTATCCGCAAATCAGGTTCCTCTGTAGCAGAAGCAGGTTCAAGAGCCGGATATTACGGATTACGCAGCCGGATATTATCCAGAAGTACGGTATCTTCTCTTCTACCGTACCCTTGTCGTAGACCTTGACGAAGTGGGTCTTGTCCACGTTCGAACTAGCCGCGATCGAGTCGAACACGTTTATTTCAATCTGGAAAAGACATTTATAAAATCCGGTTCTGATCGAAACCCCGGCTCCGGCTGCCGGATCCAGGAAACACTTTACGGATCTGAATATCAGGAAATTCCCGGCTGTAGGTTTTACGACCACCGTAACAGCCACCGTAATCACCATCAGTCGCCGCATATTCTCCGGTCCCTTCTTCCCCATCGAATTCGGCTCGACTTTCATCGCAAACTTCTTGTCGCGGTCCTTGACCAGTGATACCTAAACAGAGAGTGATGTGGTGCGGAAGGGCGACGTTTCGCAAACATCGCACTACAGAAAACCTCTTAAAATCATGTTAGTGTGTCGTTTCCCTGATCGACGACTACCGTATAGTCAGTTCTATTGTAGTGCGACAGGGCGACCCTTCCCAACCATCGCCCTACCGTATACCTTGTACACCTCGCCGAAGCCGCCCTTGCCCAGGATGTCGTCCACGAGGTAGTGATTGCGCGATTGAGCAGCGATCACTTGACGGGCTTGCAGCAGAGGCGGCGGCTCGGGCTGCAATAGCGACTACCGTAATCCGCACGACGATGGGCGATCGGCAACTGACTTTTTCTCCTGCCTACGATTAAAACGCGACTACTGTTGCTCACTAAATTCAGTATACGGACGTCCGTCCACAAAAACGATCAACAACTCGACTACCGTAATACGCACAACGATCGCCGATCGACAACTGACTTTATTCTCCTGTTCCTTCTTCGGGGCGTCCTTCTTGGATGGCTTCTCGACTTTCTCTGCTTGGTCGGCCATTGGGGAGTACGGTAGATGGGGGTACGGTTGATGGGGGTACGGTAGAATACGGTAGGGTACGGAGCTGAGGGCTGAGAGTGGGAGAAAGGAGGGAGCGAACCGCCCGGGATGGGCGAGCGGAGAGGGAATGAGGGAAGGAGTGAGTGGAATGGACTTGGAGAAAGATTAGGACAATGGGCCTTTGTTGATGTGATTAATTAGATGTTATTGAAGTTTGCTATCTTTTTTAATTTGGAATAACATTTTTTTCTAGCAAAGAATAAGGGGAGGTGAAGGATGGAGAATGATAGAAAGAAAGTTGCGCATGTCTCTGTAGAAAAGGAAAGGAGAAATAATGAATCCAAAAAGGTCGTAAAAAATAACATGAATAACAAATTTAAGCAAAGTACTTTGATTATGTCTCATTTTCGCTGGATATTGAATAATATATCTTTGTCGCTGAATATTAATCAACCAATTCTTATCAATCAAACAAGCAATCGATGTATTATTCACAAGAAACGAGGGATAATTTCGAAAATACTTTATCAGTCAGAGTGAACCTCTACAAAACAATAGGTTCTTGTTTACGGGCACAATGCCGGGCACGACAACAGCGTCGTCGACTAGTCCCGCCATTCAGCAGCCCCATACTCCTCCTGAAACATAAATTTTCAATCGGAGCTGATCGGCCTGACTGTGTGTTTTCCCAGTGACCCAGGGTTACGGTAGGGTCATTGCAGAAGAATTACGAAATTTTTGGACCCCGCCCGTAAGGCAACAGGAGCGTGCGAAATGATAAGACCCATTACTATCCGTACTCGTAACATGGCCCTGTAGTGCGATGTTTGGAAAACATCGCCCTTCCGCACCACATCACCATCTGTTCAGGTCTGTTACTCACCGGCGCGCGGCCGAATCTCTGCACAGGCGGGTTGAGGCGTCGCTGCTGCAAGTAACGCAATCATTTCAGCGAAACTCCGTTCGTTTTCCTATTTGAATGGTCACGATTAGCACAACATCGAAACGAGAGATGCAGATTTTTTTCGTAGTCTTATTTGTGCTGCGTCTTTGCATGCAGAGCTTTGATATTGATAATCGCTTGATATTCTTATGAGACATAGTCATCATCTGGGTTTCACAGATTTTTTCAAATTGTCGAATTGACAAGTAGGAGTAATATGCGGAACGGTTTAATATTTTAAAATATTTTTGCACTGCTTACCGCCTCGGCTGCATGCGAGAGGGCAGCATTCAGCGCGTCCACCGCCGTATAGGCGAGGTTGATGGCGGCTGCCGCCTCCTCGCCTGGAGCCTGCAAAGATCAAAGATAAGACAAACTAAGGAAGTCAAAGATCAAAGATCAGAGAAACCAAGGAAGCCAAAGATCAAAGATCAGAGAAACTACGGATGATAAAGCAGCAGGGTATGATTGCTCACCGAAGCGGCGAGAGCGGCCGCGGCATCGGCGCACTGCTGCGCCGCAGCTGCCACCGCGCGAAGAGAGCTAGCGGCAAGCTGCTCGCGAGTCGGACGAGACGGCGAAGCGGACTGAAATAATCATCACCCTAGAATGCACTGGACATCAGGGTATGTAGTCCGTCTAACAGCTGGCCTTACCAGTGGGTCCCACCTAGCGTTGCCTTACGAATGTTAAATCGACGTGTAAGGAGAAATTTCTGCTTGTTCGCTTTTGCGAAAGTCGCGTAGGAAGGTCAAACGTGTGGCGCGCACTTTCTCTATTGTGAAATAAAGGAGAGGCTGCATGGGATAAACAAGCGATACACCCTTGGCTAGCGGTCAGTTTGTCAATCCATGGCGGCGTTACGAGGTTCAAAGATCAAAGAAGAGAAGCAGAACGAACCATTTCAACCACTCGTGGAGGTCAACAGACGAGAGAATGAGGGAGTGAGGGAGAAAGGGGGAAATATGAAAGAGTACGCAAATTTTTGAATTGTCTTATTTGCTATGGATTCGCCAAATGATCTTAACGACGAGCAAAGTGGAATTCCCATGAACGAGAAAAACTACAAGGATTTGCAGAGAAACGATGATCTGCTCGTAAACTACAATAAACCATATAACTTAAAGATTTATTCCGACCAAACAACAAGGAACAAAAACATCTTCCGAGAACAAATCATTGTTGGAATATACATAAGATGGACAACTTCAGTCGAAAAAAAAACACAGGAAAAAACACGTTAATACTTTCAAAGAGAACGATTGTAACATCTAAAAGACAAAAAACAGGGGAAGAAATCATTACTATACGTTACATATCTTAGCAAGGAAAAGGATCGAAAAATTTACAAATAGGGCAATTAATTAACAAATCAAGAATCAGTCTAAATTGGCTCAGAGGGTAGGGGAAAACGAGAAATCGGCGAGGATCCAGGGAGGATAAGAACAAGAGGTCTTACTATTCCGTTAAATCAATCGGGGAAAACGCGAAATCAACGAGGGAAATGGACAGTACAACAAACGGATAACTAGAAATAATTCCCTAGTAGTGATAAGGGTTGTCTCTTCGTAATCTTTCTCCATTCAACCAATACCTCACCCGCAACCCTAATGAGAATAAGGGTAAGAACAATGTCTGAGTCTCTCATTTCATAATACAGTCAGAGAAGCGAGAGAGCATGGGAAATTGAGAGAGTCAGACCGTGGGATAACAATGGCTTTCGTTCACTGACTAGTGCAGGCCTGCTCCATTTCCTTCTCTTCTTCATCCATTGCCTCATCCTTTCCTGCATTCTCCCTTTCCTCCTCCATCTCCCTACCGTATCCCATCTCCTGACTGGATGGCTTGGACGTCGATACGGAAGGAGTGTTCGAGTGGGCTGCAAGTAATCAATGCAAAATTACGGTACCCAAATGCACTACTGAACTTGCAAATGTGCTTATAACACTCAGCAGTAGCAAGTAACACCGTTCCTCTAAACGAAAGACCACATAGCCACTTTTTTGTTAGAAATAACGGTAGTAAGAGATCAAATCATGAAATATACCCTCCAATGGCAAAAAAATAAAATATAAAAATAAATATAAATCCACTCACCCTCCCCATCCTCCTCCTCCATCATCGTCTCATCATCAGCAGGAGGGCCATCATCGGGAGCTCTCATTCCTTCCTCCTCATCATCAAGAACGGGCGCATCTTGCTGCTCGCTCTCATCAGCAGCCATCGGGTCCTGGTCGAATCTGAGGAGGGGATATTTTATTAGAAAAGGGATGTGGTTTGGGCTACTCTGATTTTGAATCGACCTAGTATGGAAGCATCATTGATTATGATTGCAGCATGATGTAGTCTAATTGTTAGGATACGGTAGCTTAATCGACTCACACTCTCTTCGGAAAGCACCTTTCCACCAGTACCGTAAGATGCCACATACGTTAGGCTTCAGGCCTTAGCCTTAATCCTTAGGATGCGGTAGCTTAATCGACTCACACTTTTCCCGGGAAGCACCGTTCGACGAGCGCCGTCACCTCGTCCTCCATCTCGACCGTCATTCTGGAAATAGCAATCGATAATTGATGGCTGGGTACAGTATACCCAAACCAAGAACCAAGAAGTTAGTCAAGTTAATCAGGAAATCGAACCCATGAAACCCAAGTGCGCTTGCATTCCACGCAATTTACTGGCCTGATCCACGACAATTTTGAAGTAACTCCGGGCACATTGAAGTAGTTTCACCGGATGATTAACTACCTAACTACCATCCCATGTTATCATATCCCATCCTACCAATCGATATTCCCTCCACTCACCCGCTCACTACTGTACACCCTCCTTCAACCCAATCGATAATCCACTCATAAGTCGACTTCCCTCCTTCTAATCTTCTCATACGTCGACTTCCCTCCTTCTAATCTTCTCATACGTCGACTTCCCTCCTTCTAATCGATATTCCCTTCGCTCACCCGCTCACGACGGATCCGCGGCAGTTCGCCTGCTGAATGTGGTCGAGGCACTCCTGCTTCGTCGAGAACTGCAAAGGATACACTTGGTCTAGGATAATTTGTGTTTCATCATCGCTAACTCTTCCGGAAGTTACTAATTGTAAGTGATAACGGCAAAAGGTGCACATTGTCCAGGATCATTTGTGTTTCATACACATCCAGGATATTGCCCTTTGGAATTAATAGCTGTTTTCCAGATTCCAAAAAAATTTGCAAATATAGCGAACTTATTTTTCAAAAGATTTTGAGCCACTTGCATTCCGATTTGAATTTAGTGCTTGTGATCTTCTCATTAAAAAAACAATGGTTAACTTTCGTTTCATTTAGCTGATAAGACTTGACAAATTGAAAAGATACTAATAAATATCTCATAGTCCAATTATTTTTCACTATTACCGTATACCTTAAGAGTGCAGATATTCCTCGAGCACTCGAACACGCGCGTTTCCATGTGCGACTGCGCGTGCCAGCGGAACTCGTCCGGATCGATGCGGACCGCCACCTGAATTGAGAATAGATAAATAAAAAAAATAATTAAAATTAATGAAAGTGTTATTTTTAAATTTCAGTATGTCAGCAACATTAGCATTTTATGCGTTTGAAAATATCAATAGCAAGCGTGAAACGCCAAAGTTCCCAGAATAGAAGATTATGAAAACCACAATAAATCACAATTACTTGTATAAAAAACGCTATTTTTGTGCCCTATTAATTATTTGTAATTTATTATCCATTACCAACTCGAAGCCACACAAATTATCAATGGCGATCGTGCAACACCAAAGTTACCAGAAATTGAAATATTGAATACATTTTTAAAAAAATCAATCCCCAATCCAATCCTACTCACCCTGCAAAGTAGGCAGACGGCGACGTCGGGCAGGTCGGGGAAGCAGTGACGCAGTCTCTGCAATCGATCAATTATAAATCGCTATCGTAATCCCAAAACACGATTGATCTCGCACATTACCGTATCCTTCCATCAATCTGTTAACGAAATATTACCGATTGCCCAAATTCGATCAATAATCGAAAATTTAACGACTACCGTACCCCTGATCCTTCCTACCGTACTCACCATCATGAGGCTCTGGCGCATCGACGGGTACACCTCGGACAGGTCGATCGGCATGCCCCACTTCCTGAAGAAACGTTGATTTTGTTTAGAGGCACTATCGAGCGATTATTCATTACTAATTTTCGCACTTCGTCTATAATTATCGTTAAACCTAAGTTTTTTTTTAAATAGACGGCTGATCATTCCTCGCACTTTCCGGTGATTCGCATTTCCAATTTTCGAAGATATTTCTGCCAATCATCTCGGGATGCCCAATGCAATGTGTTGCACAGCATATTTAACTCTTATAGCAAATGTGAAGCCCTTTCTCACCGGAAGCGAGTATCATTAAATGTCCATTATCAATCACCGAAATTTCCACGAAACAAAATTATTTATAAAAAGAATACTATTTTTAAAAATGCAACTCACTTGTGCACGTAGCTGACGTGCTGGGCGATGCGCGCGCGGTACGTGTTCATGTACGTGCAGTCCTTGGAGGGGCACCTGCAGGGGATTATTGATTAGTGGAGGATACCGTAACCCTTATCGATTAGTGGAGGATACCGTAACCCTTATCGATTAGTGGAGGATACAGTAAGCTCTCTTTTTCGGGCTTACGTAGATTCGGATACCGTAACCCAATTTAGTGTACGCCTTTCACCTACTTCCGTGTCTCCCAAGAGTGTCCGTTGATGGTCTAACCACATCCTACCGTACTCCTCCCATTACCGTAATCCCCCTACCGTACTCACATCAATGTCTCCACACAATGCGTCCTCGCGTGGTCCACCGCCTCGTTAGATAATACCATTTTAGTGTAATTTTCCAAACTACCGTAACCCAATCTTACCGTACCCCACTAGTCACGATACCGTACTCACATCAATGTCTCGACACAATGCGTCCTCGCGTGGTCCACCGCCTCGGTAGATAATAGCATTTTTGTGTATTTTTCCAAACTACCGTAACCCAATCACTAGTCACGATACCGTACTCACATCAATGTCTCGACACAATGCGTCCTCGCGTGGTCCATCAGTGCCATCGCCTCGTTCGGAATCCAGATGTACCGCTTCTGGTGCTTCATGCAGTACTGCAAGTTTTTGTAAAATATATTTGTTTTATAGATAGCAAAAACCGACTCGATCGAGATTAGAAAGACCTCCAGAATGATCAATATGGACATTAACTTCAAACAACCTAGTTCGATGTCTCATCTATATTTCGACTAGGTCATATCATTTTAATTTACAATCGAATGCCAAAGGATGATTACCCCTCTTCCATATCCGGCTTGACCAATCACAATAGCATCACAAATTCACCTTTTTCCAAAAATTTCAAACAACAACATTTGCCAAGAACATAAAACTCACTCGTCGATACCTCCCTACCATATCCTACCGTAGCCCACTCGCATTGCACTGTCGGCCGCCCATTTCCATGTTCACTGTCTTGCCCCAGTAGCTAACTATAGTTCTTTACCGTATTACCACTATAAACTCACTCGTCGATACCTCCCTACCATATCCTACCGTATCCCACTCACATTGCACAGTCGGCCGCCCATTTCCGTGCTGACGGCCATGTCCGCGCTCAGCCGCTGCTTCCACGACCACGGCATGCGGCGACGCTTCGCGCCCGCCGGAACCGGAAAGTCGTCCGCACTGTGAAAAAAATCGATATAGATACGGTAGAAGCCTATCGATTGATTGATAAGGATTACTATGGTGAAATATTTTCAGGCATACTTCTCTCGATCATCACTTTTTGCTAAAGACAACGCAAAGACGAGATTGAAACTCGAGGAATCGCTTGCGCATTCAATCTATTGTGGAACATGAACTAGCCTGGCATCACCATTCAAGCCACACTAACTCTAATAATAATATTATCAATTGATTAACCGAGGGAACTACCGTAATCGCAAGAATTATTGATTAATCCATCAATCAACTACCATATTCTTCCACTCACGGTTTGGGCGTCTGCACCTCCAGTTGCTCCATCGTTCTCACATCCTCTGGCTCCCTCTCTCTTCTCGCCTCGTCCACCTCATCCTTCTCTTCATCTCCCTTCACTCCGCCCTCTTTCGCTGCTTTATCGTCGATCAAGCTGAGTAGCATCTGAAAACGACGTGCATGCATTAGCTATTTTTCTTTTTTTTTCATCAGCAAATCTCTTCTAATGAAATTTCAAATGAATCAGAGCACCCATTTCTCTACATCTCTTCTCTACAAATCGCATACTATACAAAATAAAAACCAAAACACATAATTTGCACAGCTCTGGAAACTAAAATATCGTCAACATCCTTACCTCCATTCCACTGGCTCCTCCCATCTCCCTATTCTCCTCCCCATCCTTGCCCGGTTCTGCCATCGACAAATCGTCCGCTTTCTCCGTTGGAGTGAGCACGCGCGACAGCACTTCCTGGAATTTAAAATAATATTTAGATTATTTATGATTAGTTTGACCCAGAGCAAGGTAACTATTGGAAGCGTAATCTCATCTAGACTACGTATTGAGGCAGAAACGCCAAATTGACAGGAAGGATACTAGTGCATTTTAAACATTATTGGTTGGGTCTATCTTCATGGAAAAACCTGATCACATCTAGAACTTGACCCAAAATCACGAAGAGATTGTTTCTTTTTTTAAATTTATTTATATTTTTTTTCACGATAGAGATCCATTTTATAATTATTGACTCGTGTGCTCATTTGTTCTTACAAAGTTTCAGCAGCATCAATTCACTCAGGTGAAGAATCTCGAAAACCACCTAGTCTTCTCCTTCGGCATTCCTAGACATATTTTTGTAAACGACCACTCACGCTTCAAAATTTAAAAAAATAACAATAACAGCAACAAACAACAACAAACCTTCTCCTTCGCCGTCATCACTTTGCTCACGCGCTTTCGCTTGGGCGGAGGGGCGGGCGGATTCTTGCGAGGCTGCAAATCGATCATTGATTACTGTACATTTTTTGGCTACCGTAATCCAATCGCTATAATGTCATCTATAGTAGTAACCCAATCAAAACACCTCCGACTACCGTACCCCGCAATCAAGTTACCGTACCCGTCCGCGCTTTCTCTTGCCCGTATCGACGGCTGGAGGCTGCTCCTCCGAGGGATTGACTGGAAAATGGTGAAGGTTTCGCGAAATATTTCGAGGCCTTTCCTATCGAATCGATTCTATATTAGAAATATTCGACCATTCTACATGAAGAAATGCAACAGCTAAAGACTACCGTACCCTTCACAGGGAATTCAATCAATCAATAAATCCACCGTACCCTCATAAATGGAAAATTAATCAATAAATTCACCGTGTCCTCTTCTTCTTCCTCATCATCGCTTCCCTTCCAGAAGAGTTTATACACCTACCCTACTTGTGTCTACCGTACCAATCAAATAAAATCAATATTCCACCGTGACCTCATGAATATTACCGTACCCTCTTCCTCTTCCTCATCATCGCTTCCCTTCCAGATGAGTCGTCTCTCGCTCTTGGGCAGTGCCTTCCTCTTCACCCTCAAGCGATGCGACTTCCGACGAGTTTCGCCCTCTTCCTCAAATATATATACTAAATTTTGCGTCACCACTTCATTTGTTTTTGCACAAGCCCTTTTAAGTCGAAAATTTGAATTCGGTAATTTTTGTATCAAGTAGCTAGAGGAACTATTGCAACCCAATAGTATCCCCCGCTTATGAGAACTTTGTGAAACCCAAAACACCATTGAAACTATTTTCTCTTTTTTTTCAAACAAAATAGTCACACTTTGACTTTAATGTCGCTTTCTTCATTTCAGTAACATTTTCAGTGCCGATTTTTCGACCGTTTCTCCGAATCATTGGCCAAACTTGCAAACACCATCGTATAGATATTTCGTGAAACCCTATTCCCCTAATTTCTTCGGAACACACCTCATTCTCCTCCTTCTTCACCCTAGCTGCTCCCTTCATCCTCCACTCTCTATCCGCATACATCTCTCTTGGCCTCTCATTCAAGCCCCCCCCCCCCCTCTCGCCAATGAATACTATCCCTATTCCCAACTTATTCATAGTCAATTTTCGACATCTTTTCCTACGATTATTGATCAAATTGCAAATCCACGCATATCAATATTTCGTGAAACCCCAAAGAAGTTGCCCACCTCATTATCCTTCTTCTTCACCCTCGCTGCTCCCTTCATCTTCCACTCTCCATCCATCTCCCTTGGCCTCACTTTCCCTCACCCGTTAATCAATACCATACATTTTTGTGATATTAGTATATTTTCCCGTATCTTTCGCACCACTATCGACGCATTTCCAGGTCAGTTGCCTATCCACAGTAAATGAAACACAAAACATCGTCGCCCCTCCCGGTCTCTCCACTCACCTCATTTTCCTCCTTCTTCACCCTCGCTGCTCCCTTCATCTTCCACTCTCCATCCGCATTCATCTCCCTCGCCCGCTGTCGCTCGTCCCGCTCCACTTCCTAAAGTAAAAAAAAAATTAATCGTTGCTTCTTTTCTAACACTTTCTCACCATTATGGCCGGAACCTTGAGATACCCCGCGACTAGTGTTTTCAAAACCCAATTTTTACACAACTATATTGTTAATGAACGTAAAATCATACCAATAATTGAGTTGTATCATCGAAAACTAGGAAAAAATCGTTAGCAAATAGTTAGCTCCGCCCACTTTTGCCATATTGTGTTACCATTTCATCGTCCTCCTTCTTCACGCGCCCTTCACCGCCCTCGTCGTTCTCAATATCCGACAGAACGAGTATCATTTCCTGAATTAATTAATAATTAAATATAATTATTTTTTTTAATTTCGTGAACAACCGAAGATACTATTGCTGCTTCATTGTTTCGAATATGAAGTATCACTGATACGCCAAGGTACCTAGTTCAGCTACTGCCGCAACACATATGTTGTCTATTTTTATTATTCGCCGCATTCCTCCGACGTATTGGAATTGCTCGAGTGCTTCGGATATGAAATATCACTAACGCGAAATGGCACCTAGTAGGAATGTCCAACCAATTCCAATACCCAATTAATTTAGTTTTCGGCCGATCACTCCCTCTGAAAATGAGGAAAAAACTAATCGTAATACTTTTTTTTATTGAAGACGAAAAAGTCAAATTTATTGAAACTACCTGAGCGTGTCGGATATATGATATCAGTGAAACGTTGAATCTCCTATGCGCTAATGCAAAAATCAGACACCCTTTCAATTTTTAAAATAGTTAAAATACATATCCTCTCCGGAAAATCAGACCACGCCTTTTCCTATTAATACGAAGCGTCCGGGAAGCACACAATCACCAGGTGTTCCTAATCACCAAATTTGTTCTCTTTTCTCTTCCACGCCTCCTCCCGATGCTTCTTCACCTCATCTCCCTTCTCCTTGTCCTCCTTTTCCTTCTGTGCCTCTTCCTTCTCTCCTTCCTCCTCCACAATCATTCCTTCTTTCTCCACTTCCCTCTTCGCCTTCCTTCCCCTCTTCTTTCTTCTCTTCTTCTCTTCCTTCTCCTCTTCAATCCACGCCCGTTGCTTCTCCTCCTTCACTCGCTTCACTATCGCCATCGACTCGGCCACGAGTTTGGCTTCTTCCTGAAAGAATTAAATAAATAAAACATATTTTAAAAAGTAATTGAAAAGGCTAAGTTATCACGTTGCTCAACAGCTTTTGCGACCAGCTCACGGGACCGTGAAATTAGACCTCATCGACTTCGCGGAATAATAACGCCTATGCGAAGCAGAAACACAACGGCTCCATCTACCAATTTATTTTTCGAAATCTAAGTTTATAAAATTTAGTTCGTAACGTCAGTTAATCACATTGACATTCACACTACCAATGCAAACATAGCACCCCCCTTGAAACACAACTTCCCCTCTCCCAACCAAAACCTTTTCTCCTCATCCAGGTTCACATCCCGCATGCCCCGCCTGGCCTAATTATAAGCGCCTAATCTCGCGATAGCAAATCCAAAGTGTCTTAGTAAAAACCCAACTCATGAGATAGTTTTTTATCACCAGGAATACCATTATTAACGAGTTTTCAAATGTGATGTATCAATGAACCTTCTCCTCCTCGTCCTCCTCCTCATCCAGGTTCACACTCTTCATTCCCCGCCGGATCATGCCCACCATCATCTTCTGCCGCTGCCACTCCTTGAGCTCCCTGAATTTGAGGAATTTAAATTATAAAAATAAAATAAAATAAAATAAATAACTAACTAATTTCTTCCATTCGATCATGAGTTTTCTTTTTTACACTACATCGTGCACTATTTAACAAAAAATTGTTTTTAATTGAATTAAAAATAATAATAATATAGATAACCTTGCCGCGAGATGCTTGCCGAAGCGAAGGCCGGCGCGGACTTTCACTTCCATGCGCTGCGAAATAAATTATTAAAGTTAATTTAATTTTAAAAAAAATTATATTTATAGTTATTATGCAGTAAAGTATTTATTTTCTTTCACGGTTTCAGTAGAAACTAGCAACAGTGAGCTACACTCAGATCCTATAACCCACTTTTGTAACACCAATCACCCAACTAAAATACTCCAACTACAAATAACTATAAAAATAGCAAACCGTATCAACGATACAGAACTCCCGATTTTCCTTCTCCCTAATACCGTGCCCCATCAAGCAATACTAATGTCGCCCCAATCATTATCCCTCTTCTGATACCGTATCCAATCAATCAATACCCCTCTGCTGCTAACATAGTCATCATTCAACATTATCATTGCCCCGTAAATTCTCTTCTGTTACCGTACCCCATCAATCAATAAGCCTCTTCTGCTGATACCGTACTCCCAATCAACACTATCGTACTCCCATCATTCAATACCCCTAATCGTATACCGTACCCCACCAATCAATCATACCGCACCTTCTTGTCGAACATCTCGCGTCTCGCCGCGTACTCCTCCGCGCCCGGAATGCCCACGATGGGAGTGGGAGGGGGCACGTTCTTCAGCCCCTGCAATAACAATAACAATGATAACAATAATAACAACAAATAAATACTGAAGTACGAACATTCTAGCCACCTCCCTACAGTTACCATCCTGCCGGGTTCAGTGGATAATCACAAGACAATAATAACAAAAACAACAACAACAATACCTTGATTCCCATCAGCTCCTCCTTGTTGATGATCAGCGTCGGATTGCGGACCTCCTTCTGCTTGGGGACCTGCAATATCGGGGTTTCAGGGAATGGTAAAGAGCGAGGAACATGATCATTAGCGATAGATCGAACTTTGGCTATTTCAGGTATCAAAATATTGGTTTCCTGCTGTATCGGGGTGTCAGCAAACACTCAACAGCTCAGAAAATAATTATTAATGATTTACCGTACGCAGACTTTTTTTTAGTATCGAAATCTTTGCTACCCCCTGGATGAATAGAGGTTTCAGCAAAGTCTCAATAGAGATAGCGATTAGGATTGCAATTTGAGCGAGTAGCGGAGTATCAAAAATATGTATTTTCTTAGTTCATTAATTCAGAGAGCTCATGCAAGTACAGGTTGTTCGAGGTTTCATCGCATGCTCAAGTTAACGAAAGACGCATCGGCTACAATGATCCGTTCACGTTTATTCTTGGTACAGTTCTTGGTAGAAATCTCCTCCCATACGTTACTCCTTCCTCCCAAACCCGTAGCATCTAAGCCTCACCTTCTTCCCAAACATCTCCTTCTTCGTTCTCCTGGCCACCATCTGATCCATCGGGGGAGGAGAGGAGGAGGGATCCGAGTCGTCCTCGCACGTAGCAACGACCTAATAAGTTATCATTTGTTAAAATAATAATAATTGATATAAAAAATCAATAGTGCCTCACCTCTTCCCGTATCACGCCGAGAGGACGAGTCGAGCGATCGAGCGCTGCAAGAATATTTTTTTAAATATTTTTTAACCAGCGAAATTGAAGACGAACTGATCTTCGAGCAAAGCTATTGCATATCAAGAACCAGTGAAACACGAGACAATCAAGGCCGTGAATCATCAAATCAAAAAGCTAATTTCTAAAACAGAAAGCGAG
>LS486606.1:0-13680 GCA_900490705.1 Pristionchus arcanus
CTCTCTCGCTCACACACTCTCTCGCTCACACACTCTCTCGCTCACACACTCTCTCGCTCACACACTCTCTCGCTCACACACTCTCTCGCAAGAGAGTGTAGTCGTGAAGAGCACTGAAGATTTACTATGGCACAAATTTCGACCCTTTTCAGAACGTTGTTCGGCACCTTTCACAATATGGTCGATCCAATGCGCAATCAGATCCGACAAGTCGACCCGAGCGAGGACGAGTTTATGGCGCTGTTGGGGCTCGCCTTCTGGAGTTTCGGTCAGTGCATTGACGACTTTGAATGTGCAGTGGGGGGGGGGGGGTAGGGGAAATGTTACACTATCAGTAAAATATAAAATACATGAAATATTGCAGAAAACATCGACCCAAGTGAAGAACTGCTTGCGCTCGCTCAGCGATATCGGGCATCGATAATTTCCGAGCTGTCCTCTTCCTATCACAGCTGCATGGGCAAGCAACGAGGAACGAGTCGTATCGGCGTTCTGCTGTGCTTTCTCCAGGAATTTAGAGTATGTTTTTGCACATTTTCAGCGTTTTTGTATTCCCAATGCTGATATACAAGGAAAATTACAATTTCCAGAGAGCTGAGATGCAACTGCAGTCGGACTACGACGTCTTCCACATGCTCGGCGCATTCGATGACGAAACCGTTACATACAAACTGGGAATCCGTTAGGGCATTCGCCGTGTGTTCAAACAGCTGGTCGTTGATGTGTTATGCGTTGCTGATAAATACTTGCGTTCCAAGAAAGACGCGATCGTTGATGTGCCAGTCAATAATGAGGAATGTACGATAAGTACGCGATTCCTTGTCAATACACTTCCTTTTCATCGAATGATGAATTGATCACGATGTTGTTCTCAATTCGACCGCATTTCTGCGCAATTTTTCGGGAAAATAACATGGTTTTCGATCGGCAGATTTGTTTTCTGGCACGGATTCGCACAGCGTACGTGCGCGCGTGCTTGATAATCATCGAGAGGCAAGATTTTTTTCCTAGAAATTATTCGAATTTAATGCATTGTCATCAGGGATCACTTTTGTCGATCACAGCATGTGTTCAGTGCAAAAAGTTCACTGTTCAGAGTGGTATAAATCAGCGTACGCTCTCTGACCCACTAATCAGAACGGTGTACCTACACTTACTCTCACTTTCCTGGAAATGGTTGGAAATAGTGGTTAAGTTAGCGTTCGATCGACAGGCTTGCCTATTATTCTCGCAAAAAATTATTGACCGAACGAATTACAGCCTATAAAAGAACCGGATACATTTTCTCAAGTAGACCGCGAGTACTTCTCCGAAATAAAAATTTGAAACAATTTGATTGAGGATTTTCGGACTCAACGAAAGATCGTGTCATCTCAAATTTCCCAAAGTCTCTCGTTTCACATTTGTTTTTCCTTCCGCGCACCCAACAACCAGTGATCTCTAGGAATGGTGCATGGTTCTTACGCGCGTGACATTCAATCATTTCCCTTCCTTCAATTCATTTTTTATCTTCTCCTTTTTTTGTGTTATTCCCCATTGTGCTTTTCCAACTAACGTTTGGTAAAGACAAATCGAAGATTGTGATTAATTTTCGCTCGTTGGCTCGCGCATTCTTGGAATGTTCTATAGCCGACCACATGCATGACATTCTAACCGAAGCGCTCATTAATAATGCCGTTCATTCCTATTAGAAAATGTAATGGTCTCTTCATTTCACACAATCTATCGCAACGCTGGCCGGTGAGAGTGCACTTGAAATATTGAGACCATTATTGTTTTTTTCTGATTCCTAACGATGCGTTCTTCCGATATTATCGACCACGCCCGAGTCGAATTCTTCGTGTTGAGGATAATCTCAGTAACCCCATACAGCGATGACGGTCGAATGCCTCGTATGCGGCAAGCAAACCGATGTAACGCACATGGGCATGAACGCCTGTCGAGCGTGCACTGTCTTTTATAAGTGAGTTTCCACTTACAATTCGATTTCAGCATTTAAATCGTGATTAATGGGGGGAGGGGGTTATCAGAATTGTTATCACTGAAAAATGACTGCAGGCGAAACCACAAGAAGGGCGATAGGCTGGTGTGCGTCAATGGCAGCTACGCCTGCTTGGATTATGGAAGTGAGCTCAAAAAAATGTTACTGTTTCGAACTCTGCAGTAGCCTAGGGATCTTTTTGAAAATAGAAATTGCCCAAAAATGAAAGAACAGCCCCAACATCAAGAACCATCGCCCGAAGACTGCATTTTGGTTTCAGAGAGCGTGTTCTGGTGCCGTAAGTGTCGTCTTGAGCGATTTCAATCGGTCCTGAAAACAGCGTGGGGAGAGGACACGTCGAAAATGGCCCGCCAGATATCGAGGATGGCCGATTCGCCCGAGCGTTTTAGCCCTCCTCAATCACCAAAAGTGTCCATTTTCGATCGACTTCGCGCTAACCATCGGTGAAATTTTTCTTAATTGATATGGAATTAAATTGCCCGATATTTAGTACCCTTTCGATCTCCCGATGTGCTGAAGAGCTTGCCCTCCGCGGCATCGACATGAAAGCGCAAAATATAAATGAAGAAAATTTTGTGAGTAGCAGTGACTATATTTTATGCTAGCTATGCCAATTCAAAGTCAATGCCATCTAATTCAATATCAGAATTACAAAAGCTTTTCTATATTTTACCCTTGATGATTTTAATCACTTCAGCCGATTATACCCTGCACTTATCAATTCATGGAAGAGGCTACGAAAATTCTTATTCCGCTGCTATTCCACTTCAGCGAAGACACATTTCCGGAATTTCAGAAGCTTAAACCGTCCGATAAGGTTAGCTCTCGAAGTCTGGGCTATATATTCACAGCTTACAGTGGCTGATCATTCGCAATTACGAGAAAATCTACCACTGTATCGATGCGGAATTGCGCACGCTGAGGAGATTCGGCAAGCGCTCGACCAAGTACTTTTTTTTGCCAATTTTGGTTGTAAAATTGAAAATTGTAGCATCTTTGGATCGTACACCACTTGCATGTACTTGAACTACGTCGAGCACTACTTTAGCGATTGCCCGAACAAAAACAGCATTGTTCCGGCTTCAAAGTGAGATCGATTTAATTTTGCTATGATTTCGCTGTCAGTGTTATTTTGAAATTTTTTTTGTAGAACGCTCCATGAATTTCTGGCAAATAACGTCTCGGAGATAAAGAAGCAAGTTCACTTGACTGATCCATCCGAAGAGGAACTGCTGGCGCTGATTGGCCTCGCTCTATGGAGTGTTGGTATGAATACTGGAATCTTGCTCATTCGAATTTTCATAGCTATAGATTATATTCCATTTAATGCGCAACGTTGGCGAACGTTTGCGCGAGCGGAGGTAGCGAGCTGAGCTATTTTTCCATTTTTCGCTTTCTGCGCGTCTCCAAGCCACGATATAAAATACTGACATGACATTTTTTGCAGAGAATATGGAGGCAAGCGACGAAGTGCTGGAGCTTTCTACGCGCTATCGAACTGAGATCATGAGTGAACTGAGTGCACATTATCGAAGAACCATCGGGGAAGAACAGGGAGCGAGTCGGATTGGCACGATGTTGTGTCTGCTCCAGGATTTCAGGGTGAGCCTAACTACTCTATATTTACATACCTTGTGTTTGGTTGGAGGAGTTCCACGATATACAACTGTTATCAGAGGTTCGTGATGACTATGCGGTCGGACTACGAGATCTACTTCATGCTCGGCGCCTACGACGAGAGCACGATCATGTACAAATTGCCCGTGTTGTGATGCTGCCACCATTTTTAGTAGTAATATGCTTGTGCGATATGATCATTTATTGTTCGCTAATTGAACAGATCGCAATAGCACGATATACTAACATAACTAACTTGTGAATAACAATCTTGCAGCAATATCGCATTCGTTTACAATATTTTAAAGATTCATTCCCTATTTGTCCTGTATTTCTAACACTTCTCATGATCTCTGTATTTGTTTTGTAAACTAAATAATATTTTAGTGCATATCGTATTGAACAGGAAAAACATGAACTAATATTCGGTCTCGAGAGATCCCCATAATGAGTGTCGCTACAAAACTAATCTGAATAAAAACTCTCACCGGCTCAGTTGTCAAAGAAGAAGTGATTGTTGGTCCACTTCGGTAATGCCAAAAATAGAGGCTCTTATTTAAATTTACCGTTGAATGTAGGATGTGTATTTGAAGTATGATAACTGCGATCATTAGGATTTCGTATCAATGATGCAGAATTATCACGTTTCAGGTGGATTTAAATTCGATGACAAACGCTTTAGTTTATCTTGTGAATAATTGCGGAGTATTTTATTATTTTGACTGCTTTTCATTTCATAATTTCAGATCAAGAGTTCGATCAGAGAATCATTCAGAAAATCATCAAAAGCGCTTACGAAGTATCGCGGATATCACTGTTTCGAACAACTTCCACCTATAAACTCGACTACATTCAACAAACGCGAAATCAAAATTTTATCTCGGCTAGAGTGGAGCTTCCGCAGATAAGATAAAGAGCCTAAAACTATACTCCGAAACTTGAGATACACCAGGTAAAGTAAAGAAAGAACGCGGTAAACCTAACAATGAAGAAGTTTCTTTTGAACCATGAAATCGTACGTGACCTCGTGCTCAAAGCAAACTACACAATGGGACAGTTTACTTCGAAAAACACGCGTGTTTGCGATAAGAAAAAGGAAACTTTTCCCTTCACCCCTACACACTTTACCACGATAAATCACAGTGTGAACACGAAAGGGATATAAGAGTGGGTGAAAGGACACGCCTGCCCCAGTTTGCAGCCATGATCGGCATAGTCTCAACGGCACTTTTCCTCCTAGCGATATACGTCTACAGATACTATGCGAACGTGCGCCGGTATCCCAAGGGACCCACGCCGCTTCCGCTAATTGGAAACCTTCATCAGGCAAGCGCTTCATCTTTTCGTGTTCTGTTTCAGAGCAATTTGGCCATGCAGCATGGCACTCCTTTCTCTTTCTTTATCTCACTTTATATTTGCAACTCATTCCACTCCTTCGCTGACCATCGATAGAGCTCGTATTACGAGCCGCGATCTTTTAGTTTCACGCATTACTTTTTCCTGCTTGACTCGCTAACTCTGATCATAATTTTTGAACACTCCAGTTCGACCCGCACCGTCTCCATCACTACTTCGAGAGCGTCCAGGCGGAATACGGTGATGTATTCACCGTGTGGACGCCCGCCCCGATGGTCGTCCTTATGAGCTACTCAACCATCAAGGAAGCACTCGTCACGAAGGGTTCGTTCCCCTCCCCCTATTTCAAATGCGTTCCAATCGCCGCTTAATTTGTATTAGAGGGGAATACGGGTAATTTCCACACAAACAACCACTCTCGAAACTCTGAACGGTAAGATAAAGTATGAAATAAAGGAACGATTTAGAGCTCGATTTGTATCTGTACGATCGTGCATGCACAATGTTGAATCATGATGTTCAGGCGACGATTTCATCGGGCGCTTAGGCCGATTCCCGGACAATCTGTTCATGGCGACGGAGAATGGAGGGGTGATCTTCAGTGAGGGCGAGAACTGGAGAGAACAGAGGAGAACATCCATTCACATTATGAGGGACTTCGGAATGGGCAAGAACGTGATGGAGGCGCAGGTCAGTCTTTTTTCAGATGAATCGTAACAAACTCAAAAAAATCGGTCTCAGGTGAAAGCCTCAATGGATGAATTCATGAAGCATCTGGACAGCATCAAGGACAAGAGCTCTGTCGACTTCCGATGGCCGATTCAAGTTAGAATTTTAGAAACATTACTTTCAGCGCAACGTCATCTGATCCTATCGTGATTCGAAAAAAAATAAAAATTTATCCAATTCGTATTTTCGAAATTCATCTCTTCCAGATTCTCGTTGCGAACGTGATCAACGAAGTGCTGTTCGGGTATCATTATCGCTTCGACGACTGCAAACGGCTGATGGACTATGCCGACACACTCACCGCCCAAGTAGGTTGAACATGTTGAGGTTGAACATCACCTTCGTAAAAACACTGTGATAACACATCGGATCATTTCTATAATGAGTATTCATACGCGTTTCAGCTTCAAGGACATGGTTTGTTTAGCTCATCGTATTCATGCATTTCAGATCGAGAATGTGCGCAAGAGCGTTCTTGTCCAATTGGCAATGCAATTTCCGTGGATCGGCCGATTGCCAGTGATTGGATGGCTCGCGGTCGGCCAGCACAGGAAGACCTCGTCACGCGTGAGTCCTCTTTTTTTTCTCTTTCACGGATTCTGTTTAGCGATGATGCTGTTGCCACTGAGATGATGTTCATAGTCGTCACAATCATACATTTCTCAGCTGCTCGATCACGTCCGCGCGGACGTTCGTCGTTGCGAAAAGACGTTCAGCGACAGCGAAGAACCGGCCTGTTTCGTGCACGCGTTACATGCAGCGAATGCCCAAGAATGACTTCCTCACGTTAGTTGTTTTCCAAGTTAACTTAGGACGAAAAGAGCTCATCTCTCTCACTTTTCACGAAAAGTGAGAGAGTTGAGCTATGATCTACTGGATAACGTTGTCTTTGGTCACCAAGTACGCGCTCAGCACAATGCAAAAATGTGAAAATATTATAGCGAATGAACTCGGATTGTGATGAGGAGTGTGCAGAATCGTAAAAACGGAAATACCCTCGTTGACACAATTTGGAAATTGTGCGCTTACTTTGCCCAACCCTTCTATTTCAGTGAGGACCAGATGGTGAATGTGTGCGGGGACTTCTTCCTCGCTGGTATGGAGACGACGTCGACAACCTTGAGATGGGCAATGCTGCACATGGCCAAGAATCAGCGAGTGCAGGTACCGAGAATGAGTGATTCGTTGAATTATTACTTGAGCCTCCTTGACAATACAGATCAGTTGAGCACACAGAACGTAGATTATTCTCTTTTTTTCTGTTCCGTGTATTGGAAGCATAATTTACGTCGCAGGACAAGATTCGCGCCGAGATCCACGCCGTGCTGGGCAGAGACGGGGATATAACGATGAACGAGAAGATGCGACTACCGTACACTTCAGCTGCCGTCAGCGAACTGCAGAGAATGGCCAACATTCTGCCGCTCAACGTCATCCACAGGACGGTGAATGACACCAAGGTGAGCTGTTACACTTAGAAATAGGACTGTCGGGATGAAGAATCCGCTTCTGCAATCCCCGTACTCTCTCAACAGTCAGAAGTAGTGAACGATGGAATGAGACGAGAGTGTGCACAATGCTGGTCGCCAGCCTCATTCACTCCTCATACACTCCCAGCGATCAGAATGAGGATAACGCATGAGGAATGAAGAAACGAATTCGTCACCTTGACCTAGCTCTTATTTGTTCTCTACTATCTTATGTAGGTATACCAAAATGATCTTTCAGGTGGATGGTCATCTCATTCCGAACGGCACCATTATCATGGCTCAGATTCACAATGTGATGAAGCGGGGAGAGATCTTCGAAGCAGCTGAGGAGTTCAGACCAGAGCGATTCCTGATGAAGGACGGAAAGACGCCGAATAGGGTGTGTTACTTCTTGTCGTCAACGCGATTGCAATATTCATAGTGTAATCCTATACCTTCTTTCACGCAATAACCTTGATTATTCACCTGTCCATTGCGCATAAAAATCGTATTTTTTCAGGCCACCCTCGAGCAAGTGATTCCCTTCTCGATGGGGAAGAGAATGTGCGCAGGCGAGGGACTGGCGAGGATGGAGTTGTTCCTAGGACTGGCGACGATCCTCCAGAAGTATCGGATCCTGCCGCCAAAGGACGCACCCCTGGACATGAGTCCCGTCGAAGCATCCATCTACCTGCCGAAAACGAACAATCTACAGATGATTCCTGTCTGAACGCAGGAACAGACAATTGTAGATGCAAATTATTTCCATCCATCATGTATGTAAATGTGTAAATATTTGTTAGAAGAATAAATCAACCACCTTCAATGTCTGTTGAATCAAATTCGGAATCAACTGAAGAAATAACAATCAATCGGTTAGATAGATTACGTTTGACAACGAATGGATCGTGTCCTTGGAAATATGGATGAATTTAATTATTTCATTGAATATTTCAGTAAAATGAATCCTGAAAACACGACACTAATCACTCTGGTATGCGTACCCAACTTGGATCCAAGTAAAATGGGGTTTCCAAGTTGGATCCAAGTAGAATTCCAACTTGGATCCAAGCCTCGAGAATCCAACTTGGATCCAAGTAGAATTTCAACTTGGATTCAAGCTGATCCTAGTCTAGCACGCACTCTGCCTATAAGGTCCCATTTTCAGCATTGTTCTGACTGCCTTAGGGCACGAGTGCGATTAACTGTCTACGGTCCCCAGTAGGGCCGTATTTTGGATGTGACCAGCCTCACATGGTCTAACCATGCGGGGCCTTTGGTTACAGTATGAGGTTACTGTATCTCATGCAAATATCAATCAATAAAAAAGAGGGATACCGTAACCCCGTTTCCAAGTTGGATCCAAGCAGGAATCCAAGTTGGATCCAAGCAAAAAAAACAAGTTGCCCCCAGGCCTGGACGCAACTTGGATTTTTTCTTGGATCCAAGTTGGGTACGCACACCAGAGAAGTACCTCGACTTTCCTCTTTCTCCTTCTTCCTCGTTTTCGCTGATTTCTATGCCTCCGCTGCAGTAGGCCACCAAACGTTCCAACGTTCCAGACGGAAAATGTTCATTATGTATTTCTCATATTTTCTCCTCTTTATTCTTCAGCTCGAACAGTGTAGTGGCCAGTCATAGTTTTGCCTTGATTTAGCCACCTGTCTTCTCTGTTTCCTTTCCAACAATTTTTTGAGTGATATAACGACGAAAAGCGAGGGAGTTGTATCGATAATAAGATCACTATTTATGAGGCAGTCACACTTCATGTGGTTGCACTTGATATCCTGGTTTACACCGTCATTTAGCAATTAGTTTCCCCGAGCGCACTTGGTGAGGTTCGTAGTAACACGCACAATGTCAGTGTTTGTTGCTGGCTGCGTGTTGATTGTTCCACGTGCCGACCAGATCATTGAAATAGTGCTCGCCCGCCTCCTGAACGTGCTCCTGAACGTGAACTACCGGGACAGTAACCACAAGCGGACGCACGCATGGAAGCCTGAAACAAAGATATGGTTCAATTCCGGTTGGCAATACGGTGATAACACTCCGTAATGGGGCCACCTTCCGGAAGGAGGAGGTGGTTTGAAAGATGATTTCGGCAGCACAATTGTTTAGTCAAAACTTATGAAAGAATAGGGCATTCCAAAAAGTAAATATTCAAATAGTACCATTGACTCAATTTCTGGTGAAACTGGCGCTTCCAAGTCGGAAGCGAGAGGAAGAACGTGGAATTTATCACGACCATAAATCTGAAATTTATCATAAGAATTGCGGTCCAGTTTTTGTTGATTTGTAGGTATGACCAATCAAATCTCTCACAATGTGTGCACTAAGTTGAATAATTGGGCGTATAATGCTGCGTAATTGTCGTCCTGTTATGAATCGAATGGTCAATAACCACACATGGAATGCAAACTTTGCGATATCGAAAACCTAGCCAGAATATTAATATTCCTGAAATTGTTCCAACGGAGAAGATAATTGCGATGTTAACCAGAGCCTGTTAAACATCTCGTTATCAGAAAAAATATGATTTGATACGAACCCGAAAAACGCGGAAATTCTCCGCAAGTTGGAACTTTGTTGAAAGCGAATAAGCAAATCGCGCCTGCGCTTTGTGAAGATACGCCATGTTTTTACGAAAAATAGCAAGAGCAATCTGAATTTGGTTTGTTTTCCCCCCTATAGGTGAACACTTACGATAACTCCCACCGAAATGAGTACACCGTACAAAAACGATGACAAGAACAGGATATGCATTAAGTTGCTCCAAATACCTGATAAAATGATAAAATAAAGAAAGTAGAGAGAGAGGGAATGCATACCAGTTGA
The DNA here is from genome assembly GCA_900490705.1 of Pristionchus arcanus. Lineage (NCBI taxonomy): Eukaryota > Metazoa > Nematoda > Chromadorea > Rhabditida > Neodiplogasteridae > Pristionchus > Pristionchus arcanus. Next base: position 10,009 of record LS486606.1, read on the forward strand.
GAAAAGCAGTGAGGGACCTGCGCTAATCAGGACAGCAAACGGAATTATTACATTCGATACATATGATCGTTTGCGAATCTAGCAAGGTCAAATTGTCTCAATCTCAATTTCACGGAGACTTCGCACCTCATAGTCGCTAATATAAACGGTGGCAAATAATCGCTCAATGATCTGCAGGAAATGAGTTAATGATCAAATTTAATGACAAGTAATTTTCTTACGAGGCCGACGAATAGATTGGTGTTGCAAGCAAATTCATGCATGTGCATTATAGAAGCTGCGATTAGAATTAACGACTTTCCATCTGTGAGAGACAAAATTCGATTCAATAGCAAGCGCCTCACAAACCATTCATTTCGAGCGTTCCTGTTTCGAATAGGAGAATTCCTAGTCGAGAAACGGCTAACACATAAAAATGAGCGGTGAAGGCTATCACAATCTTAGAAAAATTCAAATGAACAGACGATTTCTAGAACCAAAGGTTAGATTATTTAGTTTAAAAAATGCCCACTTGAAGAAAGACGCTTATTGCAAGAGTTGATATTGCAAGTCCGTTGACTAGAATCACCATTTCAAGAACAATCATAGCTCTGATTACTGCCACACTCCAATCCTGTCGCAGGTGAATAAGATTGCCTATTGCAGCAACAAATCTGAACAATAGGTTACCTAATTCATGTAGCTTGTTTCCGCCCTATATCTCAAATTTGTATTTACGTTAAATTGCATGATAAACTATTATTATTATTATTATACTACGATTTGTATACTTACCGGCATTCAGAATTCTCAAAGCTATCATCACAGTTGAAAAACATTCAGCGGTGTAGGCTGAAATGAGGAAATGAGGCGGAACGTGCTAGCAATTCCATTATATTGTTGTCCGGTATCGTGAAATTTCTCGTCTTCTTTGTACTTCTCGCTCTCTCGGAGCTAAACCAAGACGTTTTACGTTGCAAATGCACTTTTAAGTAAATGCCACAGTAAAATGTCAAGAGGAGACGTTCATCATCGTAATCTTACTGCACAAAAAATCAATATTTATATACGAACAGATACTGTGAAACACAGGGACAAAATACTTCACCCAAAGTGCCGTTATTAATCCACAGATTGCACTGCCACTCGTGTGGTCCAACCAGAAATGGCTCTGCGATAAGCCGGAAGATAGATGAGATTTATTATTGGAGACGCGAGACAGATGAAATTGGCAGTCTGAATGAACTTTTATAATTCTCCGAAGAGAATCGCGCACCATCAATAACAGGCGACCCGGCCATTCAAATTTGAATTGGTAGACTAAGTCGAGTGACCAGTATAGAGCCCCGAGAACCGAGCCCATGGGAAGAAGTGTTTGATAAGTTAGAGTCTGAATTGGGTATTTTGCATCAATATATTCTATTTTTTCCCACTTTTACAACGCTGCGGTGCTGAGCCCGATCCTTATGGTTCTGAAAGGCATTCATTAGTTACCACTGATGTGTACCGCATACCATCAGTTTGATCAGCAAGTGTTTTCGAATGAAGTAGATGACAATCATGCAACAGGGAGAGAAAACGGATAGAAGAACTAGAGTGACTGCATTATCCATGTTTCGAAATCCTGCAACAAATAGTTAATCGTTATCGTCAGTAAGGCGCCTACTTCGAGCAGTGTACTCCGATATATTGTATAGCTCAGAAAACTCCACTGGAACATTCTCGGCAGCATTGAACTGAACGTACTGAACGACGTGTTCACCATCATAATAGTTTATTTTCACAAACAATCGCAGTTGCGGTTGGAGCGTATCCAACGACGCAGAGTGTCCAGATTACGTATTGTTCAACTCTACAAGGTTGATCGACTTTCAGTGCATACAATCGATAGAGAAACGACAGAAGAAGTACCCATGTAGAGAGACTGTGAAGAACCGCTTGAAGTGCTGTTTTTTTTGATAAATGAAACATCAGTATAGCAATTCGGCTCACTCTGATTGAAGACACAAAATTCACCGCTAACGAGAGAGCACGGTCCAATGAAGATGCACACAGTAGAGCCATCGGGAAAATTTATCACTCTAAAATATGCCAAAACTCAATCGTAATTTATAAAAGTCAGACCTGGAACACGCGAGACCTCCCCCAATTGCAGAAACAAAGTCGATGACAGCATTATTCTTCAGGAATATTGCAAATGTTCGCATCGTTTTTGGCGTCCTGAAGTATATTTCAACGCGTTTATTGCAACAAAACTTACCATTTAATAATTACAATGTAGAGTATGATATTTGCCGAAACGCCGAGGAAAACAGTTACAAATTGAATGGACATATGAATTATATCATTGATAGTCCGCATCTGTGAGACAAGTGAGGCGAACCGCTCGCTCGCTCCTATAAATATAAGCGAAAATGACAGTCGAATATAACTAAGAAATGACTAAGAGAAGGTCATTCTGCACTTCAAGAATACATTTGTGTGTCCTATCAATGACTATTGAACTAAGAATACATAGAACGGGGTGCTCAAGCTCTCATTTTCTTCAGAAAGACAGTACGAAAAAAATGTCGTGATCTTATTTATCAGATACAAAGATGCGACAACTGTCCCATCTATGCACTGTGTTCATGCCCTGACCAGTAGTCTAATGCACCGCGTTCATCATTTGGTGATCTTCGACTTGTTATCATCTTAGAAGTATTATCAGGTGATTTGGGGAGGAGAAATGCTGTATCATGCATCAGATTGACGGAATAGAACACCGGACGCGATGGGCTCACTTTGATACATTCGCCAGTACCCTACCACACGGGAAACCACACGGTACCACACGGGAAAGATCATTTCACAATTCCCATATTTTTTGTCAATAATGATTCTATGAAACTGACGAGAGTCTAATCGAATTTAAATGATTTTATCAGCTCAAGTGCACAGAATGCACGGCCACAAGCGAAAATTTCCAACCGGAAATGGCTTTGCGGTGTTGGACAGGATCCTTATGTTTCTGAAAGGCGTCTATTACTTTGTATTTATAATTGCTGCGTACCGTTCGTTTGATCCCGCTCTTTCCATGTTTGAACCCGTAATACCTTCTCCAATTCTTTTTTCGTGCAACTATGCAGAGATGAAGGAGAACTGTTGCGCCCATCCACCAACCTCCACTCGCCTAATAGTAGCTTCTTCTCCCCTTTAGCGCTTCCCTCCTCCTCTCATCTCCTCCCTTTGTCCATCTTGTCACCCCCCCCCCCCTAAAGACATGGGAAGGGAATAGGGGAGGGGCTCCGTTATGAGCCAGGGGATGGGATAGGAGGGTAGAGATCGGACGACTGAAAGGAGGCTGGTATGGGGATAGGGGTGAGGAAGGATCCTCAGATCCGACAGGATACTGGGGATAGAAGGAGGGAGGGAACTGGCGTATGGGCGACTGACGAGTGGAAGGGAATGGGTGGGGTTTGGGGAGGATCACCAGATCCTAGGAGTACCGGGGATGGAGGGAGGGAGGGAACTGGCGTATCGGCGACTGACGAGGGGAAGGGGATGGGTGGGGTTAAGGGAGGGGGTACTGGTGATGGAGGGAGGGAGGGAACTGGCGTATCGGCGACTGACGAGGGGAAGGGAATGGGATGGAAGGGGGAGAGGGAGGATCCTCAGATCCTCGAGGGTACTGGGGATGGAGGGAGGGAACTG
>LS486606.1:14487-35314 GCA_900490705.1 Pristionchus arcanus
CCCCCCCCTCGTACATTCCCCTGTTGCTCGTGCCTGCCGGTCAGTCCTGCCCATATCCTTCGGGAGAAAGGGTGGGGTGCTCTGTCCCCCGCGGACTGACCGCCTCTCTTTTGACAGGACCAATGGTAGACGATGAGGGGTAGGTTAATTATAGAATAGTAGTAGAATAGTGATAATAGAAATAATATAAATAATTATAATAAAATAGTAATAGATCAATATTAGAATAGTAATAGTAATAGAACAGAATAGAATATAAATAGAATAATGATATTATTATTAATAATAATAATAATATATAATAGTACTAATACTAGAATACTAATTAGAATATTAGAATAGAATATTAGTATAGTAATAGTAGTAGAATAATAGAACAGAATAGAATATTTAAAAAAATAATAATAATGATGATAATAATAATAATATTAATAATAATAAGACTTTTTGCAAGTTGTTCCTGAGCAGCTCCGCATTCCCTTGATTCGCGTGTTAAGTCACTCGTAACGGCATTATTTATCCACTGATTGAACAGCCACACGTTTTGTCCATCCATAAACGGCTTTGCGGTAAGGTGGGAGACATACGAGGTTGATTATTGGGGAAGCGAGACAGATGAAGCTCGCAGTCTGAAATTGTATTTTGATTTCAGTTGAGTCAATAACTAACCATCAACAGCATTCGACCTGGCCATTCCAATTTGAATTGGTAGACCAAGTCGAGTGACCAGTATAGACCCCCGAAAAGGGAGCCAATGGGAAGGAGCGTTTGATATGTTAGCGTCTGAGAAGCGTATTTTGCATAAATATATTCTATATTTTTTCCTACTTTTACAACGCTGCGGTGTTGAGCTCTATCTTTACGGTCCTGAAATGTTTCCATTGCTTTATGCTAATTAATGCAGCATACCCCCAGCTCCATCAGTATACGTTTTCGAACGAAGTAGATGGCTAGCATGCTGCTGGGAGAGATGACAGAAATAAAAACTAGAGTCATTGGAATATCCTTGTTTCGAAATCCTGCAACAATCTCTCACATGAATCAGTCGTTTGCACACGTAAGCAAACTTCGAGCAGTGTAGTGCGAGATGTTGAACATTTGAGAAATCTCCACTGGAACTTCCTCGGCTGAATTGAAGATGTTGTACTGAACGATGTGTTTATCATCATAGCATGAAATTTTCACAAACAATCACAGCGGCGATTGGAGCGTAGGAAACGAAGCATATGGTCCGGATTATGTATTTGGCAGCTCGAAACGGTTGGTCCACTTTCAGGATATACAAACGGTAGAGAAATGAGAGGAGAAGAAGCCATGTTGAGAGCTGGTGAAGAATCGCTTGTAATGCTGATTTTTTTATATAAGAAGTATCAGTATCGCAATTAGGCTCACTCTGACTGATGACACAGAAGTCGCTGCTGACAAAAGCACATGGACCCATGAAGACGCTTACTGAAGAACCATCGGGAACGTTTATCACTCTCAAACAAGTCAAAACTCAATCATCATTTGTGAAAACGGCAGACCTCGAGCAAGCGAGACCTCCCCCAATGGCAGAAACAAAGTCGATGACAGCATTATTCTTCAGGAATATTGCAAAAGTTCGCATCGTTTTTGGCGTCCTGAAGTATATTTCAACGCGTTTATTGCAACAAAAATTACCATTTTATAATTACAATGTAGAGAATGATATTTGCTGAGACTCCGCAGAAAACAATCACAAATTGAATGGCCATATGAATTATATCATTGGTAGTCAGCATTTGCGATTCGAATGAGGAGAACCGCTCACTCGCTCCTATAAATATAACCAAAAATATCATAATGATATGACTAAGAGAAGGGCATTCGGCAGTTCGTGATTCCGTACATGCGTCCTATCAATGACTATTGAACTAAGAATACAATGGAGTGCTCAATCTATGCTTTTCTTAGACATTACGAAGAAATGTCTAGTCCTTAATGATCAGATACAGACATGTGAGAAGCGTACCATCTTTGCACTTCTTTCAAGTACTAATAATGATATATAAAAGTTCTAATATAATCAGATACAAAGATGCGACAGTTGCCCCATCTTTGCACTTTATTCATACCCTGAGTAGCTTAATGCACCGCGGTCATCACGGTACTTCTCTTTGGTCCTCTGCTACTTGTCATCATCTTAGAAGTATTATCAGTAGAAATAATCAGGTGATATGGAGAGGAGAAATGTTTCCTAAAGGACTATCTCGTGTTTTTGATTACGCGGTTCCCACGCCGGCCGTGGGGCTCATTTTCATAGGATAATCAGTACCCCGGAGCCCACGCGGGAAATTTCATTTCTCAATTCCTATAATTGTCTCCAAGTATAGGATTTGAGATGATTCTTTACAACTGATGCGAGTCTAATCGAATTAAAGACTTTATCAGCCCAAATGCACAGAATGCACAGCCACACGTGTCATCCAACCAGAAATGGCTTTGCGGTAAGGTGGAAGACAGAAGAGGTTGATTATGGGAGAAGCGAGACAGATGAAATTGGCAGTCTGTGCAAAAACATTGCTATTTCAGTAGAGAGGACCGCAAACCATCATCAGCATTCGACCCGGCCATTCAACTTTGAATTGATAGATCAAGTCGAGTGACCAGTATAGAACACCGAACACTGAGCCCATGGGAAGAAACGTTTGATATGTTAGAGTCTGAAATCCCGCTTCAATTTTTATCAGAGAATACTATTCTCACTTTAACAACGCTGCGGTGTTGAGCTCGATCTTTATGGTTCTGAAATATTTTCAAAAATATTTCTGATGACTACCGCATACCCTCAGTTTGAATAGTAAACGTTGTCGAATGAAGAAGATTACTATCATACAGCAGGGAGAGATCAAGCTAAGAGGAACAATAACTGATGCTGTTGACGCGTTTTCCACATTTGGAAATCCTGTAACAAAAGTACTCTATCATTGTCGCAAGCCTGCCGACTTAGAGTAGTGTAATCCGAGATGTTGAACATTGCAGAAATGTCCACTGGTACTTCATCGGCTACATTGAAGCAGATGTACTTTAATTATCTGTTTGTCATAATGCAATCGGTGTTTTACGAACAATAGCAGCTACGGTTGGAGCGTATGAAGCGATGCAGAGAGTCCAAACTATGTATTTAGCAGCTTGAAGGTGTTTTATATTCAGGGCATACAATCGGTACAAAAACGAAAGGAGAAGAAGCCATGTCGAAAAACTGTGAAGAACTGCTTGCAAACCTGAATTCTTCTTATTACAAATTATTGGCATCCAATTCAAATCACACTGATTTAAGAGACATAAATCACTTCCAACAAGAATGCATGGACCAATGAAGACACTCACAGAGGAGCCATCGGGAACATTTATTACTCTGAAATTATTCTCATCTTATTCAATCTTAGAAAAAAAAGAAGGAGGACCTCGAGCACACAAAACCTCCTGCGATCGCAGATATCAAGTCGATAAGAGCATTGTTCTTCAGGAATATTGAGAACGTATGCATGTTTTTCGGCGTGCTGAAGTTTTTTCAAAGTGATAAATAAGAAAAAACACCGTTTACTGTTTTGTAATTACAATGAGGAGTACGATATTGGCCGAAAATCCGAGGAGAACAGTGATAAATTGAATGGATAAATGAATTATATCATTGGTTGATAACATGTGTGAGTAAAGTAAGCGCAGATATGAGCGTTGACTCGTTCCTCTATTATTATTGTTAAATGCCACCTGGAAATGGCTCTAAGGTGGTTGTGCACTTGACGATAACCTTCCGTATGTCCGACCAACAACTCGTGAACTAAAAATACAGAGAATTGGGAGCACCGGATATCCAAATGCCCTCAACACATGGTACGATGTACCCAAAATACCCAAATAGAATCAATCTGTGCGCTGACTTCGGAACTACCACTGAAAAAAACTCAGGTGAAAAATTGAGAAGGAATAGATTAAAAAGCGATCACGTAATATAATAGCTAAGGCTGATAATCAAAGTCATAAACTAGAACATCCCTATCAGCAACACTTTTCGATTGTTTTGTTCGTGAACTTTGTTGGACGATTCATCTTTGCTCCCTCCGCTCTCACCTATCTGATCTTAGTTCGTGACGTGTGCACAAACTACAATTGAGTTAGCAGTTAAAAGCGCGTGATGGAAGGGTAACAAGTAGAGCAGCCGACTCAGTTAGTTCTTCTCTAGAGAAATGCACCCAACCCGAGCAACGGAACCTCTCCTTCGAGCAGTCGAGCAAAGGACGCCCAAAAGGTTAGAAATTCAATACAACTTCGCGATTTTATTGATAACAATTCCTTGATACCGTTTTAATTCTAGATGCTCACTGTTTTGTGCTGCAGCGATCATTCTGCTTGGTGCTCTGCTAATTGTAATCACCTTTGGAGTTTTGCGGAACCGTGATAAGGTGAATTGAAACCAAACTAAGGGATAATCGAAGTTCTAACACACATTAGGCATTTGACTGGCCGGGTCCCTCGTCATCCGTCATGGGCTCATTCGATCGATTCGCCATTACCACCGACCATACGCTGTGCGCGCACGCGGGAAAGTGAGTTCCAGCAGTTCCTTCTTTCTCCAAACAATCAAGCAACGCGATAAAGTACTCAAATGCGAGGGCTCTGTATGCAAATTTATTTCACAATGAATCCTTTTTGGACCAACATTTGCACTATTAATTGTTTTTCAATCCATAATCAAACTAACGACCGTTCAATTCGGCAGAACCGTAATCGACGCGGGCGGGAACGCAGTTGAGGCAGCTATAGCGGCCATGTTCTGTCTGGGAGCTCTCAATCCGCAGTCGAGCGGGCTGGGAGGCGGCTTCCTCATGACACTGTACAATGCGAGCACGGGAAGGTGATTTTATCGATTTTGTTAGTAATATTTCAATAGAAGATGCTCAGATGTACGGCCATAGACGCTCGCGAGTCAGCACCAGCTCTTTCCACTCGTGACATGTTCGTGAACAACACGGATGCGGGGAAGCACGGTTAGCTATTTGTTGTTGTATTTATTATTTTCTTAACCGCATTTCCCTTCACAATTTCTATTCGAACGCCATTGGAGGTTTCCTGGCGGCCGCAGTACCGGGCGAGCTGGCCGGCTACTGGGAGGCCTACCGCAGATTCGGATCCGGAGCCGTCAAGTGGGCGCTGCTCGTGCAGCCCACCATTGAGTCAGTTCAATTGAAATCTTTTGAAATGTGGAACTACAAACAGCCTCAAACTATCGCGCATATCATTTCAAAATGTCGTCGAATGACGGCGTTTTTTGGAAGGGACGCACTGGATTTCAGCGCAACGGAATTTCATTTTCAGTTTGCTGGAAGACGGACTGCCCGTGTCTGAATTTCTCGCGAAAGTGATGAAGGATTTCGAGACTAAATTCCGGAGAATTCCGTCGATGAAGTAAGTTCAATTACGAAACGACATTTGAAGTGCCAATTGCAGTCTATGGATCAACCCTTCGACTAATTCGACCTACAAGGAAGGCGATAGAATGCCAAGAGCTAGATTACTCAGAACACTGAAAGTGAGCCTGGAAGATGCCTTTTCGAAAATGTTTTTTTGTTCAGAAAATAGCGGCCGCTTCCGATCCCGTGCAGCTATTCTATCACGGAGAGTTCGCCGACATGATAGATAGAGAGATGCGAGAGAATGGTTTGTGCTTTATGTTTTTGTTTTTAGCGATTGTGCGAGTTTTGGAGGAATAATTCGCAAGGCGGATTTGGCTGCGTACCGTGTGCGAGTACATGAGAGGCCGCTGGTTGCAGAGTTCAAGTAAACTTTTTTTTTCAGTATCCACCTTCTAAAAACAAAGTAAAAGTGAAAAAAACTTACAGAAACGGAATGGCGATGTGCGGTGGGCCGCCACCCTCCGGATTCGCTGTCACCCAACTGATCATTAACCTCATGAATCGTTTGTTCGTTTCAATTAGCAATCACAATTAACATAATGCAGATCTCTACCCAAATTCAACTGCAAACCAGCTGCACTCAGATGCAAACGTCTACCACCACTTGATCGAGTCGCAGAAATTCGCCTACGCACTGAGGTACTGATCTTCCGTAATGTGACTGCGAAATCGCGATTCATTCCAGGTCTGGGCTAGGTGATGAGGAATTCGTTTCGGCCGCAGGCACGCTAGCCAAGCGCATGATCTCGCGGGAATTTCTCGAATCTATCTTGCGAAAGGTATGCCGAAAACCGATCTCCTAAATCACGATTTGTTTTTTTAGATAACAGACCAGTCTCACGAAACTGCATACTATGGCGCGAACGATACGGCTGCGGTGAGCTAGATATTGAGTATTTCTTTCATAGTATCTCTCTGGGGCGTTGTCCCTCACGATTATACAATGTGCGATGCGAATCTTAACGATAGAAAAAAAAGGAGAAAAAACGACTTCAGAGTGCCGACTTCGGCACTTCGCACGTGTCCGTGCTGGACAGCGCAGGCAATGGCGTCTCGGCTACCACGACAATCAATCGGTTAGCTGTACTGGGAAAAGTAATGGCAAATAATTCCCTAAATAATGCGCCGATAAGGCGATAAGGCAGCTCAATAAGGCATCAGGAGGCCAATATTTCTATTCTAGAAAAGACCGTCATTATAATTCATTTTTGCAGGCGATTCGGAGCCTGTGTTGAATCGGAGGCGCTGGGCATCGTGTGGAACGATGAAATGGGCGATTTCTCCACGCCCGGCGTGAACAATGTGTGAGTGTATTTCATGCAACGGCATCGGTAGGATACTCCTCTTGGAAATGGGTCCACCCTGGGACGACAATAGCATAAATTTCCATTCATGACAAAACTCATGTTTAGGTACGGTTTCGCACCATCCGAGGCAAATTTCATCGCGCCCGGCAAGCGGCCGATGAGCAGTATGAGCCCTCTTGTAGTATACAACTTGGAAAAAAAGAAGGTGAGTCACATTAGCCTCTAATTTTTTGCGACCAAAGTGGGCATAAATGAGGGGAAGTGAATTCAAATATTGTATAATCTACCATAATTCCAGGTTAGAATGGTGGCGGGCGCATCGGGCGGGTCACGGATCATCTCCGCAGTGGCGAAAGCAGTCATCAGAACGCTCGTGTTCGGAGAAACGATCAAGGTTTCCGGTCAATAATTTCGAAATGGCAATTTTTAGGAAATGGCAATTCTTAGGAAGCGATCGACGCCCCTTCACTGCACAACCAGTTCACTCCCGATATCACGCAAGCTGATCCGCAATTCCCATCCGTATGTTTGCCCAAGCTCAGTCGCATTTCACACAATTTCAAACGAAATCTGTTCAGGAACTGAAGTCCGTCTTAGAGTCAGAGTTCGGTCAGAAGTTCCCTAGCGGAAGCGGCTTTTCGGTTCGTTTCAAACGTAGAAAATAAATGAAATGTCGCTTTCAGGGCATCGTGCAAGCGGTTTACGTCAATCCCAATGGTAAAATTAATGCGTGCGGAGACGCGAGAAGGAAAACCGACCAAACGCCGGCAGGAGCTTGATCCATTTGTTCCAGGATCCATTTGTTTCTGTTCAACCGTTTTGGCTTTCCCGTCATTCATGAAAGCACTTCACGTTATTGCAAAAGCGTTGCCGAGTCTTAGTTTTCTCATTCATAATCTGCGATTCCCTGTGGAACTGAGGTGGAACCATCTCTAGTCAGCTAGTCTATCACATTTTCCTCATGGAGGTCGTTAATTGTCATGAGTGTCATGGTCGTTCATGGCATGTTCTTGTTATGATAGACGATGATTGAGATATCACATCATGCGGACATCTAATCATGGGCGTGCTTCAGTTCTGGCATGTCTGTGCAGTTTTGAGACGAGAAAGTGTTGTTTTCAAATCGCTTGGTCGGACAGAAGAGATCAATGTGAAACTTGATCGCTTTCACTCTTCATCCTCTTTCAACTTCCTTATGGTTTCAGTTTTATCTATCACTTGGGAAAATTGGTTTTCATTTTTCATTTCACATAGATACGACCATTCCACAACAGTTTTTTTTTATAATCCGCATCAAACATCAATCCTCCCCGTGGAATCGCAGCAGACTACGTACATAGCGTCTTACGGTATCTCTTACCGATCTATCTCTACAATGTTCGATCGCTAAGACGGTCATTATAGTAAACATTTCCTGTTTTTTAAACTTCTTATTTTAGTTTCCAATTCTTATTTTGCTTATCAATGCTAGCAAGCATGATCCACTGCGCACTTCCGCAGGGATGTTTTCCAGATTTTCAGTTCTTGCTTTTTTATCACTATAATAATAAGAATAGTATATATAAAAAATAAAATAAAATAATAAAAACAGAATAGTAATCAAGGATGTTAGCGGAAAAGAACGTGGAAATGGAAATAGAATATGGAAATATGAGGAAGAAATAAAATGACACAAGAAAATGGAAAATTAACAGTAAATTGTGAAATTAGTCGATAATGATAATGGTACGAGTTGAAACGTGTCCCTCGTGATAAGATCAATGAAATACGCTCGCGAGCTCTCATCGGGAATGTTCGAATACAATGGACATCTGCGTTCTCTTCGTTCGCTTTTCCTCTCACTTCCGGGCTGCAGGAATCATCTCTCCAATACCCGCACTCTCTCGTCACTCTGATCTGCGAGGGAGACCGAGGAATGAATAGACGGATACCTCATCCAGACAGACCCACCTGATCACCCCTCATCCTACTGTCACCCCCTCCCCCCGTAATAAATCTTCATTCTCCTCTCCCATCTATCTCTGTTACCTCCTTCGTTGTGCACCCTATTCTCTCACAGCTGTAATTGGAGAGCCTTGGAACTGGTGATGCTCGATCTCAGAGGCACTAAACAATGTTGACCGGTTTTTCTTGAGGGCAAAAAAAATTCATGGCGATAATGTCTATTCCCTGTTCGTGATCGTTAATTGTCATGGCTGTTCACCGCTCATGGTCATTCATTTCATGTTCTTGCTAAGCGGATGTGATGATAGACGATGAATACGATAATACATCATGTGGGAGTATCATCATGGTCGTTCTACTACTATCAATGCATCCCGCATTCTCATTCATTTTATCTGTCATTTGGTTAAAATGGTTCTCTTTTTTTTTCTTCTCTCACAGATTTCGGCCATTCCAAAACAATTTGATTTTTCAATCCGCATCAAATATCAATCCTCCCTCGAGACTACGCAAATAGCTTCTTACTGAATCCGTTTCCGATTCATCACTAAGATATATTTTTGAGACTATGCGTCAAACTTTAGATGTTGTTGTCATCATTGACTATGGATGAATTCGTTGCTAAATTGGAAATGTATAAATGAGCAAAATATGAGTGTGTTGTCTATATCTGGCATGGGAAACAGTGAATTATCATCTTCTATACACAGAGTATACACCGAGTCCGTCTTTTCTCAAAAATGTTGTTCTATTCATAGTGGTATCTTCCGACTACGCGTATTTCGCAGTTTCATAGCAGTGCAGGATGTTTTTGTAACTTCAATCGTTTTCAAATTCCCATTTTCCTAAGCAATCAATTGGGCAAGAAGGATCATCTGCGTATTTGCTCAAGGAAGCTTTCAAGTTGTTCAGTTTTCGCTTTTTTATCTCCGTGCTAATCTCTCTAGAGATGGTGGGTATCAAAAACCGCGTATAAAACGCTGCTGTATGTGTATATCCCGCCCCTCCTCCTTCCCCCAAAGCACCGCTCAGCAATCTCTAGTCTGCGAAGGATCTCCAACTTGATGCGCCGTATTTTCATCGCCCTCCTGCTTCTCGTAACAATCAAGATGGTTTACTCACATTTAATCCCGTCAGTCTAAGTTTCTCACAATGTTCCGAAAGTACTAAGTAGAATTGCCGAATTTCTAGACCCATTCGGAACGCTACAGTAAAAATGTATTCTGTATTTTGTTCAGTGTGCACTAAAACTTGGCTAAACGCGCAAAACTTCTATGACAGTGCATGCAATTATTATGATTGTGCTATGTGAAAGAACTTTTATGATTTTTCAGCAAGGATTCTCGATCAGGTCGAATTGTTTCTGTATACGATCGCAATTGCTTCTTCTCTCCGATAGCATGCCATTTCTTGCAAGGACGAAGGGTGAGTTGCAGGATTGCAACATTGAAAGATTTCGGCATTTCATTAAGTGACTTGTTCAGGCAATGACCTTCGTAACTCCCAGTGAGGTCGAAGAGAAAAAGAAACATCGAAACATTCGAGTGCGGAAACACGGCGTTTAAGCTGTGAACGGTTTCGATAAGAATAAATGCTAGTTGGATTTGTTCAAGTTTTGTATTTTCGTATTACTATCGTCCAACAGTGTAAGAATTACAAGTATATTTGTTAGCGCATAAATATCATTCACACTGCGCCATGTGAACTTTATTTTACTTTGACAGCTCAATTGATTGATAAATATTTCTTGAAATTCTATAGAATTCGTTTCGAATTCGAATTCGGCCAAAACCGATTTTCGTCGGCGAGGGAGGAGAATGAAAGGGAAAATGGCCGAAATTGTTGGAGTTCGGCCGTCTGGCCGAAATAATTCAAATCGAGACGAACAAAGAAGAGTAAATCGAATTTGTGAACTCATTTACAAATTTCCATAGTTTCTAATTCTTCCGCCACCCCTTTCTTTCTCAAACGTGTAAAATGAAAGGAGACGAGATATTTTCGGCCAATTTCGAACATCGTCCAGACGGCCGAACAGACAAAGAAAATCGATTTTGATGTAAATTAGATTGTTCGAACATTTTGGCCGATTATTCTTCGATATGACGGGCCGAATTCGCAACACTAGAATTCGTGTTTAAAGAATATCAACTTAATTTTTAGGAAGATTTAAATATTTTTTCTCTCCAGCTTTTTTTGCATAGTTTGCTCTAAAATTCACCCAAATGACTGGAATATTGGGAAAAGTACAGCAATCATGTTTTCTGTACTTTTCCCAATATTCCAGTCATTTGGGTGATCTGTCAGAGTTCGTTAAAGTTCATCGTTCACTCGGTTGACGACTGGGGATGATCGAAACTCGATCATAAGTGAGAGGAACAACAGACTAGACAAGACCCGCCTGATCATGATAGTCAGTTTTCGGTAGTTTCCGTTTTACTATGCTTCCCTAAAGCAATTCGCGTAATAGCGAAGGGGCTTAGTCTCAGTTTAAGCCATTCCTGAAATGCAACTCCCCGTTCCAGTCTAGCATATTACCTTGTCATCGTCCGCTCGTGCGGAGTGGTCGGAGGCGCAGAGGAGAGTGTCAACTAGGGTTGGCTAAACGATACTCTAAACGAGGCAGGTTTAGCTCTCCCTACGCTCCATGCCCCATGAGATCGGAAGCACTCTCTTCATTCCGCATGCTCTCTCGCTCGCAACTAGGGAAGAGCTAGGGGAGAGGGAGCTAAACCTGCCACGTTTAGAGTATCGTTTAGCCAACGCTAGTGTCAACCAATAAATGGTGTGTCATCGAAGGCGCGCACTCTTCATTCCATCTTTACCAGATCCTTGCGAGACTAAGATGTTGATCTCAAATACCCAAAGATTACATCATCGTAATGGAAGAGAAATGGCATTGTAAGGCTGCAGGCTATTCTCGTTAATCCTATAGGAAGGATTACCGCGTCCGGAGACGCGAGAAGGAAGACCAACCAAACACCAGCGGCGGCTTGAGGATCAACTGCTTTTCCTGCTCAGCTGTTTCCGTTACGCTCGAAATACAGTTCTTCCTCAAGCGATTCGCATAATCGCGAATGGCTTCTCGATACTTTATTCTGTTTTTTTCGTTCCTAATCTCTGCGCTCCTCCGCTGGAACAAGGTGTTACCGTAACATTGGTGCCTACGCAGCCCCATAAACCGATTTCTCGACCATTGTTCCCGTTTCTTCATTTTTCCTTAGGCGGCGAATCGAGAGAACATCGCGAAAAGAGAGGGGCCATGAATCGATTACAGGGTGTTCAAAAAGTATGGTGACAAAACTTATCTCGCATTTTCTCACTCCTAAGTAAGCCAACAAACCCCCAAGTTTGCTCACTTACAGTATAGACTCCATGACGTTTGGGATATGAAAACAAGAGAATAGAACGAAGTAGTTCATAAGTTGTGAATTTTTAAAATATTTTATTCGTGAATCGGCCCTGATTTCCTGACAAATATTGTTAGGTTCCAAGCCATGTAATAAATCCAATATCAGAAATTCAACAATGTGCCTATTTTTTTTCAGAAAGCCCATCAGTTGGACTAATAAACCTTGCTGCTTATGACTCTTGAAAAGTTACTTCGGCTTCAAAATAAATTTATATACAAAAATTTAGATACGGCATGCAAAAATTTCACTCAAATAAAACTTACTCGATTTTACTAATGCAGAAAAAGTAAAGGCTTAAATTTTTTTTTCTTCATTACTTACACGTCCTACAATTTAACTGTGGACTTTAATCTGATACAACAACAAGTTCAGAAGAGTGATCATTGGGAAACTACTCTGATGCGCATCATGTGGTCAACAATTGACTCTTGGATACTAGCTGTAACGTTACTTCGCTTGCCGAATTTACCCTTTTGAAAAACATTATTCGTCACGGCTCTAAAATCTGCATGGTAATTTTCCAATTGTGAGGTTCAAAATGTATGATTCTGAAACATGATTTTTCATGGAATTTAGATTGAAAATTAGTTACGCTGGAATAAAAAATTAATTATTCTCTATCGCAAAGCGATATCACCGATTCAATTTGTGAGTATTATAGATGTAGGGTCAGGCTTCATAAACAACACTCAAACTCTAAGGATTGCTTGCTCTTTCAACCCGAAATAATTTAGAACTCCAGTCATGACGTGCGGCACGGTACGATATTTTCGAGTTCTTTTAAAAAGTCAGTCAATGCAGGAAAGAACCTGAAGCAAATAGTCGAGAGCTACGATACTCAGAAATATTTGTGCAAAGTTAGAGTTCAAGGGGGTTAGTGGTTTGGTAGAAATTGCAAGCGTTTGGTAGAAAAGAAGTTGTCACCATACTTTTTGAACACCCTGTATTCGGTGAAAACTTCACGGGTCCTTAGTTCAGATATCAGTGATGGATGGGTCGAGCTGAACTCTGCTTCGGTTTTCCGATCCATAGTTTGTATGCGAGACATAATTTCCCAATGGCTTTCGCTTGAATTCCATGGTTGTCTGGATACAAAAAACATTTTAAAGAGAGAATGAAGTGGTTGCCTGGGTACCAAAAATGATTGTCTGCGTACAAAAAAAAGTAGTTTTGAAGCGAGAATGCCTTGATCAACAAGTGAATGGTCGGCTAGGATAGATTCATTGCGAAACTGTAGTCTCGCTATATCACCGTGAAACCTCTTCCGACTTCCTCATGGTTTCCCGAATTCTCATTAGTTTTATCTATCGCTCAGGAAAAATGGTTCTTCTCATACAGACTTTGACCATTACACAACAGTTTTTTTCTATTCCCATCAAAAACCAAACCTCCCTTGAGGCTTCGCAGCAGAATATAACTCTTTACCGTATCTGTTTCCGATCCGTCCCAAACAATTTTTGATTACTTACGCGGCGTAGAGCCATTCTTTTGACATTTTTTTCCTCCTTAATTCTGCATGAATTGTTTCCTCTATGAATACATACAAATTAGATACTCTTGAAAAAATGTGTGCTTCAATGCGGTTGTATGCATTGTAGAAGAAAAGAGGAAAGCTGTTAACAGTTAAGGAAAACTGTAATCTTTCGTTTCTGTCGCCCTTACTCATCAGTGTTACAATGTATGTTACTGTAATTGTTTTCGAATTCTTGTTTTGTACAGCATTTCCTCACGTACGCTTTCCAGATCATCAATTTTTTTTGCACCACCACAACATTATCTCGTCACCATAATAGTATCTCTAGAGAGGTATCAAAAACCAAGAATGCGTATATGAAGCTGGTGTAGGTATATCTCCCGCCCCCCACAGCACCGCACAGCAATCTCTAGCCTGCGAAGAAGCTCTGTGATGTACCGTATCCTCATCGCATTCCTACTTCTTCTAGTCATCAAGATGGTCCACTCTCACTTTATCCCTCGGACCCATAGGTAAGCTAATAATGATAATTTGATTTATTTTCATGGTATGACTTTTGTAAGCGGGTTTCTAAAGGAGTAGCGAAATTAGACCTTTTTGGAGCATATTCGGGTCGTGCGGATGGTAGTCAGATTTCGTCCAAATATCGCATAAATAAAACTAAAATAGTTCTAGAACAGTTATAATTACGCTTTTTTCAGAAAGGATTCGCGATCAGGCCGCCTCGTTTCCGTGTACGACCGCAATTGCTTCTTCTCGCCGATAGCATGCCATTTCCGAAAAGGACGAATTGTAAGTTACATCTCAGCGCAATCTGATGATAAATCCATCTGTCATCTACCCTTCTTTCCCTCTTGTCCTCTCCATGCTAGACTAAGAAGACTACAGTACTTCTACATTATGACAAGAATTACCAAGTATCCCCTATTGATATCAGCGAAACAGTTTATTCATCTCTTTTTCGGCTTAACCGCACTTTTTTCAGTCAATGACCTTCATAACTCCGCGCGAGGTCGAAGAAGAGAAGAGGCAGCAGCGAATCAGTCGACATCCATAAATTTATAAAATTGTCAATCTTTCCATTACAAGAAACAAATGATAAGGTCGTTCGTTAACGTTGCAGATTTGTTTTCTCATATTTGGATAGGCCTTTAATGCAAAATCCTCCAAGCATTGTATGTTTCTCACTTGTGTTCGCCTGGATTTTTCATGAAACGGTTAATGAAAATTAACGGAAATGAATGAATGAATGAATGAATGAAAACAGTCAACGAACTCATATGTGTTCCTGAGGTGTAGGTCGAACACGGAAAAGGATGTCAGCGATGCAAGCATGTGAAATGGAAATGATTCAATTTCAATACTTCTGTCTACAATGTTTAGAGATGAAGCAGCTTTTTTGTTACTCTGAATCCTCTATTCATATTAAATTTTTGGATCTGATTTATCTGATCTTTCACCAGCATGATCTCGAATTGAAATTAGCAACTGCGAATTCGATTTAAATGCGAATTCGATGCAGGGCGGTGCTCAATCGATGCACGCAAATCCGAAAGAAAACATAGGACCCTGTGCGAAAAAACACCGAACAGACACTTTTTTCTTTTCCTGTTCAGCAGTTTCCGTTTTCCGCGCATCGAAGTTAATACTCAAAGCCATTCGCATAATCGCGAAGGGTTTCCCAGATTATTATCCGTTCTTGTTGCTTGAATCTTCCGTTCCACAGCGTCCCCTGGTATCGTACATCCATTGCGTTCTCTGTCTTACCCCCGTACACTTCCTTGTCAGTGGGTGACAAAATTATGCGAATTACCTCTCCATGAGTAAATGTTTGCATGCGTACGTAGCTTGAAATATACGTATGCGATTGCGTAAGGGTTTCCCCGATACGCGCGTGTTATGATAGGCCTTGAATAGGGGATGAAACGTCATGTGTCCTACTCATGCGTGTTCATGATGTTACTTGAAGAGTACATTGACTGTGTTCAATATTGAAACCTTTTTTTTATTTCGAGACCTCATTTCAGATTATAGAAATCATCATTTTCTCGCATCATTTTCGTTTGGGGAAGCGACAGCTTCTGCATGGTTTCCCGAATTCTCTCTCTCATTTTCTGTATCCCTTATCACTTGGCAGTCTTCTTCCTGCTTCTTCCCGTGCTGTATTCCAGAATGCTTGAATACCGTACGGGAAGATCCTCATCAAACATTTTTCCTTAAAACATTTTTCCTCCCTAGAGGCATCAAACCAGAATACATAAATAGCTGCTGCGACCCTGATTCCCATCACTGATGAAGATACAACGCATTTGAAATTCCCAGAACAATCATATTCTTCTATCACTCAAATTTCTCGCATATTTCGAATTGTTGCTCATTATTTTTTCTCAGCCTTACTCTATTTTCCATTTCGCCATCTGTTTATCGATGATCTTCCTCCGATCTTTCTTCGCTTTTTGTTTCCTGTGATACTGATATTTTGCATAGTTTTCACCCCCATTGATTCTGCATGAATTCAGTCTTTGATTGGATACATTTTATGTTTACTCGACTTCCTTCTAGTCAATTTTGATCATCTTTCTCTCGATCTCTGGGTCTGATATCCGTACGGAAGATCTCTGAATCAGGCATATTTAAAAAAATTACTGTGCGGATTTCCTACTACGCTGCTTCCTTAGTGACTCACTCTTTGTGAAGAGATCTAGAATCTCCGTCTTTCATGGTTCTCCAAAAAGATCTAATTCCAAAAATCAGTATTTCCATATTTTTTCCGTTATCTCTCCAGAGTTACTCAGCAGAATACGCAAATACATTTGTCGCAAGCGCGTTTCGCACGCCTACAGTCTCACGTCTAGAGCTCACCACTCAACGATCAATCTCTTATTTTGCACAGGTTCTCCAGATGTACCGTATTCTCATCTCGCTCCTGCTGCTCGCAATCGTCCACCTGGCCCACGCTCGCTTCATCTATGTGTGAGTGTTTTTCCAATTCCTAGACGTACGTGTTACAATTGCAATGTTGGTGTTTATTTCGTATTCAGTCGAGCGCACAAATTGAGTGCATCTTTACAAAAACAAAACTAAGCACAAGCAGATATTATCATGATCAATAGTTTCTTGTTTCCAGAAAGGACTCGCGAATGGTCCGTCCTATTTCCGTGTACGACCGCAATTGCTTCTTCTCTCCGATAGGATGCCATTTTGTGAAAGGACGAAGGGTAAGCTAATAATATAGAAAAAATTAGGTGCTCATTTATCGGCAGCACTGCGTTTAGCACATCTTATCAATGGAAATACTAGCTAGATTATTATAGATTATTCGTAAAATCCCGATAGTTGTAGTAATCGCTACCATAGCCAGATTATGACGATGAGCAGGGCAATGATTGTGAGCATATGCTAGAGCTGGAAATCCTTCTTTCGGGGACTGACAGTTTGGAATAGTACGGATAATTTCTTACAACATCAAAGATCGAATTGTCTCGAATCCTTGTCCTCTCAAGCTCACCTTTTCAGGCAATGACATTCATAACTCCGAAAGAGGTTGAAGAGGAAAGAAGGCATCATCGAATCACTCGACATGCGAAATACCTAAACCTGTGAACAGTTCTCGCGTTTCTATTACGCATTTGTTTTTTTCCAGATAATTATGTCGATAAAGTATTTGAATCTCGTATCCGAAGTACACAGTGCAACTTTGTGCGAAAGGAAATAATTTTTATTTCATCACGTGTGCTGAATCTTCATAATTCCAATATTTAATTTATCAAAAAGTTCTGGTCTGAAATATTCCTGAAATATACACTCATGCCGTGTTTGGATAGTATTTCCCCCGCAGCACGTTTCCCTGCACGTTTCCCTCTCCAGATTCTAAGTTTTCATTGAGCACATCACTTACCTAGGGCCTCTGATCCCTATTACTCGTGATCGCTGTGGGCGTAGCCTATCCCTCGCTCCTGCAAGACGGGATCTGCTAGAGTTGGCATCGGACCCTGGTCGTCCACTTCTCCTTAAGTTTCCCCCAACCTTCCCTGTCAACCACTTTCTGATCTCTGCATACGTCGTCCATATTTGTGATTTTTTTTTCATTCATCGTTCTCTGTATTGAAGACTGCTTTCTTTGTGTGTTGTGGAGTGATGTTACTTAGCACCAGTTCTTTACTTGCTTCGTATTGTCAACGAAATAGAGTGGTATTTTTCTTTTTTTTGATCGCAAAATGATTATTTTTGGTCCCCATTTTCAATAATCTATCTTTGGTTGCGATTTCAGTAGAAATGCAGCGCCCACAACTATAATCTTCAATGTTTTAGATGCGCCGTATCGTCATATCGTTGCTGCTTCTCATCATAATACACATGACCCACACTCGACACATGCATCGAAGGTATGACCACTGTGATGATCTCGTTAGATGCGCAATACAATCTCTATATTTTTTTCCGTTTTCAATTTCAGCAAAACAGGAAACAAGACGCTGTTTGTTTTATATTTGCTATATTGTGTCTTTCTGTTAGTCGTCGCGAGCGGTTCCCTCTCCATTCTCTCTGATGGAGAGTGGTTTCTCCTAATTCCCCTCGTCTCTGCCAACGACTCAACAAGATCGGAATCCCCATCCAAGCCGGACTGGTCGCCGTGTGATGGGTATGACCGCCTAAGATGTTTGGTCCCTCAGAATCCAGGCGCGTATCTCTCGCTCAAAGATGGATTTTCGAGTTTGGAGGACTCGAGCACATAGAAGACTCCAGCACACGCCAGGCTTCGCTTTCGACCTACAGTGGGAATCAATCTACGTGCAACTCCATCAACAGTCCTATCGGGAACCAAAGGAAAGGATTCATTCTCCAGCCATTGCGACTGTGACAAGGAAAGAAGACCAATCCACTGGCCCGAGACCCCTCAAAATGATTATCTTGAAAGAAGAACGACCTTCTGATACCCCATCTTGATCAGCGCCCAGAAAGCGACACTGATAAATACATACATATTGTGTTCAAATTCGCTTTCGCTGTATTTTTACTGCAGATTTCAAAGACAAACTTCAACAACCTAGGTGTATGGTGTAAAAAAACAAGGAGATTCAGGAAGGGAGCCCGATCAGACCGCATCGTTTCTGTGTACGACCGCAATTGTTTCTTTTCGCCGATGTCATGCCACTTCATTCATGGACGAAGGGTCAGCTGCATTTTTAAATTAAAATATTCAATTGGAATTGTTTGACCTCTGATAAAAATTCTAAATATTCATCTTAAAGGCAATGATATTTATAACTCCGAATGAATTGAAAGAAGAACACGAATTTCAAAAATCAACTCTGGAAGAAACTATGAATAGAAGAAGTGAAGAGTTCCAGCGAATTTCATTACTTATATAGCTAGAATTTTGTGAAATCATAAATTGTAATTTTCTTCGACAAGTTGATCAAGATTTTGCTCATTCTTCCCCTGTTGACCATTGATGAAGCGATTTTCCCATCGAGATGTATGCGAAACTAAATCGGTGGTCATATCTTCAAGCTGAGCCTCTAGAAACCCTGGCTGTGGGGCTGGGACACGGATTGGCGAAGTAATTCCTATTTTTGTTAGCACAAAATGCTCAGCAGATCCCATATGCTAATCCTCACGAAGTAGGAAGATCACATTCAAGCCCTAACGATGTTGCCGTCTCCAGGCACATCACCTGTTCTCAGATAAAAATGTTGAATGGAAATATAAATTTTTCTAATTATTGTACTACTGCTTATCACTTCTCCACGCCTACGAATCAATTCGATTTCATGCGATGAGTTTCCTGATTTTTTTCGAATTTTATCATTGCCTTTGCCATCTCTGTATATTTCATTTAATAACTGCGATACTTGTTTTCCGAACTTTGTTTTTTTCGTGTTTACTTCTCCTACACATTCTGTTGATGCTTGACATTTCATCACGAGTTCCTTGCTTTCAAGCGTAAAACATGCAGACAATACTGCAATATTCACGATTTATTCCCCCTTTTCGTGCGTTTGAAATGCTCAGTAAACTCAGTGTGCTGGTTAGCAAGCATCGATTGTCTGGGAGAGAGGAAGGGGAAGGAAAGGAGAGCAGGTAGGAAAGAAGAGCAGGCACTAGCCTCCTCTCCGCCTCTTCCTCCTTCCTCCTTCCTTTCAGTTCGTCACAGGCCAGCTACGTGAGGAATGAGAAATAATCTCACGATTACGATTTATTCGCTCCTCGAGCCAGATTATGAGCAAGGCGCTTGGCCTTGAAACCCTTCAGCAGTAATCGCGTATTGACAGATACGAGGAATAATCAAAGCGGATCATTTTACGATATCAACGATCGAATTGTCTATTTCCTGGTCGTCCCAAGCTCATGTTAACAGGCAATGGCATTCATACCTGTCCACGCCGGCGGCGACCTCATTTTTGACCACGTATAGGGATACGTGGGACCGCACAGACGGCCGGCCGTCTGTGCGGTCCCATGTATAGGGATACATGGGTGAGAAATATTTTTTGTTCGATCGATAATTGGTACCGTATCTATCGTGACCTACAGTAACCCCTCTTACCGTACATGACTACCGTATCTCGATTCGATCACCAACTGATTTTCATGTTTTGACCCATGACCCGGGGTTCATGGTCCAAAATGGGTTGGTAAGTCATGGTGGAACATGTCCCTGAAACTTATCCCAAAGTGTTCTACAGTATGCAATTATCGATTTTTGGCTACCGTAACCCTACCGTACCTCGGTTCGGCGGGTCAACTATTTTAGCCTTGGGGCGCACTTTTGCCAAGATGTCTCAAATCGATTTGAAAATTTTCCTACCGTAATCTACAGTAACCTACCGTATCCCTGACTACGGTATCGCGGTTGTGCATCGTGAACTGATTTTTTTCGTTTTTTCGTTCTAAAAATTCAATCTTTGTGCCTACATGCATAGTTCATCGAGGAGAATTTTTTTGGGGTACCGCACTGTACCCTACCGTAATCCTACCGTACCCTGGTTCGGCGTGTCAACTATTTTAGCCTTGGGGCACACTTTTGCCAAAATGTCTCAAATCAATCTGAAAATTTTTCTACCGTATTCTATCGTATCCCTGACTACTGTAATCGCAGTTGGGCATCGGGAAATGACTTTCTTCAAAGTTTGTTTAAAAAATCGGTTCTTTGCATTTTTATGGGTAACTCCTCGAGCATTTTTTAAAGAAAATATTTTTAACCCAAAATCATTGCCTAGTGGCTAACGCGATTGGCTGGTAATACGAAGG
>LS486606.1:36948-53965 GCA_900490705.1 Pristionchus arcanus
AGCACTTTAAAAATAATGTATGAGACGTTCTCGAAGTTTCGAGAATTCTTCATCTAAAGATAGCCTAAAGTCAGCATACGAAGCTCTGATTACGGTAGTTTGGGCTACGGTGGGAACATACCGTACCTCCGGGATGTCTTCCCTGAACTCGACAAATTATGGCAAAAATATTTGACACCCTCTGGATTTGAACCCTCAACCTTCGTATTACCAGCCAATCGCGTTAGCCACTAGGCAATGATTTTGGGTTAAAAATATTTTCTTTAAAAAATGCTCGAGGAGTTACCCATAAAAATGCAAAGAACCGATTTTTTAAACAAACTTTGAAGAAAGTCATTTCCCGATGCCCAACTGCGATTACAGTAGTCAGGGATACGATAGAATACGGTAGAAAAATTTTCAGATTGATTTGAGACATTTTGGCAAAAGTGTGCCCCAAGGCTAAAATAGTTGACACGCCGAACCAGGGTACGGTAGGATTACGGTAGGGTACAGTGCGGTACCCAAAAAAATTTTCCTCGATGAACTATGCATGTAGGCACAAAGATTGAATTTTTAGAACGAAAAAACGAAAAAAATCAGTTCACGATGCACAACCGCGATACCGTAGTCAGGGATACGGTAGGTTACTGTAGATTACGGTAGGAAAATTTTCAAATCGATTTGAGACATCTTGGCAAAAGTGCGCCCCAAGGCTAAAATAGTTGACCCGCCGAACCGAGGTACGGTAGGGTTACGGTAGCCAAAAATCGATAATTGCATACTGTAGAACACTTTGGGATAAGTTTCAGGGACATGTTCCACCATGACTTACCAACCCATTTTGGACCATGAACCCCGGGTCATGGGTCAAAACATGAAAATCAGTTGGTGATCGAATCGAGATACGGTAGTCATGTACGGTAAGAGGGGTTACTGTAGGTCACGATAGATACGGTACCAATTATCGATCGAACAAAAAATATTTCTCACCCATGTATCCCTATACATGGGACCGCACAGACGGCCGGCCGTCTGTGCGGTCCCACGTATCCCTATACGTGGTCAAAAAAGGGTCGCCGCCACGGCTGGACAGGTATGATGGCATTCATAAATCCGAGTGAAGTGGTAGAAGAGAAACGCAACATCGAATCATCTGAACGTGCGCAAACGTTGGAAAATTCAATTAATCTTTTTTTCTAATTAATATTTGGCGACAATATTCGAACGCGCTGTAATAATAAATACCTCCAGCGTGGTTGATAATTCAAACTGCATGATCGTTCAATGAACTCGAATTTGACACTCCACACTTCTTAAGGAAGCATAGCGAGAATATCAGACGCCGGAGCTTGATAATCTGTTTCGTTTCTGCTCTGTTTCAGCTTGTCAGTGTAATATATTTCCCTACACTTTGAATGTATTCGTTCTTGATGTCCTAATTGCTTCGTTACGTAAGTAGCGCCTAAAATAGCAGCGTATGCTACACTTACGGAACCAAGTCTGCACGTTGGCACAAAATCCCATTTGTCGGCATCAAAATCTCTGCGTCATCCTTCCTTTTTCTCCATGGCGATAATTTACAACTACGCCTTCATGCCCTTTTACGGGTTTCGTCGTACCAGATCTCGACTACACAAAGGCCAGGATGTTTCTTTTCGCCGAAGACTTCCGTCATACCGACAGGATATTCTACTTTTGATCCCGCAATCTACCTGGAGAGGCGCAATTATAAAGCTGCGGCAGCTGCGGCAAAGAAATAAAGCTTCTCACCCCTCGCGTAGTAACCAGCAAGAGAGATGATCCTCATGGCTCTCCTACTCATCCTTCACATGGGCCACTTCAGCGCTATCCATCGGTCAGTATATCTCATTCCATTAAGAGTGTTGCAAATGTATTGTAACTTTTTTTCTTGTTTCTCACAATCAGGTAATCATGAATCTTGGTGCGGAATGCAGTTCATGCAATGGTCATTATTATTTTTATATTTCTTCAGAAAGGATTATCGTGCCGACCGCCCAATATCCGTGTACGACCGCAATTGTTTCTTCTCTCCTACAGGATGCCATTTTTTGCTAGGACGAAGGGTAAATTACGCACCGATATCAGAATTAGATCTTAATTCTACGTTTTATTTCTCTTAAATTTCAGGTAATGACATTCATTACACCGAGTGAATTAGAAGAAGAGAATAGATACCCTCGCATCATTCGACATAAAAGACAGCGAATTTTGATAGTTTAAAATTTAAAAAAAGTTAACAGTTCTTGACTTTGAATAACCATTTTTAAAAAGCGTAACGATAAAGTGACGGATGCAGTTGATCTTATTCAAATTTAATATTAATGTCATCATTGTGAATAAAAAAAAGTCAATTCAAGCTCATTTGTTTGAGTCATCTGAGCACTTTTCGAAATTTGCATCGTTTAATTTCTAAAAATACCGATGAGAAGCGTTTCATTAAATTATTTCAGGCGACCCCATTCATAACGCCGAGTGAGGTGGAAGAGAAGGAAAGGCATCGACGAATAAAGCACACAAAACTGACGCAATGATTTGCCCCGTCGCTTCCTAACTAAAGTCATAACAAAAGGGTTATGGAAAGATGCATTCAAGTCCAAAGCTCTCAGAGCGCTGGCAATATGTGGCAATTGTTCAAATCTCCATCTTGTTCGAGGATAACACTTTGATTAGGCACAGAGAAACCGAGAGTGCGATCTGTGATGTTGATGGGTTTCGTACAGGATCTCTTCGCTCTCACTTTTCCGGTTCATCCTTTGAACGCATAAATTAAGATGCATCGGGTAAAAGGGAGAGTTTCAGAAAGGAGTATCGAGCCGGCCGCCCTATCTCTGTGTGCGGCCGCAATTGTTTCTTCTCTTCGATTGGATGTCATCTTCTGAAAGAACGAAGGGTGGATTCGCATCGATTAACAAATGATCACGTAATTCTTGTTTTTAGGCGATGACATTCATAACTCCAACAGAATTGAAAGAGGAGAAGATATATCTTCGGAACATTCGACATAAGAGATTGCGAAATTTCAAAATATAATTGATTATATATATTGTGTTGCAATAAAGTTGCTGCTTATAATTTTCTTCAAAAAAATAAAATTAAAATAATTTACTAAAATTAAAATTAAAATTAAAATTTACTTCAATTTTTTTCGGAAATGCAATCATTGCGAATGAAGTTGTCAATTCGTGCTGATCCGGCACGTGTGATGACTAGAGTGGCTGAAGGAAGAGTTGTCATAAAAATTAAACGGCCAGCAAAAATTAGGGAAGTCTTATACTGAAGTTATTGACCATGGAATGTGTTCAGGTATTGTATTTCTTCAATTCGAACCTTTTAGCAACGTAATAGCATATCGCATTCGCATATAAAACTCAATAATCAATAAAATGCTGAAAAACACCGAGTTGGAAGGAAGAGTTTTTGAATAAGAAGGAAGAATGTGAATATTTTGACCAGTTCAAAAGTGAAATATGTTCTTGAACAGATTTGTGATCGATTGGAATCAACTCTTCCTAGGTTTCCACACTCATTCGCGCGGTACGATCGCTCAAAGTTTTCGAAAAATCGTGAAATGGCTCTTCCTTCAGCTTCTCTAGTGATGACAATTTGTTTCAGTAAGTTGAAGGGGGGTGACAGACAGAATTGGATGTCTCCCATCATGCCTCTCATAAGCAAGAGTGTGCGCATTCTGCAGCCAATGAATTCACTCTCTGTCAGTGTAATGAGACAGCCCATAGTCAAATTCCATTTTTCCCTAACAGACAGTTTCTTTCGCTTCTTTCCCTTGCACTAAAGCTACGATGGTAAATTTGGTAAATTCGAGGCTCACCCGAATGCTCTCTCTCTCTGCTCCCTATCAGGCTGAATGGGAAAAGACGCATCACAGATCAAGAAAGTGAATGGTGCGATCGTGCGAGCGACCACAGCACGATATTAGATACCGCACAAGGAATCCCTGATCTCGCACGAATAATAACGTTTGCTCAGAGATCGGCCGACTTGTGCTCCGTAAGAGATGATAGTTCGCCGGCACAAGGTCCCCTCCTCCCGGGGGCTCTTTAAAAGCGCCTGAGACAGCGCCTTGTCAGTGTGTTTGATAGCATTGTCTGTATTCTATAGCTCAATTGTCGTGATTAGCTCTGTGTTGCTCGGCATTATGCCATTTTCAATATGACTACTTGCAGTTTCCCAATTCTCAGTGCGGCCAGGAATCATGATGAATTGCGCCGATGGAGAGATGACTGCTGACGCAAAGGTACGGTATTCTCAGCGTAATGCTGCATTAAAAACATTTCAAAACTCTAAGTTTAGTCTAAACTAGCAATTTCGTGATTACATATCAAAATTTCGCCCAAATGATGCGCGAAAACTCAGTGACAGGTGATCGACAAAAATTTTATTGTTAGAAATGTTATTGCTTTTCAGGTGATTCTGAACCTGATCAACGCTCTTGCTTCCCCATCGTTTGATCCGGCATCCGTTGACCACACCGAGCTCGTGAAGTTCTTCTCTCGACCGACGATCGACGTCCCTCAAGCATGGCTGCCAATGATGGAAGAGATCACTGAGCACGTTGCTGCTGCTCTCAAGAGATTCCCCGAGTTCAGCGAGATTGACTTTACCACCATCTCGATAAACAAATCCGCGTAAATTATTCTCGTCATTAACAACTTATTTTCATCTCGTTGATTTTGTTAAAATTATCATTGACTAAAAAAAAATAAACGGTTGCCTACTTACGTTGATACATATAAGATGGGCAAATCCCTACGCAAGTCCCAACTCGAAAGCGTCCGTTACTTACCTCAGTGATCGAATCGTCTCGAATCATAGTTGTCTCCCTTTCCTGCAAATCAGAGTGAGGCCGAAGAGGAGAGAATTCATCACAGAAACACGAAACAACTCAATTAATCACCAAATTTTACCAAACATTTTTGGCAAGGGGGAAGCACAATGCACATAAAACTGCGATAAAGGAATTGATCCATACGGGAAATCCACTCAAAGGGAAATTATTTTTTTCAATAAATATGCCAGCACGATGTGAAAATCACATAAAGCAAGGCGTTGACATCTCTGGCTGATAGGACTTACATCCATTCAACGAATAACAGCTGATACCTGCCTCCGGGAGCAGTTGGAGTGAAGCACTGGATTAGAGTGACTGAAGGCCGAGTCTGCCGCTCACTCGCAGCGAGGAATGAGAATGAGGGAAGAGGAGGGATAAAGGCCGACCTCTTGCGCAAGAGGTTGGAGAATGGCTGAACTCTTGCGCAAGAGATGAGGCAGGAATGGGCAGTTTTGTACTCGTTGTTTCTAGAGTTCTGTGTGCTTATTAGATGTCAGAGCCCATTTACAATAACTTCTTGAAGATTTTGTTGGATGGGCGTCTTGTGTCTTTGAGTAATTCGCGCCGTTAAAAGTCAATTGTTCCCACAATGAAGCCAGAAGTATATTCAAACAGTCCCTGGTGGAGCAATAATGATCATACTTTTCGCCATTTGTCTTTGAGCAGCGATAGAGCTCGAGAACTACTCAAACACTCACTGTGGGAAAGAAGGGAAAGACGAAAAGTGAGCTTTGGGAGCTGCGCGTCTCATAAGTCTCTATGTAAATCTATGCAAATGAGTTCTAATATCATCCTATGCCCGTACTATGCTTTCGTGATACATAACTATTGAAAGAACGAACACAAACGCTCAAAAACGGCTCATCCCACCCTCACCTCTTGCGCAAGAGGTCGGCTTTTTATGCCTCTTCCTCTCCCCCTCATTCCTCGTCGCACCTCTTCCCTCTTCCTTCAGCTTCTCTACACAGGATACGCTCAATCTGTCCAAATAAATTTTGCCGAGATAAATGGAAAGTGCGCATATTGTGAGTGCCCACTGGCACGTACACACATCTCTTTCAAGATCTTTTCACTTTCGTATCGTGCGTTTGAATTGCTCAGCATACTCATTGTGCTGGTTAGCGAGCTATTGATTGTCTGAGAGAGAGGAAGGGGGAAGGTAGTGGGGAGGAGGACAGTTGATCAACCGCCTCCTCCCGGCCTCTTCCTAACTCCGCCCTCGTACGATTGTAAAAGGTCAGCTACTCGTGGACCGAAAAATACTCTCACGATAATGTCCCCGAGCGATTTGTCCTTTCGAGATGAATACAGCCGAACAAGAGATCGAACATCGAATCGTGCGACAATTTTACTCTCAATGAAGCAGTATTTTTCCATTCATTCTTGGATAAGCCACGATATATTTACAGCACCGAATTCTGGACCCATTTTCTCTTCGGAGAGAACAATGGATGCAAATATTGCTCCAAAATCAAAAGAAGTTCAAATTCAAATAAAAAAATTCTTCGAAATATACAAAGTTTGTGAAATTTATCCCGATTTTCTAAGATCATAAAGATTTAAAAGCGCAATCGTGAAATGTTTCAGACTCATATATTTTGCAGATTGTCTAGACCAAGAGATCTCTCTTTTCTGTCTGCGCTTCTGCGTTTCATTGTGAGATTTTTACAACTCGAGTTCTGACAGTTCTTCTTTCCATTAATGGTCAGTCCTTGATTCTCCTTGAAAGAGCCTTTGCATTCACCAGCAAAGCCGAATCATACCGAACCAAGTTATTAATTCGAAAGCAGACCTGAAAACAGAACCAGAATTGGCAAGGAGCATCCGCATCAGACATTTTTTCTAAAAAATGTATAAATAACGATGATATTCCCATAATCGATGAACCCATGATTGTGAAAGAAGCCAAAGTTCAAAGTGAAAGCAATTGTAAGAGATTAGTGATGACAATTCGGCTCGAGACTCTCATAATTTCAAATGCACTCTCGTCTGTCAGGCAGAATAAGGAGCTGCCATGAAAGATCAAGAAAGTAAAAGCAGCGATCGTTTGATGTTTCTCTACTACAGGATACCGCATATTGTTGCTCCACAGATCTTGTACGAATAATCTCGTTCGCTTAGAGATTTGCCCGAACCCACACCGAATTGTCATCAGAGATGGGCGAAAGGGAAAGTGAATGCAACGGTCTTTGTTGTTCACTACAATTTTAACTTCTCAGTGCATACACTGATCCCCTGTTCTTGAACGGGATATCACGTTCAATCGAGAATTTGGCCATTGGCTTGATCATTGTGACGATAGATCCGACACAAGGTCACAGTTATGATGCCGCGCCCCCTGCCGATCTCTCCTTTATAAGGTCTTGAAATGGCTCTGACTCCATATGTGCTTGATCGCATTGACTGTATGGTCGCCGTCATTCTAGTGTCGAGATGAATCGTGTTGCGTAACACTGCACTATGTCGCCCATTGGAAACACGCCTCTTTGCAGATTTCAAAAACTGAGGAATCATTATGAACTGCACCGATGGAGAAGCGACTACTGACGCAAAGGTAGGGAAATTCCAGTGCATAGTAGGAGACCATTGACTTCCCATAATATTTTCAATTCTGACTTTCGTTTTAGATATGTATCCAAATGAGCTTGTAATCGTTCCCAAAACATTGTTTACAAACGGTATAATTTCAGGTTATTCTGAACTTGATCAACACTCTTGCATCTGATTCTTTCGATTCGTCGTCCCTAGACCACGCTGAGCTCGCCCGGTTCTTCACTAAACCGACGATCGACGTCCCTCAAGCTTGGCTGCCAATGATGGGAGAAATCACTGAGAACGTTGCGGCCTCGCTCAAGCGATTCCCCGCGTTTAGCGATATCGATTTCACCAACATTTCGATAAACAAATCCGCATAAAGACTTCTCGCTATGTAGAGCAATTTGTCGATCGAAATCACATAAGCTAAAAAAACGATTGTCTACTAATTGTTACAGTCGTCTCGTCTTTTACAACATGCC
Organism: Pristionchus arcanus; assembly: GCA_900490705.1. Lineage (NCBI taxonomy): Eukaryota > Metazoa > Nematoda > Chromadorea > Rhabditida > Neodiplogasteridae > Pristionchus > Pristionchus arcanus. Next base: position 44,815 of record LS486606.1, read on the forward strand.
GCGTCGATTAATTTTTTCTGCACACACATGATTTTCCTCTTTTTCTCATATACTTATATGTAAAATGTGTATGTAATTCTACAGACAATGAATTTACAAACGTTTGCACAACTTTACTTTTTTTCCCCGAGCTTCAATTTATCTTCCTCCAGCATCTGTAGTAACTTTCACCTGCTTTTCCACGGCTGTTCTCTGTCTTAAAACGCATTCTTGTGATAAATACCAATGTAGTAGCTCATCTTTCCATGCAATTCATGCCTTGCCACGATGTTTCTGATCGTTTTTCCTTGATATCTGTGAAGATTTAGCTTCCTTGGGTAAAAAGGATGACAGTTTCTTTATATACAATTACTTCCTCACTTTCTCACTTCACCTGGCTGAATGATTTTCAATTATGATATGATTGTTTTTATCGTAACAGCAGATACTTCATAAGTGTCTGTTTGTGGTTCTATGTCTATTCGACAACTTTCCTGCTAATCACTCTTTGATCCGCACATCTTTTACTCACTCTCTCGAGAATATTTTGCAGAATAGTTATGGAATATTTATTTTCTTAAGGTCGCATACAACACATCTGCACATCAGCAGACCGCAAGGTTTAACGCAACAATGTCCCGTTTCTCAAAGCTTCTCCTGTTGGCCGTTTTCGTACACATGATCCATGCACGAAACGTATTTTAAGGGTTAGTAAACCTTACATTGCTTCGTTGCTTCATACTCCCAGTAATTGTTTTGAGAAAGGACTCACGATCGGGCCGCGTCATTTCGGTGTTCGACCGCAATTGTTTCTTCTATCCCATAAGATGCCATTTCTTGCATGGACGAAGGGTCAGTTGAACATTGAAATATTCATCGTCTGAATACTCAAATCTTGCATCTCGAGGAGAATTATTTTGATCAGATTCAAGAGATAATGCATTATTTCAGGCTACACCATTCATTACGCCGAGTGAGACGAATGAAAATGCATCGACGAAGAAGGCACACCAAACAAGATTAGCCCCGACCGCGTTCTGAGAACCATTCGTGAATATTTTAATTGATAAACATCTCCCAAATTTTAGCTTCATTCATTCCATAACTCGCAGAGTTCTGCTCATTTTGCCATTGCAATCGAATGTTCATCTTGTTCTCGAGAGTGCGATTTATGCGGTTGACAGGAATCGTACAAAATCTCTTCGCTCTCACTTTTGCGGGTTATCTGTTGAGCGAGCGCATAAATTATGATGATGATGAGAGACTAGTTTGTTCCTGTTTCTAATCACATAAGATCATGTCCGCATTGGGGTCGAAATCGAGCGAGATCGCTCTCGGCTGTTATTCACACAACAGATCTTCGATCTCTCTAGTTTGCTCCCGTTTCTTATCACATAAGATCATGTCCGCATTATGATATAACAGCAGCGCCAAGGTCATTCGAACCACGCTACTTTCTCTCCATCCTCGAGCTTTGAAAAATGACGGGACTCGATTGAAACTCATTTGTCGAATCAAATAGGTTCAAAAACTGTCCAGATAAAGTCGGAATGAATGTGTTGTGTTGTTTGAGAGCAAATGTGCCCGGAAAGGAATCGCCAGGAACTGTGCCAATGCAGCCAATAAACTCGACGCTTCAATTATACTAGAGCGTGTTTGAAACACAAAATCGGCCACGAGACATCATCCTTCCCCCCCTCGTACTCTCTAGTTGGTGTTGCCACTTCAGAGACAACTCTGGTTTCTCGTAACTAGTAGTAAATTAGTTGGGGTGGGCGGAGTCTGAGCTGACTAGTAGTAAATTAATAGTCTGACTAGTTGCTGATCAGTTGGCAGCTGACTAGTTGTTAGCAAGTAGTCAGCAACTAGTTGGGAGGCTATTTGCCTACCCGTCGTGACTAGCACGCGCCTTGCCTATAAGGGCCAATTTTTCAGCCCCCTTCAGATCAGGGTCTGATAATCAGACGGCTCCCTAGTGTGGATGCCGTCGACTGCTATCCCCAACAGGGAAAGCCTTTTGAATGTGACTACCGTACATGGTCATACCATGCATGGATCAGTTACAGTATGAAGATCACTCATACGGTATCAATCAATAATACAGTACCTATTCGTTTTCAAAAGTGGGCGGGGCCTATCCCCGACTAGTAGTAAATTAGTAGCTGACTAGTTGTAAATTAGTTCCCTGACTAGTGATCTCCCTATCCGCCAGCAACTAGTCAACATACTAATTTACAACTAGTCACGAGAAACCGGAGAAGGGCCCAGTAGATCAAGTCTTGTTGACGAGAGAGCACGCGGAATGAGGAGAGCATTCTCTGCCAACCCAAAAGACCAGCTTCTAGAGATCGAGTACGGACAGAATTTTCTCAATTTCACGTAGACAGGATCGTCGAAATCCGCACGAATATCGTCTTTCATCGGGCTGGCGATTCAATTTCGAGAATGGGAAATATATTTAAGAGTGTGCGGAGGAGCGCGTAATACAGACCGCGTTCTCCTCATTTCTCACACTCTCTCGTCCAGCCGAGTGGTCGAGAGAGTGTGGAAAATGAAGAGACGACTGTCCGTATTTCGAGCTCTAGTGCGGAGGCGCGAGAAGACGATAATCCAACCGCCCTCTAAGAGCTTCCAGTCTGAACTTTCCTTTCATCCTGGCTCAGTTCAACATGCATGCATTTCGCGAGGGGCTTCCCTAGACATTTAGATGCGTTCTTGATGTCAGAATTCCCCTTCAGTTACTCCCTTTTAGCAATATTGTGCTCGCGTATGCGGCGCATGAGGTAGGTGCGTACTTATCGAGTAGAGATCGAAATATGAGCCGCCGTCTATTCATTTCACTCACACTCTTTACCGCACGAATGACGAAGGTGGACGTTCAAGTGGCGAGGGAGCGAGAGGAATGACGAGACAGCAGCTCTTATTTCGAGCTCCATGGCGGAGAGAAGGCCTTATTTTTACTTAAAATGATATTTATCGGCGGTACATTTATGCATTCTTTCACTCCGTTTTCTTTACCGCGATAATTACCACCTACCTTTTTGAATTTTCACGGGTTTCTTCGTTCTAGATCTCTGTTTCTTTACCGATCATGATGTTTCACTTAGCAACCTACTCCCTTTCCTCGAGATCTCCATAATCTTTAAAGTTTTAGCAAGCCGTCTCACACCTGAGCCCCTTCAACCAACTTCGCCCCACAAGGAACACAGCGAGATGATCCGTAACCTCATGATTTTCGTACTTATCATACACATTGGCCATTCAAGCGTCATCCAAAGGTCAGTGAGTGCTACTCAACACAATATGTTAATGTTTATTTTTCAATTTGTTTTCATTCAGACAAAATAGTCACAATCATTATTAGAGATTGCAAGGGAGCAGAACCTGGGGATGGAACACAATGCACAATAGTCACAATGCATCACATTGCCATTCGTTTTTCAAAAAAACCACGAATACATGCATTTTTATTAATATCTCAATATTATTATTATTTATACTTCAGAAAAGCCTACCGAACTGACGGCCCTACTTCAGTGTACGACCGCAACTGCGTCTTCTCTCCGATCGAATGCCATTTTGAGCAAGGACGAAGGGTAAGTAACATCTCGTGAGAATGCAGACCTTTCTTGCTATTGCGGGTATCTTACATTCGATAAATTATTTTTGATTGTTCCTAAGATTCCGATATTCGAAGTAATCGCGAGTAGGACGTATAGTAAGTAAGGCTTAATTCCGACCTCAGGATAAGCCAATGGTCTCCTATCATACTCTATCAATTCTCAATGTTCACTTTTGCTTCCTTTTCAGGCAATGGCATTCATAACTTCGAGCGAATTGGAAGAGGAGCAGAGATACCCTCGAATCATTCGACACAAGCGAAAGTAACAAATGAGCAGCCGTTCCATGATTTGTTGTTGCTTCACGATAAAGTTACCGATGATGTTAATCTCATCAAAAAATGCGTGCTAAGTTGATGCGTGTTTTTTTCCTCAGACAACGCCCGAAAATAGGCATGGATAACTATAACGTTCAGCCCCGTCAAAATATTGACGACTTCACGTGCTTCAGATTTCGATTGGAATTATGCGATCAGATGCCTTAGTCAATCTGTTGTTGTGGTACAGGCAGGGATCAAATTAATTATTCCTGTCCCTCTATTGTCTGCATCGAACGTGCAACATGCCCCCCTCTCTCGATTCCCTCATTTCTGTGGGCGTTGTACGGCGACATTTTGTATTATCCTTTACCATTGCAGTGAAAATAAGCTGATATTCGACAACAATTTGTGTTCGGATTGACTCTTCTTGACTGAATTGTACAGGAATTGCGGAAAAGCCAAACAAGTAATATTTATTCAGATGTAGTCATGGATCTGTAAAGCTTCGCAGAGAGAACTATGACTGCTTGCATTCATTACAGTACGCTGGATTCTTGCTTCATCGTGGAGTTAGGACGTTGGCCGATGTTGTATAATCGCACACGATGAAAAGATCCTCCGGAGTGGTTGGAAGATGGAACATGGTCACACTGGTGGAGAAAACTAGGATTGAAGCTTGAATGAGTCTGATCTTCATCCGAGCGTAAGAATGATTACACGTTGACCATAAATTAGAATCTTTATCATCATCATCATCATCATCATTTATCCAGGTCGAACGTAGTTACAATGGGGGTCGTACAAAAAGAAACAATGAAACGAAATGATTTAAGATTCTTGGTTCACATTTTGTAGTCGTCGTATGTTGACTTGATTCTCTCCACGCTAGGCGGGGTCTGGATGGGCCGTCTTCTCTTTCCATAACGCTCGGTTTAGCGTGTGTCTCTCCGTTAATCTTTTGGTTGCCAGATCATTCTTTATCACTTTTGACCAACCCAATTTGGGCCTTCCCGCGGGTCGTCTTCCAGGAGGTTTATAGAGGAGAATCTCTCTACATGGATGATTTCTGTCTCTCCTTTTGATGTGTCCGTACCATCTCAACCTTTTCTCCCTTATCTTCTCCACAATCGAGGCAATTCCAAGCTTTCCTCTTACATCCTCATTCCTCACTTTATCTCTCAATCGGACTCCGACTATCCATCGTGCCATTTTCATTTCCGCCACGCTCAGTCTATTCTCCATATTATCAGTGAGAGCCCAATGCTCACTTCCGTACATAATGGCCGGCCGGATTATTGTTCGGTACACTTTTCCCTTCAGTCGCATCCGCACTCTTTTATCATGAAGAACTCCAGAGCAACAATTGAATTTTGCCCATCCCGATCTTATCCGATTATTCATATCTCTTTCTGATCCTCCCTCCTCGTGAATCATCGATCCGAGATACCGAAACTCTTTGACTTGCTTGATGGACTCTCCCTTCACATCAGCCATCGTTGCCTGCCCTCCTCCAATCATCATGAACTCCGTCTTGCCAGTATTGAGTGTCAATCCTCCTGCCTCCAATCTCCTCTGAACCGCGTGCACTTTCTTCTCTAATCTGGAAACATCCGAGTCTATTAGACATAGATCATCTGCATATGCCAGACATTGCGGAGCACTTTCCATCGTGTCACCCATTACCGAATCCAAGACTGTGATGAAAAGTAATGGGCTCAATGCGCTCCCTTGATGCACGCCCACTTTGATTGTAATATCCGATGTTGGACCAAACGGTGTTCGAATATGGGCCGCTGCATCTCTATACATCTCTTGTATCAACGTCACATAAGTCTCAGGCACGCCTTTCTCTCTCAAACTTCTCCAAATCTGCCTTCTGGGAGTACGGTCATATGCTTTTTCCAAATCGAGGAATGCAGCACAGATACCTTGTCTATACTCAATGTGTCTCTCTACCATCTGACTGAGAATGAATGTGGGTTCAGCGGTAGACGCTCCGGTCACAAATCCATACTGGGTAGGGTTCAATTCCATTATCTGTCTCAATCTTCTATCGATACACCTCTCATAGATCTTCATTGAGTGTGATATCAACTTGATCCCTCTATAATTCCCACATTCTCGAATATCACCTTTCCCTTTATAGAGAGTGACAATCTCACTTCGTCTCCAATCCTCCGGCATCTTCATCTCCTTCATTATTCTATTGAATAATCGTGTCAACCACCACACTCCGGACTCATTAATCGACTTCCAGGCATCTACTGGTATCATATCAGGACCGTAAGCTTTCCTCCATGGGCACTTTCCAATTGCCCATCTCACTTCTTCCAAACTCCAGTCAAGAACGGGTAAATCCACTGGGTCTCCATCGCTCACGAGTGTTTGAGGTTTTTCCACATTGAGTAAATCTTCGAAATACTCCCGCCATCTTTCCTTCACTTCCTTCTCTCCTCTGATCACCTTTCCATTTCGGTCACAAATCGATTTCACTTCTTTGATATCTTTCCTTTCTCGATCTCTCATCTTCGCCAATCTATACACTGCTTGTTCTCCTTCACGGCCATCTAACATCTCATAGAGATCATCGTATGCCCTCATCTTCGCTTCGTGTATCACTCTTCTGCACTCCAACTTCTTAGTCTCGTACTCCGCTTTAGTCTGGACGTTCTTCTTTCGAAACCATTCTCTGAATGCTTCCTTCTTATTCTTCGTGGCGACTCGTACACTCTCATCCTTCCAAAACCAAGAATCATGGTTTGCCATTTTCTTCCCTTTCGTCACTCCGAGTACTTTCCTAGCACATTCGAGAAGTTTATCTCTAGTCTCTGTCCACACTTCATCCACTTCCATATCTTCGTCCAGGGGGTCTATTCCCAGTGCACCTTTCATGATCACCTCTCTCTCAAATTCATTCCTCATCTCTGGATCTTTCAATTTCCACCACTTCATCTTCGGATTCATTCTTTGTATTCCTTCCTTCTTCATACGTCCTTCTCCTCTCAATCTTACATCACATACAACAGGCTTATGCTGCGGTGCCACTATCTCAGATGGAATTACCTTCACATCCTTTACTCTCCATCTATCTTTCCTTCTCATCAATAAGTAGTCAATCTGTGTCTTTGCTGTACCTGAGTAGTACGTGACAAGATGACTCTCTCTTTTCTTATACATCGTGTTCAGCACTGACAAATTGTGTTGTTGTGCGAACTCGAGTAATCGGAGGCCTTCCACATTCTGTCTTCCATATCCTTTACCACCATGCACATTCGTATCTCCAAATATCTCTGCTGTCTTTCCAACGTGCCCATTCCAATCTCCTCCAATCATTAGCATCTCATCCTCTTTCACATTCTCCATCATCTCTCCGACCTTTGCATAAAACTCATTCTTTGTCCTCTTGTCGAGACCAATCTGTGGTGCGTATGCCGATATTATGGTAATCATCTCACCATCGATGTCCAATCGTACTCTCATCAGCCGGGTATTGGCTCTTTCAACTTCTACCAAACAACCGGACCATCGTGGGGATAATATCACAGCCACTCCATTTCTCAGTCCATCTCCTTCAGTGCACACCAATTGGTAGCCATTCGCCCATCGGCTTTCATCTCCTTTCCATCTTATCTCCTGTACACACATCACATCAATCCGTCTCCTCATCATCAAATCCACCATCTCCAATAACCTTCCTGATAAGGTGCCCACGTTTAGGGTCGCAAAACGGGCACATTCATTCCTCTTCAATCTCATGTCTGGTCTGGCACACTGTGCGTTACCGTATCCTTCGGTACCTTTCAATCACGAGCCAATTGGGATCTTGGCGCTGTACTCAATGATCTGGTTACTCGATCGTACTCTCGGGTCTTGGCCTTGTTGGTTACTTCGACCTCACCTTTCGTCTTTCCCAGATCTGGTCGCTAGATCTCTTGATTGGTCTTTGATCTCTTCGACTGATCTTTGATCTCTGGTCTCTGATCTTTCTCTTTCCCTGATCTGGTAGCTTGATCTTACTATCAATCAACGATCGGGTATGATCTACTGACTGATCGCCTCACAGAATTGGGTCTTTCTGTCTGGGCACGCAACGACACGTGTACTAACTGACACACGAGATTTTGAGTTCTGGATAACTCCAAAATCAACAGTACAACAACACACCAATTGGTTGCTATGGTGAGAAGCGACACCCTTTTGGTTGCAACGGGTAGAAGCTTTAGGGCCGTCCCGTTGCGTGGACTGACACCCGCCTCTCCCTCTCACTCGCCGGAGCGCTCGGCGAACCGACCGCTCAGGACGGAGTAAAGAGAGAAGAGTGAAGAGAACGAGTTAATGAGTTAGAAAACGAGTTAATGAAGCAACGCGAAGCAGAGCAAAGATCTCGCATCAGCTTATCACTTGACTGACCATCGTAATCAGATGGTGATGTTTGAGAGTGATTATTAAAGTTGTATAGTGAGGCCATCCAAGATAATTGTTTTCCTCGGTTGCTGAATATGAGACGGAATCACTCAAGCAAATCCACAGATCGCTCGAAATTAGGAATGAGATGGCGAAGTTACGATGAATGTGCGATAAAATACTTTTATCGATCATCTACAGTGACTACAGTACTAAAGCGGGAAGGACGTCGGCTCGATTGATCGCAGGGATCGCAGGGAGTACGGGATCGAAGCATCGATTACTTGCCGCCGCATCCGCAGGGAGAGGGAGGAGGAGGAGCGCATCCACTGAAGAGGATTGAGATTACGCTTGGATAGGGTGTGGTTGAACTTTTGACTAGTGCTGTCAGGGTGAAGAATCCGTCTCTTCATTTCGCGTGCTCTCTCGTCACTCTGGCCGGTGAGAGAGTACGCGGAATGAAGAGACGGATTCTTCACCCTGACAGCCCTACTTTTGACATCAATGAGTCTATCTCATCTATTTATCGACCGCTGTCAACTGTTCGATCATTTTTCAATGTTCACCTTCTTTCACCAGGGAATGCTACTTTCAAACTCCTGTTTACTACTCCCGCATGATATCCTTCCGGAAGTTACGGTAAGTAAAGGAGTACGATAGGGCTACAGTGATCTCAAGATAGATGAGTAATTGAGCTGCCAGGAATAATGTGTTTCCTCATTCTTTCCCTCGATGAGAGGGCACGAGAAATGAAGAGACGAATTCATAATCCCAGCCCCCATGACATACCATCCTCCACCTCCTCCTCCTCCCATTGATCCGAAGAGGAATGCCTGTCCGTAGACGGTGGCAGCGACGAGAACGATGAGGACTTGACGGAGCATCTGA
>LS486606.1:54660-64760 GCA_900490705.1 Pristionchus arcanus
ATGTAACACGAACTCGCAGAACACAAATAACTTGCAAAGTCCAAAGAACGACTTTTAAGTTAATTGTTACCCTATTAGCATGAAGGTAAGAGAAAAAAAGCGAAGAAAATCAGAGTCCTGTCCATTGGACATGATCTTTCAACCCACGCAGCGCACCAAAACAAAAGAACTTTCTCCCTATCCTCCCCCATCCAATTCAATCTCACCTCGTTTATTCCTTCACATTTCTCCTTGGGTGATCAGCTTACATTCAATACCATTTTTTACGTTATTATGAGATTCCATGACGTAGATGAGTAATAGATTCTAATATAAAATATGAAAAATGTAAAATATATTGATCATATTTACTGAATAATTTTTGCTTTGTTTTCAGTTTTAGCTTACATTGCATTATTGATTTTTGCACACAAAAGTGGAAATTCTTTTCGTTAGAGGAAGTTGAGACAAAAAATTCACAAACCGCACGAAATTATCTGGTTCTCGGGAAAAAAGGGAAAGTTGGATTGATGGGGGCGCAAAATCCCCGATACGGCACCTTTTGATTAGTCCTAATTTAGAGGGCGAGCGATTTCGTATGTGATCATTTGCCTCTTTTCCATTGGAAGCCATCCCTGTCCATCCTTTCATCTAATCAAAATCTTTTCCTTCTATTTTCGTTTCATATTCTGTGAAAAAAAATTCATAATTGTGATCCATTTTCAGAATCCATTTTCAGCATAATTCTTCGTTATTTCCGTTTCCACCAAACTCAAAGAAATACAACGACATGAAAAAAGTGAGCGCCCTTCACAATTTCCGAAAATGAATTTCAATATTTTCAATTAATCATTTTCAAGTTCAGTGCGTGCGATGCGTCATTCACGGTGAGATGCTATCACACTCGTCGCGCCAGTGCGCGAGGAAAACGTGCAACTGCCGAAAGGTTCGTTTTCTCATAGAATTTGCTTAAATACTTCACCTTGGAAGACAAGACAACATGTGTAACAACTCACAGTCGTTAAAGTATTCCCGCGTTACAGTAGACTTTTATCTCTGAGTTTCCGCTCAATTTCTGCCACAGTCTCGAAACCAAAAGCGTAATACCAAATTGATTGTTGATCTTATTACGTCTAACTGAGCTTGGGTGTGTCGATAGGGCAATCGTTCTTGATGTTTTAATAGAAATGAAGATAGGGAAGACAACGGGTGCATTGCGGGGGCGGCGAGCATTGAAACAACCCAATTAGTGCAGCAATATGACGAGAGCGTTCCCTGGATTTCGAATACTGTTCCTACTTTCCCAAATGCAAATATTTTTTCAGTGCGAACTCGTTAATCGACGTCGTGCAATCAAGGGCCTGCTTGACAAGTTGAGAAGGAGGCATAAGGCCAATCGCGTTGTCGAAGTGAGAACAACCGAAACGGAAAATATAGATTGTCAATTTTTCAGTCCGTTATCGATTCTCCTTACACGTGCTTGCGATGTCGTCATCATGGTGTGGTGTCCTCCAAGAGGGTGATTTAATACTTTTAATTCTTTAATTCTTCTATCCTGACCTCAAGGCAATGGGCCTGCAGGAGGAAACATTGTTTGGGAGGGGATTGGGATCTTCGTATTCAATGAAGAAAGGGCAATCGGCATATCTGAGACGACGAAACCCTTTCAGAGTGCGTTGAGAAACGGATTATAAATTGTTTCAGTTTCATGCACCTTGCCCATTCTCGTTGTGTCGATGCAAATCGTGCGATCTCATCGAGGAAAGAACACAAATTGAGAAGGAGCTAACTCGAATCCAGCGGAGTGAGAGGAATCCAGGTAAGAAACTTTGCAGTGTTCTCTGACTTCAATTATTGATGGGTTTTCAGCCGCTGAAATGATTAGCGAATCGCCTGCATTAACGCAGGAGATTCACGATGCGGCCGATGAAGGTGATCAAGATCTAGAATAGCATCGATCAACTTCTTCACTAGCTCTTTCAGAAATAATCTCCGAAGCGATGAGTGATTCGAGTTTAGAAGTTGCTTCCCACATTGATGAATTAGCGACGGTTGAAAGTTCACAATCTGTTTACGAGAATGATGAAACTGAATTTTTATCTCCTGAAGCGCAGGTAATTCAATATCATTTTTAGATGCTGAAAACATCTAATTTCTGCAGATCATTCTCGACTTGATAACTGCGCTCTCTGAGGATCCGAAGTCTGTGAATCCCGACAACTTTGACGCCAATGCCATCTCCAATTTGTTGAACCTACCGACTTTCGATCTGCCGCTATCGTGGCTAAACGAATTGCCCAATATCACATATTTACTTGGAGAATCGTTAAAGCGATTTCAAACCCTGTGAACTGATGGCAATGAACATGATTTCGCTTCTGAAGATTATTGTATATTGCAGCCATGATTGTTTGTGTTGTGTATTTTCTTAAATACCAAAGTTAATCAAGTATTAGTTTGTTGTCTGTACAAAATGGTAATAAATTTTCGTGATCTGAATTTTCGCGTGGAAAAATATCCCTTACTCACGAAAAAAATTAATCACTTCAAAATAGATTGCAGATGATCGTTGCTCCCTCAACGATAACAGTGATAAAAATAACTAAAAGAGATTTTCTTTGAAACCTGAAATTTTCTTGTACAATATGCTGTCTCCAACATAGTTCTCGAACGTGGTAAAATCCGGATAATAGCTGGTTTCCTTCAAATCATTGCATGACTCTCTCCATTCCACATGCTCTCTCGCCTTGTCTAACCGCATAATTCGCCCGAGGGTTAAAACGGTGTTGGATGTGACCTGGTCGTTTTGGCGTGCTTGAATGGGCTGAAACATCACATGATGAGCAGGCATTGGTCGCCCTAGGGCCCACTAATTGGATCAAGAGGCCGTGGAACCACTGTACACGCACAAAAGATCACGCACGAAATATTTGCGGCAATGCTACAGTCTCTTCCCTTTCCATGGCTCTGGGCGGTTAGGGAGAGTGGGAGAGCACGACAGAGAGGAAATAACTTGATGCTTCACTCACTCATTTGGATCCACAGCAAGGAAAGAGAACAAGGAAGGACAAAGGGCGGTGAGGGGGTTGCGGGGGAGGAGAGGGAGAGGTGAAAGGAGGGGAGGGCGCAAAAAGAGATGAAATGATCAGCGTGGAGGGGTTTATAAGGGACAGATTGCAAGGGGATAACATTGCCTCCTCATTTTTACCATTTCATTTCCCACATGATAGTACCGTTTCTCGTAGTGTTTTTCTAATTGAGAATATTCAGATGCTCCGTCAAGTCCTCATCGTTCTCGTCGCTGCCACCGTCTACGGACAGGCATTCCTCTTCGGATCAATGGGAGGAGGAGGAGGAGGATGGTATGTCATGGGGGCTAGTCATCTTACCGTAGCCCTACCGGGATCCATTATTTACCGTTCGGTTGATAAGTAGATATTCCTACCGTAATCACAATCCTTTTCAGTGGCGGAGGATGCGCTCCTCCTCCTCCCTCTCCCTGCGGATGCGGCGGCAAGTAATCGATCCGTCGATACCGTACTGCCTCTCCCCTGGGATCGCCCGAACACCAGCGTCGTCTCTATCACCTAGTATTGTAGTCACTGTAGATGATCGATAAATGCATTTTTATCGTACAACTATTTATTGTGCATCGCAACTACAACGATTATGATTATGGGTTGTACGCTACCTGAATGGATGAATTTTGCGTAGAAGAAGGATGTTGTGCTAAGAAAAAGTCTTCATTTGTAAAAAAAAGTATTTCAAAGATGTAACATGTCTGCTCTAATAAGTTTATGTTAACATTGCATATTCGTGTTGCAGACGCAACATCAATATCAATACTTACTATTGATTCTCTCCTCTTCTCCGAACATTCCTGTTAGGGCACAGGAAAGAATTCCGACAGCTCCGCAGCCGGTTTTCGGGCAAAAATGAGTTTGCGGCCTAATGGGCCTAAATCTATCGTGAGAAGAATCGTGATGCTCACCGCGATCCATTTTTATTGTTTCATCAGATGAGAATATTTTTATGGTCGTTCTTTTAAAGAGAGTCTGCAGCCAAATATTTTTTACCTTATTCTCACTAGCGATTTTTGACAAGATAGAGCTCAAAATTCTAAGAATTTTGAAGAAAACCGCATATTTTTGCGATTTTTTTGAAGGCAGTTATGATTTATGGTGTATTGAGGGTTACTGTCGCTCTCGCATATTAAGATTTTCTGTCTTTTCCTAAATTTTTGTTAAAATTTACTGTTCTGAGTAGAAAATCGGAAACCTGACCTGATTTTGACTGTCAACTGATAAAAAAATATAATTTTCATTAAAAATTACGCTGGTCTTATCGTTTACCAAGTGGGATTAGGAAACAACAGACACACCACGTATGCAGGAGCTACAGTAACCTTGAAACTTTGAAAAATCATATCTGCCTTCAAAAAAATCGCAAAAATATGCGGTTTTTTTCAAAATTCTTAGAAAAGAAAGCTCTTTAATCTGAAAAACACTTCATTTTTGACTGCCGACTCCCTTTAAGGTTTGATTGTTTCATTGAAAAACTAGCCGAATTTTACCTCTGCTTCGGCGAGGTCTCATCAGCTAGTAGGCCTCACCACTGTGTGTTTCGTTCTGTTTTCATCCGCAGGGAGATGGAGGAGTGGGAGCGCATCCTCAGTCACTGAAAATAATTGAGATTACGGTAAGATCATCTATTTATCGATTTAATACGGTAAGTGCTGGAATTCGGAGCTAATTTAAGATTAAAGACTGACATCTCCTCCTCCCATTCTTCCGAGAGAGTAATGCTTGTCCGTAGACGAAGACAGTAACGAAGGCGAAGAGTGCTTGACTCAGATCAAATCCACTACTATTTCAATACTCAGATCCACGAAATTATTTATAAAAATTATCAAATAGTATCGAAGAAGGACACTTGCAGTGAAAATAAAGACCATTTCGAAGTAGAAACACATGAATGAATGGTTCAGTGGGAAATTTCCACAGTAAATGTATCGGAACGGCTTATTTTATTTTAAAGAACGAGCAGAAGAACTCCCCTTATAAACACTGATCATTACATCGTAATTTGCCTTCCCAACCTCTCCCTAGCCTCCCCCGCAACCTAACCATCGCAAGTCGCTGATTGCTTAATTTCTTCCGCCCTACATCGAAATTAGCGACACATGGAGTCAATTTTTCTCATTCTCATTCCTTCCCTGCTCTCCCACTTTGCCTATCCTTCCAGAGACTAGGGATATGAGGAGAATGAACCACGCGCGCGAATATTTGGTACGTGATCTTTTGTGTTTGGCCCTTATCCAATTAGGAGACCCCTTGAGGGGGAATTATGCAGTTAGACAAGGCGAGAGATCACGTGTAATGGAGAGAGACAGACAGTGGAACAACTGAGGGAAGACAGTTGTTGTCCGGATTTGACCCCGAGAACAATGCTGAAGATAAAAAACAAGGAACTTTCTGGGAAAAAGAAAGACACGCTTTAATAATGATTGAGGAAGCAACTTCTGACATCGGTTGAGATGTGTAAGATGGAGAGGCAAAGTCACAGCATTCTCATCCCCTTTGTTCTCTCCAGATAAGAGTGAACAAGGGGATTAAGATTTGAATTTTCCCGCGCACCGTAATCAAACTGCAAAATAATATCGAAATATAAAAAATTGCTGAAACTTATCCCGATTTCAACCGTTCACTCTGATTCAGAATGAGAATCGGAATAAGTTTCAGGAACATTTCATAGTTCACGTTTGCAGTTCGACTACAACCCTTTTCTGTCGGAATAGAATGCTGTGAAGTGGAAGAGCATGGAAATAATGAGAATTTGCAAACTTGATGCCCATGCAGCTAATTTGGATGCAGCAAAAGAGACAACCAAGGACAATGCGCTCAAGGGGTTGCGGGGGAGGCGAGGGAGAGGGTGGGCCAAGTTAAGGTGTAATTATCAGCGACGTGGGTTTATAAGAGAAGAGATTGAGTAGGGACAACATTGCCTCATCATTGAGAGAAGAGCGGCCTTTCCATTGCATTTACTGTATCAGCCTGTTCTAGTTTCCACTTCGAAATAACAAATTGCGACTGTCTTTGAAAAAAAAATGTAATTGTTTTAACAGATGATCCGTCAAGTCCTCATCGTTCTCGTCGCTGCCACCGTCTACGGACAGGCATTCCTCTTCGGATCAATGGGAGGAGGAGGAGGAGGAGGATGGTTAGTCTTCTATCTTACTGTAGCATTATCGTGCTCTATTACTAACCGTATTCGGTCGATATCTGCGTAGATCCTACCGTAATCACAATCCTTTTCAGTGGCGGAGGATGCGCTCCCCCTCCTCCCTCTCCCTGCGGATGCGGCAAGTAATCGATACATCGATACCGTACTCCCGATCTACCGACAATCGGCATCGCACCTTCATTTGTAGTTACTGTAGATGATTTTTTATATAAATGAATGATTTTTTATCGTAAATGCATTGTAACTACACCGAAAATTAATAATTGTTTTCCACCTGAACGGATGGATTTGGCAAACGATTTCGAACGCATTTTGGGCGGGAGGCGAGATCGTACTCTTCCTCGATTACTCCTTTCTTTTTTGTTATTCGTCACGGGAAAGATTATTAAAAATTAATTGCTGAAAGACGAAATGTCTGATCTAGTAAATACCAATGTGCTTGGATTGACACATCGCGTTCACAATCAATCAATCAATCAATCAATCCTTATCAAGTCATGCTATCATCTGGAAATGAGGATGGGCCGGTATTTGTTGATTTGTGCATGCCGCCAATCTTCTCCAATAGAACTCGAGAGATCATCGCGCAAGCGCATTTTTAGTTGTCCTTGACTTCTCTTCCCATAGTACGGTATCCACGTAGTTGTAGCTCTGCTCGAATGATCGTAATTCATCTCCCTGACAGATAGAGTTGTAATATGTTTTTCACACTTTTTTCATCTTTGTCACTTTTGTTTTGCTCTTTTAGTGTTCTCAGAGAAAGATAATTTAGGAATTGGGTACATTTGTGAAAAGAATATTAAAGAGAGACAAACAAAAAGTAATTGAACAATGTCTGCGCCTTAGAAACTCTCTCGGACAAAGACGAAGAGGAAGGCCAACTACAAACTTGTCACGCGGGTTGTACGTATCGTGAAATGAAATGAAATGAACCAAACGCAAAGTGGAGAGTCCTACTAGCCGATGAGACCGTTTCTATTCCTTCATGAGCTTCCTTCATCGTGTATTTTAACCATACAGATCAACAGAGCATTGGTGGAGCTTGCCAAAAGAAGAATGGTATTTTCCTTTCCTGATCAGCGCGTATAGCGACCCCAGATAAATTCTAAATTCTAAAGAGACATATGTTCTGATCAACAGCAAAAAAATCACTCGATGTGAACCTCGCGATCCTTATCTCGATTGAGCAGAATGACATCTGCATCGGGATAAGATGAGCAGAAGGCAAAATGCTACTATACAATAGGGTTGCAGGTTCAACATCAAATTCGTCCGTCAAATTTACCCGTTCTGGGTGCAAACTACCCAGAATCGTAATCG
Organism: Pristionchus arcanus; assembly: GCA_900490705.1. Taxonomy (NCBI): domain Eukaryota; kingdom Metazoa; phylum Nematoda; class Chromadorea; order Rhabditida; family Neodiplogasteridae; genus Pristionchus; species Pristionchus arcanus. The sequence goes on from LS486606.1 coordinate 62,203, forward strand.
TTGTAGTTATGATGCATGTACGATAAAAATAATTTATCGATCATCTGCAGTAACTACAGTACTAAGCGAGAGGGATGATGCCGGTGGTAGAGCGATCCCACCGGAAGGGGAGTACGGTATCGATGTATCGATTATTTGCCTCCGCATCCGCAGGGAGAGGGAGGAGGAGGCGCGCATCCTCCGCCACTGAAAAGGATTGAGATTACGGTAGGAATATCTACTTATCAACCGAACGGTAAATAATGGATCCCGGTAGGGCTACGGTAAGATGACTAGCCCCCATGACATACCATCCTCCTCCTCCTCCTCCCATTGATCCGAAGAGGAATGCCTGTCCGTAGACGGTGGCAGCGACGAGAACGATGAGGACTTGACGGAGCATCTGATAAAGCGATAATTAATAAATATTACCAAATCTTATCAAAAAGGACGAATTTGTTTCTATTTAGAGGTAGAAACGATGACAGACTCTGTAAGAAATGACACAGTAAATGAGATTGGAAGAATGTGATGAAGATGCTGTCCCATCCTAACCTCTCCGCTTATAAGTACCTCACTGATAATTACACCCCCCATCATCCCCCTCCCTCTCCCTCGCCTCCCCCGCAACCCCGGTACTTGTTTTGGTTTGGCAAATAATGTGCCAATATGAATATGCTCCAACTTCGAAATTGCGATTTTTCTATTGCGAGTATCCCTTTTTTGATAAGATTTGGTAATATGTATTAATTCTCGCTGTATCAGATGCTCCGTCAAGTCCTCATCGTTCTCGTCGCTGCCACCGTCTACGGACAGGCATTCCTCTTCGGATCAATGGGAGGAGGAGGAGGAGGATGGTATGTCATGGGGGCTAGTCATCTTACCGTAGCCCTACCGGGATCCATTATTTACCGTTCGGTTGATAAGTAGATATTCCTACCGTAATCTCAATCCTTTTCAGTGGCGGAGGATGCGCGCCTCCTCCTCCCTCTCCCTGCGGATGCGGAGGCAAATAATCGATACATCGATACCGTACTCCCCTTCCGGTGGGATCGCTCTACCACCGGCATCATCCCTCTCGCTTAGTACTGTAGTTACTGCAGATGATCGATAAATTATTTTTATCGTACATGCATCATAACTACAACGATTACGATTCTGGGTAGTTTGCACCCAGAACGGGTAAATTTGACGGACGAATTTGATGTTGAACCTGCAACCCTATTGTATAGTAGCATTTTGCCTTCTGCTCATCTTATCCCGATGCAGATGTCATTCTGCTCAATCGAGATAAGGATCGCGAGGTTCACATCGAGTGATTTTTTTGCTGTTGATCAGAACATATGTCTCTTTAGAATTTAGAATTTATCTGGGGTCGCTATACGCGCTGATCAGGAAAGGAAAATACCATTCTTCTTTTGGCAAGCTCCACCAATGCTCTGTTGATCTGTATGGTTAAAATACACGATGAAGGAAGCTCATGAAGGAATAGAAACGGTCTCATCGGCTAGTAGGACTCTCCACTTTGCGTTTGGTTCATTTCATTTCATTTCACGATACGTACAACCCGCGTGACAAGTTTGTACTTGGCCTTCCTCTTCGTCTTTGTCCGAGAGAGTTTCTAAGGCGCAGACATTGTTCAATTACTTTTTGTTTGTCTCTCTTTAATATTCTTTTCACAAATGTACCCAATTCCTAAATTATCTTTCTCTGAGAACACTAAAAGAGCAAAACAAAAGTGACAAAGATGAAAAAAGTGTGAAAAACATATTACAACTCTATCTGTCAGGGAGATGAATTACGATCATTCGAGCAGAGCTACAACTACGTGGATACCGTACTATGGGAAGAGAAGTCAAGGACAACTAAAAATGCGCTTGCGCGATGATCTCTCGAGTTCTATTGGAGAAGATTGGCGGCATGCACAAATCAACAAATACCGGCCCATCCTCATTTCCAGATGATAGCATGACTTGATAAGGATTGATTGATTGATTGATTGATTGTGAACGCGATGTGTCAATCCAAGCACATTGGTATTTACTAGATCAGACATTTCGTCTTTCAGCAATTAATTTTTAATAATCTTTCCCGTGACGAATAACAAAAAAGAAAGGAGTAATCGAGGAAGAGTACGATCTCGCCTCCCGCCCAAAATGCGTTCGAAATCGTTTGCCAAATCCATCCGTTCAGGTGGAAAACAATTATTAATTTTCGGTGTAGTTACAATGCATTTACGATAAAAAATCATTCATTTATATAAAAAATCATCTACAGTAACTACAAATGAAGGTGCGATGCCGATTGTCGGTAGATCGGGAGTACGGTATCGATGTATCGATTACTTGCCGCATCCGCAGGGAGAGGGAGGAGGGGGAGCGCATCCTCCGCCACTGAAAAGGATTGTGATTACGGTAGGATCATACACTTATCAATCGAATGCGGTAAATAATGGAGCCCGATAAGGCTACAGTAAGATGACTGACCATCCTCCACCTCCTCCTCCTCCCATTGATCCGAAGAGGAATGCCTGTCCGTAGACGGTGGCAGCGACGAGAACGATGAGGACTTGACGGAGC
>LS486608.1:8729-23629 GCA_900490705.1 Pristionchus arcanus
CCCCGCCCCCGTATTGTCATGGGTTCCTTTCAAACAAAACTATTCGATGTAATAGTTTGCCTCTGCGTCTCTGACCGAGAGAATTGTCGCTATCACTCCGTACAAACGAGGCAACAAAGAATCCATCCACTCATTGTGGCCGATCGGAAGTGTTAAACTCAGTATGTTTAGTGTGGAACAGGACTGGAATTTTTAAAATGCATTGAAAATACTCACTATTTGCGGCCTGGAGAATGTCCTGCATCACTTCGTTAAAATCCTGAAATATCCATATTAGTGATGGCAAGGCCATTTCCTCTTTTCAATCTAACGGGAATTCGCACTCTATGGGGAAACGTGCGCCGATTGTGCCATGCGCTTGACATGATCATCAAACGAAATACGCCGGTTAGCGCGAGCCCACTCGAGGTAGGAAGGATGGGGAATTGGCCAGGCAGATCACTATCCTCCGGGTAGCTACGCGTGATATCTCCGTTTGCAGATCGAATAGTATTCTCTTAGCAATACAATGTAGCCTTCTGATGCTATTCCTAGATTCTTGGTAGTTGATAATCATCTATCTCTCGTACCGCCCCGTTATCACGATAAACTTGAATAATCGTACCATCGCTAGTGAGATCATACTCGTGTTCCAGTACAGAAGATAATTGATTCAATTTTGTTTCATTTTTTCTTAATTGTATGACCCCTATTACATGATGTTTCTACCAGAATAAAAAAATGATGATGATGATGAATAATAACGTAGTACTTACCATGGCAAGCGAGATCATACTCGTGTTCCAGTACAGATCCATCAATCGTTCTTCACCTGCACTCCATCGTTTGCTGAACTCGTTCTCAGGCAGCTAAATAAGATGATTGGACATCGCAAGTAATCACTCATCTTTCACATATACTTAACTCTTCTGACAATGAAATATTGTGCTAGATACACTTCGTTTGTTGAAGTATAGAATTTATTATGGGGAATGGGAGTAATTGAAGGACTTCTTTCGACTCGTGGACTTCACGACGAGAAAGCTATTGCATGCATCCGACCATTCCATACAATAATCAAAACATTGACTAGAAACCGACCTCGATAACGCGTGCATTCTTCGCAAGTGCGCCCTTGATGGAGGGCTTGACTCTCGGGGCGAGAATTACCTGATAAATAGGGCATTTCCACTAAAAACCTATAGCTCTACTTTAGCAATGAACTGGCAATGAAATGAATTTGTGAGGGCTATCGTGCGTTTCTCAAGTTAATCCATCAATATACTAGAACATGAAATATGGCTGATCGGTTCTCAATTGCACGTGCTCATTCGTTCGAAGGGAGTCCGAATTGTAAACATTTTCTTTTAAAAAACTCACCACTTCATGGCCCGCATCCACGAGTGTGTCCGAGATCTTGGCGATGTAGTTCACGTGTGAGCGAATTGCGGAGAGAAGGCGAGGAACTTGTAGCATTCTACCAGGTGAGGGAGTATCAACACTAAGCAGAGCGCAGAGCGCATGTTTCTCGAAAGAAGAGGCAACAAATTCGCGACTGAGTCGCCGTTTTCCTATTTTTCCGCGCTCCATCTCATCACAATCTGCTCATGTGACGCGCTTCACTGCGTGTCCAGCGAGAGAGAGCGAGATAGTGAGAGAGCGATGCGAGCAGACTACACTAAGGAGAGAATGTGCACACAACGGCACGTTAAGGAGAGAAAGGGCACAGTTATCATGGAATCTGTCTAGCTCTATTGCGCTCTTAGTTAAAATGCACAATGCGGCCCTACTCTTCCTCTCTCATCTCTCTCCGACGAAAGTGGCGAGAGAGCACATGAAATAAAAAGACGATCATCCGTATTTCAAACTCTACTGCACTCACAATCAGAGTACAAATTCATAATGAGCCCCCCCCCCCCACTTCATCTCGGGAGCTCACTCACCGAAGGTGAGAAGGAGACTAATGAATGAGAGCGATGCACTCAAACAGAAAATTCCCAGCTTCGAAATTGTGGTACTACAACCTACTGTTTAGACTACGCACAAGGACGAAAACGCGTGGAGAAAAATTACATATTCTCACGAAGTCGCCTGAATCTTCATCCCAAACTCTGTATTCAAGTGTGCTCATTTTATCCTAGCGCTCGAGCCCCATTTCCGCATTTTGCACACTCTCTGATCGCTAGAGCAAGCGAGAATGTGCGCAAAATGAGAAGATTTCCATCTTGTAGTTCACTCTCCTTACATATGCTCCATCTTGCATCTGCGCGTGATCTTCCATTTTTCACACGCTTACGACAGAAGGAGGGGGTATATCAACCGGCGTTTAGACGTTTCCATTACAGAATTACGGAATATCGTCTACACTTTTCCATTTTCATCCATATTTTGGAAATTTTTCCCTGTTCCGTTTCAACGTCTTTTTTCTGTAGCGAATATACTTACAGTCGATGGCCGACGTGAAGCTAACTCCCGAGATTATTGAACACTTCAAGGCGCTGCGATCCGCGATTAAGGTGATATATTTTGGCAATGCGCATTGAATATTATTTAGCATTTCGACTAAAAAATTGACGTTTCAGGCATCGCAGCCACTCGTGGACTCATCAATCGCAGAGCTGAGTCCCGCAGCACAGGAGGCAGCAAAGAAGGTAATTATTGAAATTGGATCTTTTTTGGAACTTTTGCGAATGCATGTTAGAAATTCATTTTTTGCTCACTCACAAATGCGTCAGATCCTGTTTATTCAGGTCCTTGAGATAACGTTTTCGGAAGAGCATGACTTCATGAAGATCCACCTAGCGGTAGGCTATTCAGTCTGGATTGCTTTCCGAGGTGTAATTTCGAAATATTAGGGCTGGAAGCTCGCTATCAATATCAATAGATTTTTCTTCCCTTCTCCGTCTGTCCCTAATTCTAAATAATACTGGTAGGAAGTGGAGCTATTTCAATACGCGACGCAACATTGCACTGTGTCTCCCGTACCTGTATTGTCGCTACGTGTGGCGCTGTACGGAATTGGTGGCCCTTCAGATTTTGGTGGCCCCATCAAATTGATTTTTGGTGGAACCGCCGTATTTTTTGTGCTGTACTACTCTGTCGTAATATTCAATTGTTTTGCTTTTTCACACAATACGGTGTTCAGCACACATTAAGGAATGTTTTATTCGCTATATTTCACAGTCGAATGCGTTGATATCAAAGTCGGGATTCCTTCGCTCATGGTGATATCGAACCTAAATTTTCATTTTGCAACTGTAAATTCTAACGTACTCATACCACGTTAAGATTCTCATAATAGTTCTTTCTCTCACCCAAGGTGAATCCGACTTGGGTGAGAGAGTGAAAGAAAAAGGGAAAGAGAGATAGCATGGAGAATGGTGAGACCAAATATGATTTCCAATGATGAAACTGAACATTTTGGTGACGGAAAACTCAAGGGCCTCAAAATACGGAGGTTCCACCAAAAATCTGAAGGGGCCACCAAATCCGAACAGCACTCATTATGGAGGGGCCACCAAAATTTGATGGGGCCACCAAAATCTGAAGGGCCACCAAATCCGTACAGCTCTCATTATGAAGGGGCCACCAAAATCTCAAGGGGCCACCAAATCCGTACTGAGCCGCTACGTGTCACCTGTTGGAGAAATGACACGTAGCGACAATACGGGTTTTCATAGTGATTCCTGATCGCAATCTCCTTTACACCGATGCTTACCATCCTCATTGCCGATAACAAGTAAATAAAATGCGTAATCTATAAGAAAAAATGCAGGGTGAAAGGCTGAAAGCCGGACTCTCTGACGAGGTGAAGAAAGAACTTGACGACCACAAGATCAGACTCGAGAAGGCGCTCGGCTTCGTTCCTCCCTCGGCAGGAAAATGACTGAATTCAAGATTTCATCAATATTCTTTTTTTTGCATTTCACAAGTTTATCATATTTAACCCATTCATTCTCTAATCGGATCTCGACATTCTCTTTGCTGTTAGTCAAGCATAATGCATGCAAAATAAAATCGTGTTTACCTTCGACGCTTGAAAACTTATAAATTATACACGAATGAGCAAGCAAATAACAAGATTCACACACAAGATTGTCAAAATCGGGAAAATTGGCACAACTTCTCCACTTTTTGAGGCTTTCTAAAATTGAAGAAGACCATGAACGAAAGTACTCGTCGATACAGGTAAAGTGAAGTGGCTGTAGACACAATACTAGCTCCTTCATAAATTTAACACTGAAACAAAAAGCAATTCTCTCAGATATAAGAAGCGAGCCTAGCAATTCGGGATCAACTGGCCGCTCGGCCCACCACACCCGTTGAGAGACTAGTGAGGAATGTGGAGTTTGCAGCGAGATTTGGCCCATCGAAGGTACTTCGGCCGCTCAATTTCGATCTGTCTACGATTCAATTTCTAGGGATTGACATTTTCATGGTTGTCCTAGTGTCGATTTTCATGGTTTCATTCCTTATTTATTACTTGCTAAGTGCATTACAGTCACTCACATCAAACTTTACGCATCAGAAAGTACAAAAACTAGAGTAGGAACATATCTGTTATTTATTGCTTCCTGCTCTAAAATTAAATGTTATCAAAAGTGTTGCATTTTTATTCTAAGCGTGATCATTTGAATCCACCACACTTTAACCGGAGAAATAAGCCATACAATGCACTTATCTTTGTAGCAATCTATGACAAAATGCGAAGCGTGTTTGATTCAAATTTGAATTTGAAAATAGCGAGGGAATCAGAGCAAGCGACGCTATTTACGCGTCTCTCGCAGGAGTGATCATGATCACTTCACTCCAACTGATCAGAGCGCCGTCTTCTTCTCCTTTTTCTCGCGCCTTCTCCTTTATTATATTTCTCTGATTTTTGTATGCCCCCTTCGCAACACCAAACCGAATCAACCCTATCTTTATGTACTCATTTGATTAAATCGTCCTCTAATTTGTTTGTGTTTCTCTCGTTGATGATTGACGAAATGGATCAAAAAAATTGTTTCAGAGGCCTACACTCTCTCAACATGTGCGACGATTTCGCGCACAGCAACAACCAGAAGAATGGCGAAAATGAGTCAATCTTGATCTATCGGTGAGTTGAGTGAGGAGCGAAACCTATATTTATTTTTAATCGCTTGCAATACATCAAAAGACAATTACGATATGGTCGATTTTTCAGTTTCGGACTACAAATATCCGAGAAGCGAATGCATGCAATTTAATGCAATGAAGAACGTGCCAGAATCAGAAGAATGCCGCCGTCGTCCGGATGAAATGTCCCTTGCTCGACCTGATACTACTGTTGCGCACCTAAAGTTACTGCGACACTGACAGTATAATTCGCACTACGCTTCGACAACTGTGCCATGGATCATCCGAAGATCGGCTATTATTCAAATGTAATTTTCAACAGCTCACGGCGCACCTGAAGTTATTGCGACACAGACAGTCTGATGCGCGGTGCACTTTGACAACTGTGCCATGAACCATTCTGACAATTGTGCCAGGGATCATCCCAAGATCGGTTATTATTCAATTTTCACTGTTCGGCATTTTTTCCAGAGGAGTTTGGAAATTTTGTGGGCCCAGCACCCGGGAAAGTATCAGCGTGTTAATTGTGTGTTAATTTGTCGAATAAACTATGAAAGTTTTATAATTCATCAATGAAACGATTAAGTTCAAATATACAACGAACTCACTCAATTAATATTTCCTGAGAATGAGCAGCGAAGTGAAGGTTTCATTCACATTAGACGAATGCAAGAAGAATTGATTGGTTCGCACTGGCTTGTGAAAGGAAGAGATCTGTCTATTTATTTTATTTTCCGTCGCCTTTGTGGTCCCATCCACATCTTGAAATACAAAATCTTCGTACTCTCCAAACATGTCCCTCTTTCGACTTTCTCTGTTGTTGGGGTTTTGTCCGTCCACATTTTTCTATGTCACTCCTCTCGTAAGTTTACTCTATAGGAAGCGAAAGCGTGATCAACGCAAATTCAAATTCGAAATTGCGCGGGGATCAGAGCAAGCGACGCCTTTTCTGCGTCTTTCAAACGGGTGTCGTTGACCATTCATTCTGATCATATCCCTCTTCCTCTCCCGCGTATTCTCTTCTGCCTTCTAGGGTTGCAAGTTCGGGATCGGCAATCCCGAAAGTCGGTAGTACCGACCCTCTTCCCTTGCTGTCTCTCTCACGTTCGCACACTATTTCTCATCTCTAACCGTCTGGTGCGAGAGTGTGTTGGTATTACCGATGCGAACCTGCAACCCTACTGCCTTCTACTCTTTCTACTCCCCTCGCACCTTTAACGATCTCTCTTCATCAGCTATCCTCTATTTTCTGTCTTATTTTTTTCTTTACTCTTTTTTGGCGCGAACTGCGCCTCACTTCCTTCACCCACTTTTAGACAGTCATTTCCTTCAAATGATTCAGAACTTGGCGCATGGTTTTGACAAATTACAATTTCAGAGATCTACACTCTCTCAACAGCTCCTGCACCTCGAGCGTGATGATTAGTATAGCAGCGATGATTCAATCGCTACTTCTACCATGATGCACGATTAGTTCACTCCATAGGTGTCCTAGCCGCCGGCTGGCTCATTTTTCACCATGTATAGGGATACGTGGTTGCGCAACCCTACATGTAGGGTTGCGCAACCACGTACCCCTATACATGGGTAAAAACTTATTTTTGGTCAATCGATAAATCATACCGTATACCACCACAATCGATCATACAGTAACCCAAACTACCGTATCTGGCTACCGTAACCCGGAATTATCACGAACTAATTTTTTTTCGAAAGTGCACCAAATGTCGTCGACCTTTGTTCGAATGTGTACTACAGTAACCCACGATGTTACCGTAACCCGAATTACCGTAATCCGGTTATCGTGAACTGACTTTATTTTTAAAATCCGTTTTAAAAATCCGTTCTTTGGTGATTCATGGACAACTTGCCGAGAAAATTTTTTAAATGTATTTTTCAACCTAAAATCATAGCCGAGTGGCTAACGCGTTCGCCTGGGAATCTGAAGGTTGGGGGTTTGAGTCCGGTCGGTGCCAAATGTTTTTGCCAAGGTTCTTGGAGTTCAAAAAAATTATAGGGAGTTACCGTAATCATCTACCGTACTCCGGGTGCGGCTTGTCAACTTTTGTTCGTTGGGGCACATTCATGACTTGATGTGCCTAAGTAATTTTGCGAATATTGTAATCATACTGCGAGTTCGGTGGGTCATGCTTTGGGTCAGATTAGTGATGTTTAAGCAACTGGGTCTTCAAGACTATTTAAATTCAAATTTCAACGTCAAGTCACCTGTTTTTTCTTTAAAAATCACGAATGTGACCCAACGCATGACCCACCGAACTCGCAGTATGAATACAGTATTCTCAAAATTATTTTGGTACATCAAGTCATGAATGTGCCCCAACGAACAAAAGTTGACACACCGCACCCGGAGTACGGTAGACGATTACGGTAACTCCCTATAATTTTTTTGAACTCCAAGAACCTTGGCAAAAACATTTGGCACCGACCGGACTCGAACCCCCAACCTTCGGATTCCCAGGAGAACGCGTTAGCCACTCGGCTATGATTTTAGGTTGAAAAATACATTTAAAAAATTTTCTCGGCAAGTTGTCCATGAATCACCAAAGAACGGATTTTTAAAACGGATTTTAAAAATAAAGTCAGTTCACGATAACCGGATTACGGTAATTCGGGTTACGGTAACATCGTGGGTTACTGTAGTACACATTCGAACAAAGGTCGACGACATTTGGTGCACTTTCGAAAAAAAATTAGTTCGTGATAATTCCGGGTTACGGTAGCCAGATACGGTAGTTTGGGTTACTGTATGATCGATTGTGGTGGTATACGGTATGATTTATCGATTGACCAAAAATAAGTTTTTACCCATGTATAGGGGTACGTGGTTGCGCAACCCTACATGTAGGGTTGCGCAACCACGTACCCTATACATGGGGTCAGCCGCCAGCGCTGGACAGGTATGGTTCACTCTAATCGTCGATAACATGAGCATCGGAACAACTGATTGTAAGGAAACTATAATACTTTCTAAGCTTTAACTAGATTGCTTTTTTAAGTTTCAATAAAACTCATAGTATTCAAATTTAGACGGATCTCTTGTCGAGAGCAGACCGCGATGTGCCCTGAAGGCTCCGGAAAGATTTGGTGCGCCTGAGAAGGTGGAGAATGGTGAGGACTAGACTTCCTTGACTAGACTTCGAAAAGTAACAGTTTATTAACAAAGTAAATAGTTACGAAAGTTTTCTTTCATAACTAGTTATTTTTTTCGTAACTAGTTACGAACCGGTTTATTAACGCGCGTCGACGCGGAATGAAATAACTAGTTATGTTACTTTTCAAGTCTAATGTTGACGAAGAACCCGTACTACGTCTGGAATGGTTAGTATTTACGAGTGCATCAAAAAATACTTGCTCCAGCAAGATTATTCAATTGATTACATTCAGTTAAATTAGAATTTTCATTACAGAGTTCATCGACAAAATCATGAAGGATTTGCGTGAAGTACGATACTTTGTCGTCCTTCTCCTGGTGACCAACAAAGAATTGATCGAGGGCACAGAATTGTTGTGGAACTATGATAAGCAACATAGAGACATTGAGTATGTCCACATCAGAGAAATTAGTGTTTATGTTGCATACAAAAAAACTGTCATACCATGCGAATACTGCAGCCAGTTTCTATTTCTGGACGACTAAGTTTCCTTTTTCCCATCGTGCCTGTTCATATCAATTTCTCGAAGATGCATTCATCCGTAGACACATTACCCGTATTGCCATAACATTTCACATAGCGAGTGGCTACGGGATTAGAATTAGTGAAGATTATCCAGAAATGTATGTGTTAATTGTCTGATAAAGAATTACAATGATCAAGATTGTCTTTCGATCAGTTTGGGATGCGTCATGCTTGATATACGAGTAATTCCCATGTACTGTCGGTGATTCTACTCTCAGCGTGATTTTTTGAGTCAGCGTGATTTGTTTTTGAACATGAACTCAAAATCGACCGTGAATCAGAGCAAGCAACACAGCTTGCGTCACTCGCACGAATATTCTTGATCGATTCAGCCTGACAGATCAGTTGGTCCATCTAGGGCTCCCTTCTGATTTCTCTTTCCTCCTATTTTCACTTGGCTGCTCTATTTCATCAGATCGTCCTTCCTCCTACACCCCCCTCACAACTTCCTTTGTTCCTCTAGCCAATCCCTTCCTTTCCTTCCTCCTTTGTGCTTCTCTTACCACTGGGTGTCCCTTCTTTTCATTTGGCGCCAAATTTTGGAGCGAAACGTGCCCGATCTCTTCTCTCGCATTTATTTATAAGCGCGCTTCGTTAAAAGTTATATTTGAAATATTGTCGGCTCTGTTATTACGGTCACTCGTGTCAAAATTGCTAAACCATTTGGCACTGCCTAACTCGCAAAGCATGATACATATTAATTTAAAATCGAAAATCGCGCGGGAAACAGAGTAAGCGATGCAGTTGGCGCGCCTCCGGTTCCATTGTTCCTCCTCGTACTCTCCTCTTCTCCTGTATATTCTCCCACTCACTCTTTTTTTCTCATATTCCCCTGATCTCTTTCCACTCTCCTTCGTATACTCCTTCGTTCCATCCCCCGCTGGCACATCTGTCTCCTTTCTTTTGGCGCGAAATTTGTGGCGCGAAAAGTGTCGTCTTCCTTCTCTTACGATTTCATTGGCATTTATTCCAAAAAACCTTTCATTATCAAACGCATGCTCATTATTTCTGCTGCTCTGCTTTATCGATACTTACTATGACAAAATCACCATTTCAGAGACCTACACACTCTCAGATGCGCCTGCACCTGACAAAGCAACTATGGTTAATATTGAAGAATTGTGACAAATGAAGTATGCCTGGAACGGATAAACTCTCTATGGGGAAAGATGGCCAAGGAAATGTATGAGGAAATTTTCGCTAGCTGCAGAGAGGTAAGCTTAGGCATCGAGTTCGAAATACGGGTAATCACTCGGTCGATCAACTCAAATCCTTTCCAGATGTATTCCTTCGTCACTACAACACTTCTGGAATGTCGCAAAGATGCACATTACTCGATGACAACGTCGTCGCATGGGAGTACATGTTATGTAATTGAGTCTTGAATTATCGAATAAATTTTTTTCCTATTTCGTCGTTGAAACAAGATTGAAGTTCATGCACCGGTTAATCTTCACTCTGGTCAAATGTGAGAAACTGATAGGTCCTTTTTACCTTTTTACACCTTTTTGCCGAAAAAAATGTGATATCACCAAATCAAATAAAATCAGAAAAATTGAGTCTACTCTAATTTTCGATGCTTTCTAAACTTTATGAATGACAGTATGCCTATCAATCTTTTGTATAAATAAATTAGAATTGCTAAAACAACGATATTAATGCCTAGGACTATCAGGAGAATATCAATTCCTAGAAATTGAATGGTTGACAACTCAAAATTCAGTGGTCGAAGTGCTTTCGACGGTCCGAATCGCGCTGCGAATTCTACGTTCTTCACTAGTCTCTCCACGGGGGAAGTGGGTCGGGCTGCTAGTTGGTCGCGAATTGTTAGAGCTTGTTGCTTGTATCTGCATTTTTTTACATATATCGTTGACGGCTTGATAATTCACCCTTGATGTAGGAGCATCTCCTCAATCGCTCCTCTAAATTTCTCCTCATCCATCAAATCCGACTTGCTGTACACTTTCGCGATTCCGACATGCGCGAGAGCCGCCGCGTTTGGAATTTGATCGCCTGATAATAGTCATAATCTACTCGTGTTTTCATGGAACCAACTACGCGTGGAATGAATAATAATATTAATTTCACGATACCAAAAATGGGTATGAGCAGCGACGGAACTCCTCGGTGCGAGATCTCCTGACACGAGGCCATTCCGGCATGGGAAATGAAGAGGGACACACGGGGATCCGCTAGAATAATAAATTAATATAAAATTTTAATGCAGCAAACCAAGAATTTGCGATTGCGGCATCCAATCGGTCAGTATGACATTGTCGATTTTGGAAGCGTTGACCATCGCAAAATCATCCGACAGATTCTCGTATTTCCAGATGAATGTTGTATTAGGGAATGATGCGATAACCTAAACGAATAAATCGTCAAATGAAGATCGGGTGAAATTCGAACCTTCAAAAACAGGGCCTTCCTCGCTGGCTTCAAATATGCACTCTTTGCGATGGATCCGAACGAAACGAGCACTGTTTGCGGGCGGAGTGACATGATGGCACTCCAGTGCTGAAATCTTCGTTTCGGAGACTTCAGAAGATGCAGAGGAATGATAGTGGAAAGTTTCAGAGAATGAAAGAAGAATCTAACTCACCTCATCGAGAGGTTGTGCTTCAGGGACAGTAATGCCTCCGATGGGCACGATCTTGGAGAGGGTCGGCCGGGCGAAGTCCGTTAGAGGGTCGGTGTTCGAGAACACCACGGCAGCGTGAGAGAGGAGTTGCTAAAATATGCAACTTTATCACAGTATCCTGGTGATAATCGATTTTTGCATACTGTAAATTTAAACATTATGGAAAAAGAAGTACATCAAAAGATGGCGTCCCGGGAAAGAGTTCCTCAAACACTTCTTGCAACGGAGAATTCATTGTCGACCAGAACATCTGTCCGGCAAACTGAAGATAAGTATCTTCGGAAAAGATCAATTATCGTCATTCAATCACAGTTTGGATAACTGCAGACAACTGTGAAACTTGAACGCTCACATGAATAAAGATCGTTGTCAGCCTGGTCCAGATAGTGTTGTGAAATCGGCCATCCACCATCGTAGCTGCAATGCTTTTCTTTAGGATGGAATTGAAATTTACTATCGGCTAAGCAACTGAAATTGCAACAAAAGAAAAAAAGGTAAGGTAAACCAAGGCGGAATCACTGCGCGGCAAGTGGTAAGAGATAATAAACCCCAATTCTCTCCGAACGGCCTAGTCTCTACTTCGGACCTACTTCTCAATGAGACTCACAATGTTCCGAGGTCAACGATGGATGGAGACCGAATACTGTCGTGGAGTGGATAAGCGTGGAGGACACGGGGATCAGTGCGCGAGCCTCGATGGTGTGGGAGAGACCTGATAACTCTATTCTTTATAAGTCTCCTCTCGTTTGTTAGAATTTCTCCAGAGTGAGTGCGATGAGGAGACGCAAACTCAAAGTTCGAACATTACTGTGAGCCCAGACACACAGGCAATACCAACCACTCATTCATAATATGGATGGTGCTTTACATAGTTGTCACAGTTGAAACAGCTCACCCACTCCACAGTTGTCTAGGGGTTCAGTGATGATCGCGTCGAATTTCTCATTCTTCAACTTCTCGACTAATCCGGGCGTGGTCAGAAGCTTGCGGCACTGGCGACAGAAGGATAGTGAGTTGGCTCGGGCATTCTGAGACAAAACATCTCGCAATAAGAGGCGGTTGCCCTTATTTCAAGCCAATTGTAAGCGGTTAACGAGGCACATAATAGACGATTAAAAAAAACAACCAACTTCAATCATTTCTGATATGGACCCGAAATCTTTGTCGAAAATGTCGCTATGGCTGTCCGAAACGGAAAAGTGCGTGATCTGAAAGGGATTCATCGTCGAAAAAAGTACGGAAAATCCCTGAAAAATAGAAGCGTGTTATATGACATATATAAATCATATAAAAATATTGGTAATGTATACAGCGTGGTTTGTCTCGTCAGCTGGCGTGATTCGCACGATCTTAGCCTTACTTGTTCCGTCGGGCAGACTCGAGTCCATTTCAGATATCAGTACCGTCTGAAAGGTGGTCATTATCGGAAACGAGAAGGTCAGTTCTGTGCTTATCACGTGAATCACGAGATCATGAAGCTGTCCAAGAACATCTTGCAAAAAGTTCAAGCAATATCAACCATATAATGATGGTACAACACCCTGGGGACAAGAATTCCAACAACCTTGGTCAATGGTCCCAGAACCGGCTTTAAGGCATTTTCCGGCTCTAGGGCCGGCTCTGCCATATCTCAGCTCCCAGACCAGCTAGAGACCTCTGGTTTGGCTCATAATTTTCAGAAAAATATTTCCAAAAACTTTCATACCAACACCGACAATGTACGACAAAAAATAAAAATGGTATATTAGGTTGGTGCAAAAGTTTCTTTCTTTTTTCTAAACTCTAATTTCTTCAAGCCTACTTCATTTGTGCCGAATTGTTCCATAGTATTTTAGGGGGTAGGTTTTGGGGTCATAGTCGTACATTGGAAATGGATCGCGTTTGCATTGACAGGGAGAAAAAAATTTCTAAAGAGCAAAGAGTGAAATTTTCCGTAAATTGTTCACTTTCGATGGTCCCAGTTGATCACCTATCCTATCCATGCCAATCAACTTTGGAATATGCCCTTTCAGGGAGTGATAGGGGAAGGGTTAATTGTTCATTAAGTCACAAAATATCCGGGTCTCAATCTGTGAGGGAGACAGGGAAGTCCAAAAATTACGATTTTCGAGGGATGGATTTCGATGACACTTTATCAAAAAATCCGGTTCGCGAAAGAAAAGTGGAATCCAATCCTAAATAAAAGTCAATGCTTAGCATAGCAGGTACTTCAATTTTATGCACTTTGAATATCCGTAGCACAGCCTGGCATATTACAGTGTTATCCAAAACAATTTTCATATTTCCAAGATGATCTCAATTTTGATTTTGGGGCTGGGATAAAAAAGGGCCATCGTTCCAGATAATTTAAACTGCATAAAAATGTCACATTAGTATGATAGTCGTCAACGCCCGGTTTTGTTTGGGCATAATTCCTTCATCCAGGAAATTACGATGCTTTGAAATACAGTTGAATATTTCGATAATTGTGACTTTGCTTGCCTACTGTATCCGTATCAATGAGCTGAATAAATTGTGATAACGGGCGCTGTATAGAGTATCCAAGCACTTATCGATTGCGGAAAGGCAGAACTTGTTTGGACAATAACAAAGGAAATTATGAGCAAAAGTTCCCGTGTCCAAAAAAAGAAAGAATCTTTTGCACCAGCCTGATACATTGAAAATCACTTTTTAGAACAAAAAATGTGTTTTCACCATATTATGGAATCAAGAGCAGCAGCTTTTTGCTGTGAAATATGAAAGAGTATCTCCACTAGTGTATCAAAAAAATATTTAAAAGAAATTTAAAGAGGGTATTTTTTTGATATTATTCGCCAAACAGTCGGAACTCGAGCCCTCAACTAGCAACTTCGATTATCTTCTTACTATGCTTTATGAAATATAGGCCAAAAAACACTGCGAAATAAAAATTACGAATTCTTGCGAAGTTTTTATTGCAATTGGAGTCGAATCCACGACAGCGATTTTTTTGACCCATGACCCGGGGTTCATGCCTCAAAAGTGAGACATGACCATGAACCCGGGGTCATGGTCCAAAATTGACATGGAAAGTCATGTTCGAGAAACTTTGAATACTGTATGTCGATGTGTAGCAGAGTAACAGAATATTATTTTTAAACCGGAAAAACCGTATTCCGCATGTTGCCGAATCGATTTGAGTATCGCAAATTGAATTTTTATAGAATTCACTCTAAAAAAATCAGTTCTCGATTCCGCGACATTCAAACTGCGATATTTACGGATTAAAAAGGCTAATAATCATATTCATGAGTTCCCACAAACAATCTGGCAAAGAGGGGTGTGAATCGGCGCAAGGGTGGGTTTTGAAGATACGTCTTTCTAGTGTCGATTTTCGAATTCTACACTAAAAAGTGACCCGGACACAATTTTTAAATCATATAAAAACATTAAGAGCTCCATTTTAAGCCACCATGAAAATGAAGAAAATTGAAGAGTAAAACCACGCTTTCTCTTCAAATTCAGAC
>LS486608.1:23985-37057 GCA_900490705.1 Pristionchus arcanus
TATCTAACACAACTTAGAATGAGTGAAAATGTTTATTTTGAAGCGAGTTATGATTGTTTTAGTGAGGCGTATTTCATGAAAAATGAGTCAGTGGTTGATCTTTGATCTACCGTAACTCGAAAATAAAAATCGATATTCAAATTTCCGAAGCGCAGTTTGAAAGAGCATTGTAAAAAGTACTTGCCATATACTTTTGAGCCGGATTGGACATATGTTTTGTATTCCGCCACTGGGTGGTCGATTCTCTCGCGATTCGTCTCATAAATCACCAATATCGAAAAACTGTGACCTACTGCATTTGCATCAACAGTATTTACTAAGAATTACCAGTTAGAGTACTTTACGATTAGTAATAGCAGAATCTCACCACATCATGGCTCGCATCCACCAGCGTGTCCGCTATTTTGCCCATGAAATTGATGTGCGACACGGCGAATTTCGGGTTGTAGACCAGGATTTTGTAGGATAGCACGAATGTGAGATGGAGAAGGAGTATGAGGACGGGAACATACATCAAGTCGTTGAATCTGTAGTGTACAATAGGCAATGAAAAGGCTCACTGAATGATGGATTGCTTTGATAAATAGATATCAAGTATTTTCAATCAGCTAGCCGGTGCTAAATTGTAGTAAACATAAAAAAATCCAGAGACGTCAAGAAGCCGCAAATCGTCCGGCGCATTATTCCAATAAATACTAACTCAACGAAGTTGTCTGACCCCTCCCCCTACAAGTCCGGCACACACATTAGCGCTGCTCGCTGCGTTTTCAACAGTGAAAGAATGATCCCTCGATGTACACAAAATCGGCTGCGGCATGTCTCTCTTCTGTGCTGAAGGTTCTTGTTCAGGAAAACCAGTGCCTAATTTCTGCGCAAGATTAGTTAACTGACAGTGAAAGCTAACACTTGAGCGAGGCAGCTATGAGCAAGTGATTGTAAATCTCTGACTCAGCGACGAGTATCGAGGTAAACATCCGTTTGAGCTCGGGTGGCTCGGTTTGGCGGGATAATTCAAATCATAATAGCACTGTTTACCCTTATCTTGAGAGATTGCCTGATTTCATATTCAGTGGTCTGCATTCTTCGAAACTTACTCCGTGAATCTCTATCAATGAGAATTGTTTCCCTCTGCATTGATCCATTTATCAAGCCATCTCTGACTAATGATAATGGTCTATTCCGATGATATTTTGACAGCGATAATAATTCAATTCAATTCATGAAGTGAGCTCAGTATTCGAAGCTTCATCTCTTCATTCGACGTCTTCTCGTGAGATTTCGAGCGAAGCCATCCCTGACGTAGGGTGGCTTCTCTAGTTCACGGATTGAGTGAGTCAACGAGCTATTCTGACGTAACTTTCGACCATCCACTTCAAATATTTTCATGAATTTTTCTAATGAAAATGGTTAATTTCGATCTCTCAATGATACAATGATGAACAGATGATAATGCAAGCAGTGAGTGAATTTGTGATTGGCATACGCGTCACTATCCCTTCATTCGGCACTTTAGGATTATTGCCAGCGAAGCCATCATGTAGGGCGGTTTCCCTTGTCACTGGTAAGGAGTGAGTCACCCGTCGTGCTCCTCTGACGTCACTCCCGACAACACACATGCCCTTCGCTCTATTCTATACCTCTTTCTCAGGGGATCTCTTAGTTCCCTGTACTCTCCCGTTAGTCAGATTGAATGCAAGCGTGTGTTGACTTGTGAGAGCCAGCCCAATCTTTCCCTCTCGCCAGTCAGAGCAACGAGAGAGCATGTGACATTTAGAGAGCACCACACTCGAGGTGTAATCGATGCGCAAGCGCGCGCGCTCCCCTGTCCCCCAGGCCCCTCTCTTCACTCTCCCCATGCCACAACACGAGACAACAGGAGAAGAGGGGAGTAGGAGGGACGGGACTCTCTCCATTTCACACACTCTCTCGTCCTCTCTGACTGGCGAGAGGGAAAGATTGGGCTGGCTCTCACAAGTCAACACACGCTTGCATTCAATCTGACTAACGGGAGAGTACAGGGAACTAAGAGATCCCCTGAGAAAGAGGTATAGAATAGAGCGAAGGGCATGTGTGTTGTCGGGAGTGACGTCAGAGGAGCACGACGGGTGACTCACTCCTTACCAGTGACAAGGGAAACCGTCCTACATGTTGAATGCAAGCGTGTGTTGACTTGTGAGAGCCAGCCCAATCATTCCCTCTCGCCAGTCAGAGAAACGAGAGAGCATGAGACATTTAGAGAGGCAACACTCGAGGTGTAATCGATGCGCAAGCGCGCGCTGTCCCCCAGGGCCCTCTCTCCCCTCTCTCCCCTCTCCCCATGCCACAACACGAGGCGGGGAGGAGGGAGTACGGAGAGTAGAGGAAGGTGGGACTCTCGCTATGCTTTACGTTATTTACTTGGTCAGAGTAGTCGAGAGTTCAGGAGTAATGACGAGTGTTTGGATGTTGAAGAGACCGGAGGGAGTAGGCATCTCTCCATTCCACGCGCTCTCTCACTCCTTCTAACCAACTAGAGAGCTCGCGAAATTGAGAGGGTCCCTGAGGGGAGGATCACTCTCGGATTTCCCTTGATTCTCGCCTACTATTCAATGATATAGACTGGGCGCAGGCAACAGAATGTAGAGAGACTGTCGCTCTACTTCTTATCTCTTCGTATCTCTTATCAGTCAGAGAAACGAGAGAGTGTTGCGAAATGAGAGAGACATCCATCCTCCCTCCACTACTCTCTGCCTCACCAGGCTAGACAGCTTGAGGCAGTAGGTGAAATACTGCCGAGAAATAGAGGGAAAAGAGAGGGAGAAAGGGAGAGAAAGAGGGGAAGAGAGAGATGTGGGGGAAAGAGGGGACAGCCTCACAACAGCATGCACGCGCTCTTAGTTATTCCGCTCTTTAGCCATTCCGTCGGCTGTTTTGAGGTGTTATAACCCGTGTTCTATCTTGTTTTCGATAGGAACACGCTCTTTTATTATCCATTTTACTTCTTTTGTGATTTGCGCGTTGTTTCATGCACGCTTTTAGCCATTCCGCGGGCTGTTTTGAGGTGTTTTAACCTGTGTCTTCTGGTCTTTTCTTTAGTAAAAGAACTGGATGGCTCTCTGGGTAGCTACATATCAATAGAGAATCGCTCCCTATCGTTTCGTTGACTATTTCGCCGGCTATTTCTGCTTTCAACTAGGAAAATGCTCCTATATTCACCATGTGATTGACAT
This sequence comes from Pristionchus arcanus, assembly GCA_900490705.1. NCBI lineage: Eukaryota > Metazoa > Nematoda > Chromadorea > Rhabditida > Neodiplogasteridae > Pristionchus > Pristionchus arcanus. Next base: position 27,195 of record LS486608.1, read on the forward strand.
GTGAGCGTATGTATACTTTTCGCCACTTAAGTGGCTATTTTCAGGTGCTCTAACCTGCGTTCTTGCTTGATTTCAGCAGATTATTAGCCGTGATGCATTAATTTACGTTTGAGTGCAGTTTGCCGCAGCGCTTTGTCTATTTCGCTGATATTTTCCGGTGTTATAACCATTGCTCCATCTTCTTTTCACTAAAACGTTCTCTTTTGATAATCTCGATGTTGCTGTTGTCTTTTGACATGCCCGTATTTAGCTGTTCAGAACAATTTTTTGTTTTATAACGTGTATTCTAGCTCATTTACACTAGGCACACGCTATATTATGAACCTTTCCGTGTAAATTTCCGTTTCCTCGTAGTTTTATACGCGCTTTCAGCAATTCCGCGTTTATTTACAATTGTTCCTTTGGTTTCCATTTCTCACAGTTGCTCACCGCCCCAAGGTACACTTACGTTTCTCACCGATGCTCACTGGTGCTTGTAAACGTGCAAAAGGGACACTTTGCTCGCATTCTTCCCTGGGCGTGTATTTTCAGCCTTTTCTCACTTTCCGCTCGCTTATTAACCATTCTGAGGAAATCGTGGTTTGAGCGTAGTTTAGAAGACCCTGTTAGCTCTCCCGCTGCTATTTTCGAATATTGTCGCTCGTGTTTTTCGTTCGCGATTTCGACGAGTTGCTCACTTCATTTGTTCAGGCTCCATTTTAGCGCCAATTTGCGATATTGCTTCACAAATTCCAGTTGGGTTTGCTTGGTCGTTGCTCCAATGAGTTCCGTGTTGCTCGGAAACGTGCAAGCACTTAGCCCTTTGAGCTGTGCCGCGGCTATATTCAGTTATTATAGTTATTATTAGTTATTATTCGCCTCCCAAGACACCAGACAATGAGATACTCTCTCATTAAGATAGCTGCTCACTGTTCACCAGTCACGTGCATGATTCATAACGCAGAGTGGATGCCCATAACTAGAAAGAACTGCCCGGGTTTAGGCCGTTCGACTGCCATTTCCCGCTAATCCTCTTACTCTTGGTAACGTGCGAGCGAGCACATATTTTTTCTTCGCTCGGGCCCGTGTTTTCCGTTTATTTGCCACCTAGTCGCGTGTTTTCTTGCAGCTCACACGGTCTTCAATATTTGAGTTGATCACACACCTTGAGTAACAAACAGGGTTGTTGCAGGTAGGGTTGGCTTGTCGAGACATGGTCTCTTCATTTTGCGAACTCTCTTGCCGATCCGAGAAACGAGAGAGCGTGCAGAATGATGAGAGTCACACAGCGTGTCATTGAGAAAAAATCGCGGCAAACGTCAATTCTCGACTCTTTTTCCGCTCTCTCACTCCTCCCCTTCCTGAGGGAAGAGCGCGGTCTTCGCAAAGTGGGAAGAGCGACAAAACTGGATTTATAATGAGTGAAATCGATTTTTTTTATATATGTTGCATTGAAACATATTCGAATTACACAAATGAATTTCGAAAAAAGTTCAAGGAAGTGTTAATATTGGCATGCTACTTTTCCGAAAGCACGTCCATGGGGACCCCCACACCCGCATTATTTTTGAGACCCTGGGCACATAATCTTCAAATTTGTTAGCTTTGTTTTTCGGCGATTCTGAATTTGTTTTGAGAAATTCGAGAATTAAAGAGAAGAATTCGATTTTCTCAAAAAAAATTCAGAATCGTCGAAAAACGGAGCTAACAAATTTGTAGATTATGTGCCCAGGGTCTCAAAAATAATGCGGGTGTGGGGGTCCCCATGGACGTGCTTTCGGAAAAGTAGCATGCCAATATTAACACTTCCTTGAACTTTTTTCGAAATTCATTTGTGTAATTCGAATATGTTTCAATGCAACATATATAAAAAAAATCGATTTCACTCATTATAAATCCAGTTTTGTCGCTCTTCTCACTTTGCGAAGACCGCGCTCTTCCCTCAGGAAGGGGAGGAGTGAGAGAGCGGAAAAAGAGTCGAGAATTGACGTTTGCCGCGATTTTTAGAACAAAGGATTTTTTCTCGCTGACACGCTGTGAGTCATTTCTCGACAAGCCAACCCTAATGCTGGTTGGATTACAGACCCTTTCTAGCGCGGGACAGTTAGAAAAGAGAAATAGTGCGCGAAAGCGTGAGAGACGAAACAGATCCTGAAACCATTGATGCGCATAAATTTTCAGCCTCGTTTATCCTTTTTATGATTTATTAATAATTAAAATTAATAATTAATAATTAATTAATTAATTTAGGATGGCCCAACCACCAGCGATGATGGCTGGGCGGGGAGGCACGAATGGCACTGCGGATTGTCTGCCGTGCGCGGTATGTGTCTGTGGTGTGCAGTAGGGTTGCAAATTCGAAGGCGATGTCATCGCACCCTCTTCTCTTCTTGCGACGTCATCGTTTTTACTTGCGATGCCATCGCAAGATGGGAAGAGGGTAGATCAGTGAGAGAGTGTGTAAAATTGAGACAGCGGTGACCCCTTCCCTCGATGCGATGTCATCGCCCCAGGTATGTTTCATCACAATCATATAATTTGCGAACTCGATAGTGTGCAATCATATTTCCAAGTTTTTCACAAAAAAAAATTTAAGTGAAGAAAAAAAAACGAAAAAAACGTGATAGTAATTGCAGGAGCAGTCGACGACAGCCCAGATTCTGCTTCTCATAGCAACCGCGGGCTGGGCGGCGACACTGGGCGTGTATTTCTGGGAGTGGTCGGAGGTATTCTTATCTTGATTTTTCGTTAGCCAACACGACAAAATGTAACAGGATAACAGGACAACGTATTCGGGGTCAGTCTGTGGGAGATGAGAACAAAATTTGGCTCTGTTCTGGTTGAGGGGTCCGTGGGAGATACAAGGGTCCGTAAAAAGTAGAAGGGTCCGGAAAAAAGAAGAATGGTTCGGAAAAAAGTTGAAGGGTCCGGAAAAAAGAAGAAGGGTCCGTTATTTTAGAATTTTTCAAGATTAAAAATAGAAGGGTCCGTAGTTTTAGAATTTTCAAGATAAAAAGTTGAAGGGTCCGTAAAAAGTTGAGAATAAAAATGCAACGCTATTGATAACATCTAATTTTAGAACATGAAGCAATAAATAACGGAGATGTTCCTACTCAAGTTTTTGTACGTTCTGGTGCGAAAATTTTGATGTGAGCGATCGTAATGCACTTAACAAGTAGTAAATTAGGAATGAAACCATGAAAATCGACGCTAGGACAACCATGAAAATGTATGTCAATTCTTAGGAATTGAATAGTTGACAGATCAAAGTTGAGCGTTCGAAGTGCTTTCGATGGGCCGAATCTCGCTGCAACCTCGTTCCTCACTAGTCTCTTAACGGGTTTGGTGGGACGAGCGGCCAGTTGATCCCGAATTGTTTGGACTCGCGTCTTGTATCTGAGAGAATTCCTTTTTGTTTCAGCTTTAAATTTATGAAGGAGCTATTATTGTGTCTACAACCACTTCACTGTACCTGCATCGACGAGTACTTTCGTTCATGGTCTTCTTCAATTTTAGAAAGTCTCAAAAAGTGGAGTAGTTGTGCCAATTTTCTCGATTTTGACAATCTTGTGTGATGAATCTTGATATTTGCTTGCTCATTCGTGTATAATTTATAAGTTTTCAAGCGTCGAAGGTAAACACGATTTTATTTTTCATGCATTATGCTTGACTAACAGCAATGTCGAGATCTGATGATTAGAGAATGAATGGGTTAAATAAGATGGAGTGCAAAAAAAAGAATATTTATGAAATCTTGAATTCCGTCACTTTCCTGCCGAGGGAGGAGCGAAGCCGAGTGCCTTCTCGAGTCTGATCTTGTGATCGTCAAGTTCTTTCTTCACCTCGTCAGAGAGTCCGGCTTTCAGCCTTTCACCCTGCATTTTTTTTTATAGATTACACATTTTATTTACGCGTTAGATGGTAAGCATCGGTGTAAAGGAGATTGGGATCAGGAATCACTATGAAAACCCTTTATGTCGCCAACAGGTAAGGGGAGACACAGTGCAACGGAAAGTCGCGTATTGAAATAGGCAAAAATAATTTGCGTAGAAGGGGCATCGAGCCAACGGAGCCAAAACGATATGCGAGGCGCTTCCCTACTGAGCCACAGAGGTCATGCCTTCCCCTCCATGAGACTTCCTCAAGTACCAAAGAGAGCGGCATGCGCCAAATCACACGCTAAATAGTACAAAACTTATTTATCAAATTTCTCGAATTAGAAATTTTTTGGGGATTTTCTGAAAACGGAAATCATATGTCGTACCGGTTCACTTCGATATCCAATGGGTCTCATTCAATAATTTTACGGTGAGCAGTTACCATTCCCTTGTAAGGAGAGAATAGACACAGTTTTCATGGCAAATGTCGCCCTATTTTTGCCAGTCTATCTCCACTCAAGTCCACAATGCAGTCCTACACTTCCTCTCGGCACGTGAAGGAGAGAATGGGCACAGTTATCATGGTCTCTGTCTAGCTCTACTGTTCGAAATACGGCTCGCCGTCTCTTCATTTCAAAATCTCTCTCATCTTTCTCCGACGAAAGTGGCGAGAGAGCACGTGAAATGAAGAGACGATCACCCTTATTTCGAACTCCACTCTACTGCACTCAGAGTTCAAATCTACAATGAGGCCCTGCATTTCATCTCGGGAGCTCATTCACAGAAGAGAGCTGCGAGAGAGAATGAAGAGACAACTAACGCTGAAGGAAGAATACTATCGATTTCTCACCGGGACATGAAAGAAGGGTGATGAGGCTCGATAATCCATATTTGAAATCTTAGCGATACAAACCAGATCAAATAAAAAAATATTTTTCCCTCAAGAAAGCACGCGGCGCAAAGTAACCTTTTTGAGAGCCATGCGCACTTCCGTGTCAAGAAAAGGAAATATGGAATCAAGTGTACTACACTAAGGAGAGAATGTGCGCACAAATGAATGTCAAGGAGAATGGGAGCAAAGCTATCATGTAATCGCTGCATTCTGCCTCATTCAGGACTCACAATGAAGCAGAAGCGTACTGCACGATCGCATGAACACTAGGGTTGATCGTTCGGCTTTCGGAACGGCCGAATGAGAGTGTTCATAATTGCCTCGTTCCGGAATTGATTCAATTAGCGCTCGGAATGAGTTCGGACAATGAACTGATTGGATTTCTCGTTCCGGAACGGCCATTGTTCGACTCTCGGCCGTTCCGAAGTGAGGATTGACGTTTCAGGCATCGCAGCCACTCGTGGACTCATCAATCGCAGAGCTGAGTCCCGCAGCACAGGAGGCAGCAAAGAAGGTAATTATTGAAATTGGATCTTTTTTGGAACTTTTGCGAATGCATGTTAGAAATTCATTTTTTGCTCACTCACAAATGCGTCAGATCCTGTTTATTCAGGTCCTTGAGATAACGTTTTCGGAAGAGCATGACTTCATGAAGATCCACCTAGCGGTAGGCTATTCAGTCTGGATTGCTTTCCGAGGTGTAATTTCGAAATATTAGGGCTGGAAGCTCGCTATCAATATCAATAGATTTTTCTTCCCTTCTCCGTCTGTCCCTAATTCTAAATAATACTGGTAGGAAGTGGAGCTATTTCAATACGCGACGCAACATTGCACTGTGTCTCCCGTACCTGTATTGTCGCTACGTGTGGCGCTGTACGGAATTGGTGGCCCTTCAGATTTTGGTGGCCCCATCAAATTGATTTTTGGTGGAACCGCCGTATTTTTTGTGCTGTACTACTCTGTCGTAATATTCAATTGTTTTGCTTTTTCACACAATACGGTGTTCAGCACACATTAAGGAATGTTTTATTCGCTATATTTCACAGTCGAATGCGTTGATATCAAAGTCGGGATTCCTTCGCTCATGGTGATATCGAACCTAAATTTTCATTTTGCAACTGTAAATTCTAACGTACTCATACCACGTTAAGATTCTCATAATAGTTCTTTCTCTCACCCAAGGTGAATCCGACTTGGGTGAGAGAGTGAAAGAAAAAGGGAAAGAGAGATAGCATGGAGAATGGTGAGACCAAATATGATTTCCAATGATGAAACTGAACATTTTGGTGACGGAAAACTCAAGGGCCTCAAAATACGGAGGTTCCACCAAAAATCTGAAGGGGCCACCAAATCCGAACAGCACTCATTATGGAGGGGCCACCAAAATTTGATGGGGCCACCAAAATCTGAAGGGCCACCAAATCCGTACAGCTCTCATTATGAAGGGGCCACCAAAATCTCAAGGGGCCACCAAATCCGTACTGAGCCGCTACGTGTCACCTGTTGGAGAAATGACACGTAGCGACAATACGGGTTTTCATAGTGATTCCTGATCGCAATCTCCTTTACACCGATGCTTACCATCCTCATTGCCGATAACAAGTAAATAAAATGCGTAATCTATAAGAAAAAATGCAGGGTGAAAGGCTGAAAGCCGGACTCTCTGACGAGGTGAAGAAAGAACTTGACGACCACAAGATCAGACTCGAGAAGGCGCTCGGCTTCGCTCCTCCCTCGGGAGGAAACTGACGGAAATTAAGATTTCATAAATATTTTTTTTTTTGCTTTCCACAAGTTTTTAACCCAATCATTCTCTAATCGGATCTCGACATTCTCGTTGCTGTTAGTCAAGCATAATGCATGCAAAATAAAATCGTGTTTACCTTCGACGCTTGAAAACTTATAAATTATACACGAATGAGCAAGCAAATAACTAGATTCATCACACAAGACTGTCCAAATCGGGAAAAGTGGCACAACTACTCCACTTTTTGAGGCTTTCTAAAATTGAAGAAGACCATGAACGAAAGTACTCGTCGATGCAGGTACAGTGAAGTGGTTGTAGACACAATAATAGCTCCTTCATAAATTTAGAGCTGAAACAAAAAGGAATTCTCTCAGATACAAGACGCGAGTCCAAACAATTCGGGATCAACTGGCCGCTCGGCCCACCACACCCGTTGAGAGACTAGTGAGGAACGTTGAGTTTGCAGCGAGATTCGGCCCATCGAAAGCACTTCGACCGCTCAACTTCGATCTGTCTACGATTCAATTTCTTGGGATTGACATTTTCATGGTTGTCCTAGTGTCGATTTTTACTGTTTTATTCCTAATTTATTACTTGTTAAGTGCATTACGATCGCTCACATCAAAATTTACGCACTAGAAAGTACTAACACTTGAGTAGGAACATCTCTGTTATTTATTGTTATTTACTGTTATGCATTTTCATTCTATCTAACATTTTCATTGTAAGCGTGATCAATGATATTTGAATCCACCACACTTTAGCCGGAGAAATAAGCCATACAATGTACTTATCATTGTACAAATCTATGACAAAATGCGAAGCGTGGTTAATTCAAATTTGAATTTGAAAATAGCGAGGGAATCAGAGCAAGCGACGCTATTTACGCGTCTCTCGCAGGAGCGATCATGATCATTTCACTCCAACTGATCAGAGCTCCCTCATCTTCTCCCTTTTCTCCCTCTTCCTTCTTCCTTATATTGTCACGTTTTTTTGAATTCCCTTCCCGCAGTAACCCTTTCAACCCAATCATTAGGCACTGATTTGATTAATTTGTCTCCTAATTTGTTTGTATTTCTCTCGTTGATGATCGACGAAGTTGATCAAAAAAATTGTTTCAGAGATCTACACTCTCTCAACGTGTGCGGCGACTTCGCTCACGGCTACCCAGAAGAATGGCGAAAATGAATCAATCTTGTCGGTGAGTTGAGTGAAAAGCGTTGATAGAGAGACGTTGTTTTTTCAACTGCCCACGGCGCACTTGAAGTTATTGCGATACCGATAGTTTCATGTTCCTTTGCGCTTTGACTACTGTACCATGGATCATCCTAAGAGCGGTTATTATTCAAATGTAATTGCTCGATTTATTCCAGAGGAGTCTGGAAATTATATGGGCGCAGCTCCCGGGAAAGTATCAGCGTGTTAATTGTGTGTTAATTTGTCGAATAAACTATGAATGTTTTCTAATTCATCAATGAAACGATTAAGTTCTTAAGTTCACATAAGGAATCGGTTGATTTCCCGTAACACTGTCGCCTTTATCCCTATCGCTGTTGCTCTGTTCAGTTATGATCACGCGTGTTATGAGTTACTTATAGTAGCTTATGAGAGCGTGATCTATTCAAATTCAAATTCTAAATAACGAGAACAAGCGACGCCTGCTCCGCGTCTCTCGAACAAGTCTCATTAATACACTTACTCTGACAGATCAGTTGCCTCTCCCGCTCATTTTTCTCGGCCATCTACTCTTTCTACTCCCCTCGCACCTCTAACGATCGCTCTTCATCACCTATCCTCCATTTTCTGTCTCATTTTTTCTTTACCCTTAACTCACCCTTAACATTTTTCCTTCACCTACTTGTAGACGGTCTTCCAAATAATTCAGAAATTGGAGCATGCTTTTGACAAATTACAATTTCAGAGATCTACACTCTCTCATCGGCTCCTGCACCACGAGCGTGATGATTAGTATAGCAGCGATGATTCAGTCGCTACTTCTGACATGATGCGGCTATACGATTAGTTCACTCTAATCGTCGATAACCTGAGCATCGAAACAACTGATTGTAAAGAAACTATAATACTTTCTAAGCTTTAACTAGATTACTTTTTAAAACGCGTTCTCTGTAAGAACGCAGTGAATGGGGCCTGAGATGGCACAGGTTTAGAAAATTTTCTCGTATCGGGCTCAAACTTCACCAACATGACCCCTAGGAACGGTATTTGCGATTTTTGAACTTTGATCCCAAAAATTTTGATCTTTGATCTTTGATCTTTCGAAAAACAAATTTCAGATATCCCTATCATGTGATAGCTCATTCGAAAGAGCATGAAAAGTTATGTAAACACTTGAAATTTCAAGCATTTTCATTCATTTTGACCAAAGTTACGACTAAGAATATGACGATTTTGGCACATTTTGATGAAAATGGATGTAGCTGCCCATGATGGCATGCATAGCGAGGTCCTATTTTTTGATATTTTGTGAATGAAAATGAATGAAAATGCTTGAAATTTCAAATTTTTACATAACTTTTCATGCTCTTTCGAATGAGCTATCACATGATAGGGATATCTGAAATTTGTTTTTCGAAAGATCAAAGATCAAAGATCAAAATTTTTGGGATCAAAGTTCAAAAATCGCAAATACCGTTCCTAGGGGTCATGTTGGTGAAGTTTGAGCACGATTGGATGATTTTAGCAATACTGTGCCATTCCACCTGCGGTCTTACAGAGAACGCGTTTTAAGTTTCAATAAAACGCATATTATTCAAATTTAGGCGGATCACTTGTCAAGAGCAGACCACGACGTGCCCTGAAGGCTCCGGAGAGATCCGGTGCACCTGAGAAAAAAGAATGAGTAGGAAGAATCGTCCTTCTCCTCGTGACCAACAAAGAATTGATCGAGGGCACAGAATTGTTGAGGAACTACGATAAGCAGCATAGAGACATTTGATATTGAGTGTAACCAGTGCAGAGAAAGTAGTGTGAAGAGCATATCCTGTCATTCAAACTAGGGTTGGCATTTCGAGGGTAACGGTCCGCTACGAGAGAGGGAGAGGGTAACGGACCGCTACGAGGGGTGAAGAGGGTAGCGGACCGCTTCCCCTCGCTACCCCTCGCTACGTTGCGGGGAAGGGAGCTTTTACATGCAGTCTTCAATAAAGCATGCGCACTAGTCTAGACGGGTTAGGATGAGCAGGCGGAGGCGAAAGAAAGAGGCGGAGCTTCGCACTCTCGTCCCCTCCCCGCAACGTAGCGAGGGGTAGCGAGGGGAAGCGGTCCGCTACCCTCTTCACCCCTCGTAGCGGTCCGTTACCCTCTCCCTCTCTCGTAGCGGACCGTTACCCTCGAAATGCCAACCCTA
>LS486608.1:43082-71641 GCA_900490705.1 Pristionchus arcanus
CGCTATCTCCTGCGAAAAAATGAAGCGGTTTGGTAGGAAAGGAAAGAAGTTTCTGTTAGATTTGCAATTAGGAAGAATACGAAGGACCCCGCGTTTGGCATTGCTACCGAAAATTGGAGTCCAAATCTGAAATTCTGCAACATACAACTTTTCCCAACAAGGTTTGCTCAACTTCCTGCACAGGCGGATTGTTCCTATCACTTCCCATTCACTGGGAAACTTTGGTTTTATGCGAAAAACGATCGAAATTGGGCTTTCAGACAGAGCTACTGCTTCTGTTTTCATAATAGCACGAAACAAATTGCTCCAGGATGTTCCCCGACTCTGTGCCTACAGATCCTTTATTTTTGTTATGGAGTTTATACACTTCTACGACCGGGGCATCATGTTTTGTATCGCAATTTTTTCTTAAAAAATAAGCATGTTTGACTGAAGTTATCCAGCTTCCTGTTTATTTTCATGACAAACGGTTTTTGCAGGAACGAAGTAAACTGGTGTGTCTCAAAGTTGTATGTTGCCGATTTTCCAATTAGGCCTTTGTTTCCATGTTACTGAGCTTGCAAATCCTACTTTTGAGTTCATTTTTCGACCATTCGGAACTACGCCATTAGTTGAGTTTCAAGCGGTGGATAAAGGTGAAACAAATTTTAGTTGTCATTTCTTAGTTGTACAGATATGTTTCTTCGAAATATGATCTATAAAATATACTGGCATGGGTCTCCCTCTCATTGCACCCCCTCCGCCGACCGCAATAGTCATTCCAAATGGGGAGAAGTGAAGGGGTAGAAAAAAAAGACGTGAATTCGTCTCCGCCGCCTCTATTCCACCTTTGACACGCTGTGTCAAATTGACCCATCAAAATGATCTGTCTAAATGACCCCTCAAAATGATCTTTCGACACTGAACGCAGCATAAGCCGGGTCGAGCCACTCGCCCTCGTCGAGCTACGAACACATGACAATGAGCCCCCATAATTTTCATGGGCCCACCCAAATTTCATGGGCCCCCATAACTAGAACAGAGCCGTTATTTTTTATTAAAACTTTTCAGATACAGTGGCTTCCAAGCCCGTTGGAATCTCCCGAAATTTCGAAGAATTTTGATTATGTATATGTGGATATTCAGTTGTCTCCTTTGAATGAAGGTAATGCAAATTCCAACCCCTTGTTCCTTCAGTAATTTGCGCTATGAAAATTATAATCAAAATACCATGTAACCTTGTTAAACCTAGCGGCGAGCCCCATAATGGAAGTTTTTTTTCAGCATTCGATTGTGAAAAGGGCTTTTCGCTGGTGTTATCAGCCGACAATGAACCCTGGTGTTACAATATTATTTGGCCTGTTCCTCCTATGAACGCTTTCAACTACTCTGTGAGTTTTTACAAAGCGTCTATTCTGCAAGAAAGAATCATTCTACTAAGAAGGGGGAGGGGAGGGGCCGACTAGATGAGTTAATATATCTAATATTTTTTACCATAGCAATCTGTTGAGACCTGTGAATCAATTGGTGCAACACTGCCGATTGTAACTTCGGAAGAGGTATGTCTTGGAATCCATATTTTACTCGGATATAAATGATGACACTAGCTCGGATGAGAACTATGAGAACTATACAAAATGTTCTCTCGCATAATAGTTGTCTCTAGGGTCGTAAAATTACCATCCGACCTAGCTCATAATAAGTACACAGTTTCCTTGTTCTCGACAGAGCTGAATTTTAGATCCAGACAACTCTACTAGCGTTTGTCAGTATGCATTTGGCAATGGATAGTGTTTGGCTCGGACTTATTTGTGACAATGGTAGAGTATGATTGTTGTAGCAGATGAATACAATAATATCATGAGCAGAGACCGACCAATTGGTGTGGGGAGATGGCCAGCCGTTGGAATTTAACTCATTTCTGAACACAAGTGATACGACAGGTAAGACGAGCGACGAAGCCAATGAATTGTGAATTTTTAGGACTTAATTGCTCATCTGATACGGAGAATATCGCGATGGAATTTCCCTATGGTTTTTGGAGACCATTCACTTCGCATAGAACAACGAGATTCTGCGTCTGTGCAACACGGTAACTTTTGGATGGAATTCAAGGGATTTTCAATTTGAAATTATGCTTCAGAAAATAAGTAAAGTTTCTGTAATGCGAAGTTTATGTAATGATAAAAATCTACTATACCTAGGGGAATTTCGAATTTCTTGTCGACAAAATCTGGCGCATTTAATCCTATTAGCGAGAGTCGAACCCTCTCATTCTGGGTCGCGCTCCGCTTGCGGCGCGGCCTTCCGCAGGAACTAGCATTCGAAGAATGCTAGTCAACTATTCAATTTCAGACCGTTGGGATATTCGCCTCCGACTGTAGTTCTAACAACGGGATTCAGTCCAACTACGGGATCCAAAATCAATCCAACAACAGGATTCATTCCAACAACAGGATTCATTCCAACAACAGGATTCATTCCAACAACGGAATTCAGTCCAACAACGGGACGCAGTCTACCTGACAAGTGATTCTACCACCGAAGTCGGACTTTACAATAATACCGCTTCTTTTCCTTCAGCTCTAGACTTCCAACATGGGCAATTATTCTTATTGTGATATTCTCCATTCTCATTGTTGGCTGCGCTATCGGTATAGTGTACTTTTGGCGAAGGAAAATGCAATCACTAAGGGCCGAGGTCGTGGAGGTACTATATTTCTTGCCAATCGCATCAACAAAATAAACATTGAAAGTCTAGAGCCGACTTGAGAAAAAACTTGACGGACCCACGGCTCATTCCCGATATTATGACGTGGCAAGCAGAAATGAGTGGGAGATTAATCGCCTATTTGTTAGTGTTGACTTCAACCGTAAACTTGGTGAAGGTGCATTCGGATGCGTTTTTGTGGGTACTTTGATCGTGTTTTTTACTGGCATTGCAAATATATTGTTAAGGTCACGTCCTTGCCAAGAATATTCCGTTAGGAGTGGGAAGATCAATTTTTGAATTAGCAGCATTGACCAACAACAGTGATACGGTAGCCGTAAAGATGTTGCACGGTTGGCACTTTTTTTAACGTCAAGCAACTATATTTTTTTAGAGAATGCGGATTCCAAAAGAGATGCAGAATTTAGAGCTGAAATTGATATAATGAAGAAAATTGGATACCATGAACGAATAGGTAAAGCTGCAAATACAACATTTTTAGAATCATTTTCCCAGTAAATATGCTTGCCTGCGTCACATCAAGTGTGCCTAATCTTCTTTTATTCGAATATTGTGCGAATGGAGACCTTCTCAATTTTTTACGACAAAGGTGACAAAAAGTTGTTCTCATAACATCTTTTTTTCAAAGGAGAAAGTTCATGCTTGAACATCCCGATGACATCACGTCCGCAGAGGTTTTCACTGTCAAGAAACAACTCATGTTCACGATACAGATTGCATACGGAATGGTGCTTTTTTACCATGTTAACGAGTCCATTGTCAACTTAAGGAGCATCTCTCGTCCCTAGGCTTCATCCACAGGGATCTTGCTGCGAGAAATGTAATGGTTGATCAATTTGAGAGTTGTAAGATCGGCGATTTTGGGTTGGCTCGATCCGTTGGAGAAGAACACGAAAATTATCATGCCCAGGTACATTTTTGAAATAAAAAGTGATGGATGGAAAAAACATCGAGGGCGGAAAAATGCCCCTGAAATGGATGTCTCCTGAAGCGATTGAGAAATTCTGCTTTTCATCGGCAACTGACGTGTGAGTATTATTTCGAAATAATTGTTCCTTTCAAAACTACCGTGACTTCAGATGGTCTTTTGGTGTGCTCGTATTCGAAATAGTCACGTTGGGAGGAACACCGTATGCTGGCTGGCCGGCGGCAGAGGTTCCGCATGCATTTTTTGACTAAATATATTAAACTTCGCAGCTGTTAATTCGGCTCAAGCGCGGTGAGCGAATGGAGCAACCAGATAATTGCAGTGATGAACTGTGAGTGTCGTTAAGCTCAATATAACAACGACGTAGGAATTTTTTTCAAATAGATTTACTGCAAAGATGCGATTACGTTTTTTTTGTCTTTCGAGGATTTTTTGAGTGTGAACAACGGTAGCTTGTCATGCCCGGCATTTTTGTTTCGGGATTTTTTTGTTTCTGGAATTTTTTTCCTGCTTGCTCATCCATTAATGTTATCAAGCCTCTTTTGAAAGAATACAGAAATATAATCCCCGTAAGAAACTGGGATTTCTTGAGATGAGAATGCTTGTACTGCAACAGAACTTTTCTCCCAGAAACTGTCGGCTCATTGTTCCCAAGGGAGATAATCTCTCGTGTTATAGGTATGAAGTGATGCTTGGGTGCTGGTCGGCGAATCCCTCTGACAGGCCATCATTTTCGGAAGTGAGGCCTCACCTCGGAGAATTATTGGAGAACGTATGGACAATAGAATATATCCGACTAAATTATCGACGTTTATAGGTGAACCAGGATGATTACTACCTGAAGCTGAATGCTAATGCTCATTATTACGTGCTTGAAAGTAACGCATCCGAATAGCACATTAACATCGTATTAACTAATTTTTATTTTCTGTAATTGTTAGATCATAAAAAATAAAATAATCACCTATTACCACTCTCATCGAATTTATTGATTGAGTGCGCAACGGATCTCGGCATTTGTATTGTTGTTGGTCAAGAACAATGTAGATAACAAAATTATATATATTTGAGTTTAAATTCGTTTTTGAATATATTAAAGTTCATCCCTAGAAATAAAAAGATCGAACACCTGACAACAAGAGTCGTCACAGAAGAAAGTTCAAATTCGGAACAATTTAATCTACTCAACTTTTCGATGCTTTTTGAACTTGATAAATGTCAAGAAAGCCTTCAACTTTGTGAACAGAAAAATTATAATTGCTAAAACAACGATATTAATGCCTAGGACTATCAGGAGAATGTCCATTCCTAGGAATTGAAAGGTTGATAGCTCAAAATTCAGTGGTCGAAGTGCTTTCGATGGGCCGAATCTCGCTGCAAACTCCACATTCTTCACTAGCCGCTCCACTGGAGAAGTGGGCCGAGCGGCTAGTTGATCACGAATTGTAAGAGCTCGATTTTTGTATCTAAACTGGCTGTCAAATTCTACTGAAGAGTGGTCCGAACAAAACTGAAAAGGCTGACCCCTCATCTCCTAGCATCTCCTCGATCGCTCCTCTCAACTTCTCCTCGTCCATCAAATCCGACTTTCTGTACACTTGCGCGATTCCGACATGAGCAAGTGCGGCCGCGTTTGGAATCTGATCGCCTGATAATAATCATAATTTTCCCGTGTTTTCATGGAACCAACTACGCGTGGAATGAAAAAGTAATAATAATTTCACGATACCAAATATGGGAATGAGCAGCGACTGCACTCCTCGATGCGAAATCTCCTGGCATGAGGCCATGCCCGCATGGGAGATGAAGAGGGACAGACGGGGATCCGCTAGAATTAACTAATTTAGCATTTAAATGATTTTCTTGTCTAACCAAGAATCTGTGATTGCGGCATCCAATCCGTTAGTACGATATTGTCGATGTTGGAAGCGTTGAACATCGCGAAGTCATCCGACAGTTTTTCGTATTTCCAGATGAACGTTGTGTTAGGGAAGGAGGCGAAAACCTAAACGAATAAATCGTCAAATGAAAATCGGGTGAAATTCGAACCTTCACAAACAGGGCCTTCCTCGCTGGCTTCAAGTACGCACTCTTGGCGATTGATCCGAATGATACAAGGACGGTTTTTGGACGGAGGGAGAGGATGGCGCACCAGTGCTGAAATTTTCGTTTCTGAGGCCTGCAAAAGACTTGGTAAAGAATCTAACTCACCTTATCGAGAGGTTGTGCTTCAGCGACAGTAATGCCTCCGATGGGCACGATCTTGGAGAGGGTCGGTCGGGCAAAGTCCGTTAGAGGATCGGTGTTCGAGAAAACCACTGCGGCATGTGAGAGGAGATGCTGAGAACGATACAATTGGTAAATTTATGGCGTCCGTTTAGGTTTCACTGCCAAATCAGACTTGTGTGCCCTTGGTGTTTTTGCGGGAAACATTCGTGATGGCTTTTGGCTGAAGACATTCTAAGTAATGGACATGAGAAAAGAGTTACATCAAAAGACGGCGTCCCAGGGAAGAGTTCCTCGAACACTTCTTGCAACGGAGAATTCATTGTCGACCAGAACATTTGTCCAGCGAACTGAAATTAATTTTGGAATAGTCAGTTATATCATAGTAAAAACTTATAGTTTGATCGCTCACATGATTAAAGATCGTTGTCAGTCTGGTCCAGATAGTGTTGTGAAATCGGCCATCCACCATCGTTGCTGCAATCATTGTCTTGTGTTTTTCCAATGCTTGATAGGTTACTGGAATTGCAACAACGCTAAAAAATGCAAAGACTCCCGCCAACTCAACTCATTGTCAGTCAGAAGGACCTTATCTCTTCTTCGGATCTATTTTTCCGTGAGACTCACAATGTTCCGAGGTCAACGATGGATGGAGACCGAATACTGTCGTGGAGTGGATAAGCGTGGAGGACACGGGGATCAGTGCGCGAGCCTCGATGGTGTGGGAGAGACCTGATAACTCTATTCTTTATAAGTCTCCTCTCGTTTGTTAGAATTTCTCCAGAGTGAGTGCGATGAGGAGACGCATTTTGTATTCGAATTTCGAACATTACTGTGAGCCCAGGCGCACTCATGACAGTCAATATCAACCACTCATTCATATCATTCATAATATTCTCTGGTGCTTTACATTGTTATCATATTTTGAAACAACTTACCCACTCCACAGTTGTCTAGGGGTTCAGTGATGATCGCGTCGAATCTTTCTTCCTTCAACTGCTCTACCAATCCAGGCGTGGTCAGTAGCTTCCTGCATTGACGACAGAAGGAGCGCGAGTTGGCTCGGGCATTCTGAGCAAGCAGGATCTCATTACAGCAGTCATGGAGATTAATCGATCTCCCCATTCTCTCGAGTCCCTCATTTTTTCACAACAACATCGCCAATCCCTTCAGGCTTCGCTTCAGAATTACAATCAAGAAAACAAGAATAAGAATACTTCGATCATTTCAGAGATGGACCCGAAATCTTTGTCGAATATGTCGCTATGGCTGTCCGAAACAGAAAAGTGGGTGATCTGAAATGGATTCATCGTCGCATAACTCGATAAAAATATGAGCGATTTTTATGACAAAAAATAATTTCACTCAAACATTGATACATGTCTCTGCATTTCGCACACTCTCGCGCCCGGTCGGGTGAAGAGAGAGTGTGTGAAACGAAGAGACGGAAGGCCCAATCTGCGCACTCCAATGCATACCACGTGATTCGTCTCTTCCGCTTGCGTGATTCGCACGATCTTCGCTTTGCTCGTGCCGTCGGGCAGATCGGCGTCCATTTCTGATATCAGTACCGTCTGAAAGAGGACATTATCGGAAAAAAGATGGGCAGTTCTGTGCTTATAAGTCACCAATACCTAAAAATGTGACCTACTGCATTTGCATGAAAAGTATTTACTGAGATTTTTAAATGAGAATGTTAAAACAGCTGTACGATTAGTAATAGAAGAAACTCACCACATCATGGCCCGCATCCACCAGTGTGTCCGCAATTTTGCCCATGAAATTGATGTGCGACACGGCGAATTTCGGGGTGTAGACGAGGATTTTGTAGGATAACACGCATGTGAGATGGAGAACGAGGAAGAGGACGGGAAGGTACATCGAATCGCTGAATCTCGCACGGTGAACTATTCCAATAAATACGCTCGCAATGTGCGAACACTAGAGTTTGACTGGCCCCTCCTATAACTACAAAACAGGAACACGCAGTAGCGTTCCTCGATGCGATTTCAACAGCGGAAGAAACATTCCTCGATTTACACAAAATTGGCTGCAAAGTGTGCCTGAGCGAGGCCTACTCTGTGTTGAGTTGAATGTCAATGATCCTGTTCTACTTCAAGAAAACAGTGCCCAAATTGTGCGCACGGTTAGTCAACTGACAGTGAAAGCTAACAGCTGAACAAGTCGGCAATGAGTAACTCATTATCGGGAAATCCCTGACTCAGAAAAGATTAGCTAGAGGAACAGCCTATTTTAGTATGGGTGGCTCGGTTGGGCGGGAAAATTCAAATGATAATCTCATTGTTACAGGGGAATAGGCATCAATAGGTGACTTCTCGATGCGAGATGATGGCTCATTGTCACTGTTACCCGATCATACATTAGAAACATGGGGACTTTTTTTACATCCGTGCCGGGCCCCGCCCCCTTGACTGCACCCCCTCCAAAGAGGGTGGGAGGGGCGGACTTTTCCCCACCTCCAAAAGGAGGAGGTGGGGAAGCCCTTCCAAAAATGTGCCGAGAGGTTCTCCTCTCGAGCAGAGGTTTCCCTCTAGAGAGCTGCAGCAATGCGCTCTTTTGAGAGCGTGAGATAGGGACTTGTAGGGAAAGCGCGTGCTAGACGCGATGGGTTAGAAACAGTGGGGAGAGGCCCACCCCTCTCTCCCTCCCCTCTGGATGACGAAAGATAGTAGGGGAGAGGGGAGGGAACTAGGGAAGAGGGGCAAGAGGCAGGGGGAGGGTCAGTGAGAGAGTGAGGGGGCGGGGCCCGGCACGGATGTGAAAAAGTGCCGAAACATGTTTTCATGTTTTCAATTTTGATTTGAACGGAGCTTGCCAAGCGACCCTGATCACGCAGGCAATGAGAGAGAAGAGCAAAGAGACATCTCATGCAAATCGGCGCGCGTCGCTTTCTTATGATAATTGAGCAAGCGTTGATGCCTATCCCCCTGAAATCCTTATCTTGAGAGAATAAAAGGAGTCAGATTGCTTTGGCATGTGTCGGTTTTATCATACTTGATTGACATACTCGATAATGAGCATCTCGTTTAGGTTGATTTTTTTCTGTGTAACTTCATAAGAATTTCCCTCGGAGAATATTTCCCATCTACAATAAGCCACTTCGTCGAGCCTTCTCTGGCAAAAAAATTTCCATTCCGATGCATTGGTTGAGACGAAAATTATTATCCTAAATTCAAGAAGTTAGCTCGAAATTCGGAGCTCCATTTCTTCATAAAGCACTTTCAGATTAGCGAAGCCATTCAAAGGGTGTGTGTGAGTCACTCGTCGATGAGCTCCACTGACGTTGCTCTCGAGGACCTTCATGTAATATATTTTTCAAATGAAAAGAGTTCATTTCGATCGTTTATTGAACCTCGACCGTCGGTCATTCACTCTCGATCACTCTGTACTTTCTCTCATCTCCCTGTGAGATTTCGAATGAAGCCATCCCTGACGTAGGATGGCTTCGGTAGTGAGCGGCTAGGCAGTGAATCATCCTCCTCTGACGTCACTCTCTGTTTCTCAGAGACTCTCTCAGCATCACGAACTCTCTCGTCGGTCAAATGGAATGAGGGAGTAGACAAATTGAAGAGGTCCCAGCACTTCGCATGATACTCGTCTCTCGTCGGTCAGAGAGAGCCAGAGAGCGCATGAATTGGAGTGGGCACCTCTCCTCTCGAGGTGTAATCGATGCGCAAGAGCGCGCGCTCCCCTGTCCCCCAGGGCCCTCTCTCCCCTCGCCCCTCTCTAGTCATGCCACAACACGAGGCGGGGTGAAGGGGACCCTCTCAATGCATTACGTTATTTACTTGGTCAGAGTATGCGAGTTTTAAAGACTAATGACGAGTATTCGGCTGATGAGAGACAGGGGGACGAGGGGAGAAGGTGCTCTCCCCATTTCCCTCGCTCTCTCACTCCATCCAACCAACTAGAGAACTCGAGAAATTCAGAGGGTCCCTGAGGAGAGGATTACTCTCCCATTTCCCTCCGATTCTCACTGGCTATCAAGCGCTAGATACTGGGCGAAAGCAACAGAGTGTAGAGAGACTGTCACTCTACTTCTTATCTCGTCGTATCCCTTATCAGTCAGAGCAACGAGAGAGTGTGACGAAATGAGAGAGATATCCATCCTCCCTACACTGGGCCTTGACTCTCGCCAGCTTGAGGCAGTAGGTGAAATACTGCCGAGAAAGAGAGGGAAAAGAGAGGGAGAAAGGGAGAGAATGAGGGGAAGAGAGAGATGTGGGGGAAAGAGGGGACAGCCTCACAACAGCATGCACGCGCTCTTAGTTATTCCGCTCTTTAGCCATTCCGCCGCGTATTTTGGGGTGTTATAACCCGTGTTTTCGCTTAGTTTGTTGACTATTCTTCCGGTAACTTTGAGTTACGTTTACGTTTTCAGGTATGTGCTCTTACTAGCTTATTTTCACTATTAACCAAGCTGCTAGTAATGTCATTTTGTAGTTTCATCCACGCCTTTAGCCATTCTGCGAGCTGTTTTGAGGTGTTGTAACCCGGGTTTTCTGGTCGTTTCTTTCGTGAAAGTATTCTATGTCGCTATTGGTAGGTGTCGATTAGTAGAGAACCGCTCGCGAGCGTTTCGTTGACTATTTCGCCGGCTATTTCTGCTTTCAACTAGGAAAATGCTTCTATATTCACCATGTGATTGACATGTGAGCGTAGGTATACCTTTCGTCATTTTTCAGGTGCTCTAACCTGCGTTCTTGCTTTCTTTCAGCAGATTATTAGCCATGATACGTAAATTTCTGCTTGAGTGCAGTTTGTTGTGTGCTCTGGCTATTTCGCGGCTATTTTCCGGTATTTTAACCAATGCTCCATCTTATTTTCACTAAAACGTGCTCTTTTGATAATCTCGATGTTGCTGTTATCTTTTGACATGCCGGTTTTAGCTGTTCAGAGCAATTTTTCGTTGTAATAACCTGTATTCTGGCTCATTTCCACTAGGTACACGCCTTGCTTCGTCAATTTTCGTTTGCGCGTAGTTTCAAGCACAGTTTTAAATTCCGCGGCTATTCGCAATTGTTCCTTTGGTTTCCATTTCTCACCGTTGCTCACCGCCCCAAGGTACACTTACGTTTCTCACTCATGCTCACTGGTGCTTGTAAACGTGCACAAGCGACACTTCGCTCGCACTCTTCTCTGGGCGTGTATTTTCAGCCTTTTCCGCTCGCTTATTAACCATTATGAGGAAATCGTCGTTTGAGCGTAGTTTAGAAGACCCTGTTAGCTCTCCCGCTGCTATTTTCGCTTATTATCGTTCCTTTTTTCTGTTCTTGTTCGCCGAGTTGCCCACTTCATTGGTATTGCTTCACAAATTCCAGTTGTGTTTGTTTGGTCGCTGCTCCAGTGCATTTTCTGTTGCTCGGAAACGTGCAAGCACTTAGCCCTTTCAGCTGTGCCGCGGCTATATTCAGTTATTATAGATATTATTAGTTATTATTAGTTATTATTCGCCTCCCAAGACACCAGACAATGAAATACTCTCTCATTAAGATAGCTGCTCACTGTTCACCAGTCACGTGCGTGATTCATAACGCAGAGTAGATGCCTAAAGTTAAAAGTTACAGTTGCTTCCATAATCAACGCGATTTTACAGTTGTTATGAGACAACCACGCCTGGTGGGGTACACAGGCTAGGCCTGGTACGGCGAGGCCTACGTGATCCCTTGCTGGCCAGACTTCTAGGGCACGATTGCCTATAACTGATGCCTATAACTAGCTGAATTGTCCGGGTTTTTTTCGTTCAACTGCCATTCTCCGTTAATCCTCTTACTCTTGGTAACGTGCTAGCTCGCATAATTTTCTTCGCTCGGGCCCGTATTTTCCGTTTATTTGCCACCTAGTCGCGTGTTTTCTTGCAGCTCACACGGTCTTCAATATTTGAGTTGATCACACACCTTGAGTAGCAAACAGGGTTGTTGCAGGTAGGGTTGGCTTGTCGAGACATGGTATCTTCTTTTTGCGTACTCTCTCGCCGTTCCGAGAAACGAGAGAGCGTGCAGAATTACGAGAGTCATTTCTCGGCAAGCCAACCCTAATGCTGGTTGGATTACAAACCCTTTCTCGCGCGAGACAGTTACAGAAGAGAAATAGTACGCGAAAGCGTGAGAGACGAAACCGAATCTGCAACACCATTGCGCGCAACAATTTTCAGCCTCGTTTACCCTTTTTATGATTTATTAATAAATAAAATTATTAATTATTAATTAATTATTTAAATCAGGATGGCGCAACCAACAGCGATGATGGCTGGGCGAGGAGGAACGAATGGCACTGCGGATTGCTTGCCGTGCGCGGTATGTTTCTGTGGTGTGCAGTAGGGTTGCAAATTCGATGGCGATGCCATCGCACCCTCTTCCTTTCTTGCGACGTCATCGCTTTTTTTGCGATGCCATCGCAAGATGGGAAGAGGCTAGATCAGTGAGAGAGTGTGTCAAATGGAGAGAGCGGTGACCCCTTCCCTCGATGCGATGCCGTCGCAGGTGCGAGGCAGGGCTGGGCAAGAATTTTTTCGGTCTCTCATTTCACAATGCTCTCTCGCCGGCCAGAGAAACACTGAGAGAGCATTGCGAAATGAGAGATTAAAAAAATTATTTGCACACCCCAGGTATGTTTCATCACAATCATATAATTTGCGAACTCGATAGTGTGCAATCATATTTCCAAGTTTTTCGCAAAAAAAAAATTTAAGTAAAGAAAAAAACGAACAAAACTTGATAATAATTGCAGGAGCAGTCAACGACAGCCCAGATTCTGCTTCTCATAGCAACCGCGGGATGGGCGGCGACGCTGGGCGTGTACTTCTGGGAGTGGTCCGAGGTATTCATTAATTAATATTTAATTATTTTTTAATTACAAAACCTGATTCTAAGTGGGAAAGCATTTTAACCGCTGGTTGTGTTCCAAAATACGGAGTGCACTTCTGTTAAATGTCGGAGGTACGATTGTATGGATATAACCGTAGAACCTCGCACCAGACAAAAAGTGACAAGAAAATGCGCGATAGGTAAGATAGGAGGTAGGTTATACGGCGGGACTTGGTGGTGGTCTCCTACTGATCGCAACCGCGGGCTGGGCAGCGACGCTGGGCGTGTACTTCTGGGAGTGGTCGGAGGTATTCATTAGCAATTACAAAACCTGATTCTGAATGGGCATTTTAACCGCTGGTTGTGTTCCAAAATTAGGAGTGTACTTCTGTTAAATGTCGGAGGTAAGATTGCATCGATATTACCGTAGAATCTCGCACCAGTCAAAAAGTGACAAGAAAAATGCGCGATAGATAAGATACGCGATAGGTTATACGGGGGGAGTTGGTGGTGGTGGTCTCCTGCTGATCGCAACCGCAGGCTGGGCGGCGACACTGGGCGTGTACTTCTGGGAGTGGTCGGAGGTACCATTTTTGTATTTCTCGGAACATGCCTCCAAAGTCCACCTGTACTTTCGTTACTTAAAGAAGGTGTCCCACGAATATCTGGCTAACTGAGTTCTCGATGTGAGCTTATGGGACGTGGCTACGCGATAACACTTTCGAAACTCCCTAGTCACCATTTTTCGTTTGAACTGTGTTATGATCACTTGGCTGCGTGCCAAGTGACCCTGAAAAGCAGGCAACGAGCTAGAGAGCATGTGAAAAGAGGAGAGCGTCCCTCTCATTCGTCACTTTGCATAATCACCCGCGCGGTTCGTGTGACGCCTTCTTTAAGAAGTAATTTATTTGAAATTTCGCTAGGAATAGAAAAAAATAAATTAATATGGTAAAAATATTAAATTGATCAGCCTTCATTATTATCTGCAAAGTAAAGGCCAGCAACAGTTTCCATATTATCAGGGCGTCCGGGCTTTCGCGATTCTTCTCCTCCTCTGCTTGGTCATGCTGACAACAAAAATCATTGGCGAGGTTAGTATATTTTCCATCTTATTCCCATCTTGAATGCTTTTCGTGCAGTAGAGTTCAATTTGGGCAGTAGATTGTCAAGAAAAGCAACATTCCAGGAGCACCACTCAACCTCCTTCGAATACGATCACAAATACAGCCTTCCCGAGTGCGAGAGTTGCCTGCAACTTCCGACCTACCTCCTCCTGATTTTCAACACCATTATGATCATAACAACGGCTGTTCTGATCTATCTCGACCCGGTTCCCGCCTTGCTTCTGCCCTGCAAGATGGTTGCGGGCTCGCTGATGCTACCGTATTTATGTGCGCTCCGTTCGCAAATATGCTTACGCGCACGACATCGGCGAAAGTAGAGTACGTAATTCTGGCAGCAGTCTCTTCATTTTTCACACTATCTCGCCGGTCAGAGAGGCGAGAGAGGTTGTGAAATGAAGAGGCCATTACCCGAAAGACCATCCATAAGCGAATCCCAGATCAGTTTTCCCTAGTTTGTTGAGTCATCATCACTTGTCAACAAATCAACCAGTTCTTGACATTTCATTTTATTATGGCTCCATTTTAGCTGTACATATTTGTCGTTGTTGTGAATAATGTAAATATTAGTTACGTATTTGCTCGTTAATATCTGTACATTTAGCACTTGGATAAAGATTTTGCATTGTGATTTTTCTGTATTGATGCGACCCGTTTGATACGGTTAAATATCTACTTGCGATTTCTTTGTTTCTTGCTCAGAATAATATGATTCTCAAATGTTCAGAATGATTCTCTCTGCACATGCTCACGACGGCGTGTTTCTCAATTCCGCGCCTCCCACTTTCTCAGCGCCCTGGGTCACAGACAGGGTAATATAATATTTATGCGTATTTACAGAAGAACAGGAAAAAAGTATGCATGATTTAGGTTGGTTTCGAGTAACGATTCATATCGGCCCGTTGCTTTCCTATATTTCAAAATTCTCTGATATGTCAAACTGAAGATAATCTTGATGTTGAAAAAAGGCCATTGCTATCATTATGGATCCAAAAATGTCTATAGAAAATACATGTATTTGAACATTTTAAATCCAGACTATTAAAGAAAATGAAGAATCTTCACAGGTAGAAACGATTCCCCGACTGCTCACGCTCATATTCGCACTATTTCTCTGTCCTTTTCCTCGACTGTTGCGCTTGAAATTGGAGGTGAGATATGGCAAAACAATAATAAAAAACAACGATGTAGTTATTCACAGATAGGATTTCCCATCGTTTGGCCTGCACTGCCGATATGCGTGTGTTTGTTCATGATCCTCGCAATCTTCGATATTATAGCTACCGATGTTATCCGTCCGGTTGCAATAGCAATATTCACTCTATTGCTAATGATAGTTATTTGTAGCCTAGCTATGGAGGAACAAGTGAGCAGTTTAATTACTTTACTAATTATAAACATCAATTAATTTAATTATTTTGCAGATGCACGTTGCTATTACCTCACTTATCGTCGTGCTTCCAGCCGTGATATCAACGGTTGCCAATCGAGGGGAGGTTAGATAGGCTCATTTTTTTCCATAGTTTCATTTCTCTTCAATTTTTTCATTGAATCTCCATTCGAACAGAGAACCCAATTATTTACGTACAGTCGCCGCCATACTTCGTCGATTCTGAATACGCATGTAAAAATAACAAATTAACTATAGGCTGAGCTGCGCGTCATCCTTCTTCTGCCCGCACTCGTATTCGTTGTCTACAAATCGACGGCTATTGTTTGCTGCAAGTACATGGATGAACTTCGTGATGGGGTAAGCAAAATAATAATAATAAAAACATCTTTAAAATAAGTATTAGGGATTACCCTACTAGATGTGTTTCATCATCGAATGTTCACACAGTTAACAAGTCTAGTAGGAGGGATAAGTAGGATAATCCCTAACAAAATAGAATTTTTTTCCAGCTGATAGTAACGCGACTTCGATATTGCTCTGCAGCCTTCGTATTTGCTTCCACAGCTGCTGCTGCTGCATCCTTGCGTTTCGACAAGTACAGCGCATCTTGCGGAATGTTAATTCTAACCGTTATTGGCGCTACGCTATACAACGCGTGCATAGTGGTCAGGAGATGGGAGGTTTGTGCTTAATTTTTTTGCCTTTGCACATTTCCAAGCCTTTCAGCAAGTCAGAAAATTCATTTTTGGGAGGGTTAGTGAAGGATCTTTCTTATTATCATAAAAAGAAGATAATTGCAGAATCTGATTCCCACTTTGGGCGGAAGTAAGGCTGCGACAGTATTCTGGGCGGTCGCAGCTTTTCTGTTCAAGGTATGCTTCAAAGATACTTGATACCCATTGTTTGTGAATCACTGTGATATAGTTTCTGATATCTGATATCTTTCGATGATGAAATTTTTATCAAAAGATATTATCATCGAAAGATATCAGATATATGAGGCCGTTTGCGTAAGAATCGAACAGAACCCTACGATGGTTGGCACAGTGATTTTTCAAAAACTTGGGAATAGAGGTTCTATAGGGTGGTGATCATCGTGGTAAACTTCATTTTGCTCAAACTCATTCCATGCAGCCGTGCTGCAACCATGCTGCATGGCACCCTTTTTCTGTGTCTCGAATATCCTTCTACAGAATGTAATAAAAATTTCAGACCAACCGTAATCGACTACGGTGATTCCAACCATGATATTCATAACTTCTGATTTTCATGCGTTTTCAGTAAAAAAATTCTTTTTCGAATACCAGGGATTAATGACCACTGAATTTATAATAGAAAGATGCGCCTTGTCGAGAGGATCATTTTTCATATGCAGGTTATGGGGTTATGAGAATCCGTTTTTTTGCAATTCTTTGTTTTTTTATTGAATTTTCACTATTATTTCGCCCTTTACTCGCATCCCGCACCGCGCTCTTCGCGTTTCGAGTGACGAATGAGACGATAACAAAGGACGAGAGGCGAGAAATTAGGAATCGAGAAGCGAAAGCCGAACGAGGCGATCGACTACCAAGGAAGCAGCCCAGCCTGGACAGCAGTATATCGAGGAGGTAGGCAGTAGAGTTGGCAATACGGGCTAAACGGGCCCGTATTGGCGCCCCTCTCCATTACGGGCTTTCCCGTTATCGTTTAGACAACCCTAGTAGGCAGTCTGGAGTATCACTTACTCCGCAGAGATCAACTAGTGCACAGCGTGTCAGAGAGGGAAGATAATCCAATTATCGCGGCGGAGAGGTTCGCGTGTCCCATTCGTCCTCTCCTTCATTCTCTGTCCTCGCAAATGATCAGCGCGGTTGAAATGGGAGAATGAATGGTAAAATTGAGCGAAATAAGAAATTGATTCTGTGAAACACATTCATCATTTCGTTAGATTTTGTGAATTATATTTGTATCTCTGTCTACCGCTGCGGCTTCTCAGTCTGTGGTTCTTTAAAGAAACCCCCACACCATTAACCTTTTTGAATTGCTCAGGAACTCTACTTCACGGTTTTTAGAGCTGATTTTCTACATTTCCCTTAATGTTCAATATAATCAAGAAACAAGATTTCAAAATCAAAATTATCGAATATGAAGCGATTTTTAGAAAATCGGCTCTAAACACCGTGAAATAGAGTTCCCGAGCAATTCAAAAAGGTTAATGTTGTGGGGGTTTCTATAAAGAACCACAGACTGAGAAGCCGCAGCGATACGCAGAGATACAAATATAATTCACAAAATATAACGAAATAATGAATGTGTTTCACAGAATCAATTTCTTATTTCGCTCAATTTTCCCATTCATTCCCTCATTTCAACCGCGCTGATCATTTGCGAGGACAGAGAATGAAGGAGAGGACGAATGGGACACGCGAACCTCTCCGCCGCGATAATTGGATTATCTTCCCTCTCTGACACGCTGTGAATCGAGAAGCGAAAGTAAAAGAAAAACAAAGAATTGCGAAAAAACGGATTCTCATAACTCCATAACCTGCGTATGAAAAATGATCCTCTCGACAAGGCGCATCTTTCTATTATAAATTCAGTGGTCATTAATCCCTGGTATTCGAAAAAGAAATATTTTACAGGAAACGCATGAAAATCAGAAGTTATGAATATCATGGTTGGAATCACCGTAGTCGATTACGGTTGGTCTGAAATTTTTATTACATTCTGTCGAAGGATATTCGAGATACAGAAAAATAGTGCAGTGCAGCATGGTTGCAGCACGGATGCATGGAATGAGTTTGAGCAAAATGAAGCTCACTACGATGATCACCACCCTTGAGAACATCTATTCCCAAGTTTTCGAAAAATCGCTGTGCCGAGCATTGTCCGACTCTTAGACAAACGGCCTCATATCTTAATCAAAATTTGAAAAAAAGTATAAATAATTGAAGGCCGGTGACATGTACATTGTCTATCACTGCGTCGAGTTCAATAAAATTCCCCTCATTCCTTCGGCAGTTCTTACGACCTGTTTCTACTTTACCTTCACTCATCTTGTCGAGCCAATCCGGGGAATAGTACGTCTTTTTTCTGCAAATTCGAAATAAACAGCGTTGCCAAAATAAGAAAAATACTTGAAAAATAATAACCATTACAGATGCCCAACTTCTTCTACTGCTTTCTGACGATCGCGTCGTTTGCTTCAGCGATTTATGTTGTCACTCAGAATCTCGATCTGATCACCTTATTTCGAGCAAGAGTCACTGATTCGGTATTACTTTATTCTATTGTATGCAAAGTTACATCTCGTTTCGTGGCGCTTCCTACTCTAATGTCAACATTTGCATCCTAATGGAGATTGGAACGATGTAAACAAATATACAATGTGTTAATTGCAGACTCGCCTATGGCTTCATCCGCTCAATGAAGAGAAGCGAATCCACTTAGAGGCTGCGTGGTTGACCATTCTCGATTGTATGCTAATGATGGTATACTTCATGATGAATTTGCTCGTGAAGGTGAGAATATTTGTTTATATTATTTAATTATTTTTAATTATGTTTATAGATAATATAATAATTCCAGACCGACCGGCAAGCTCAACTCGCTACAATCAAGGCGGCGATCGCCAGAGTTTGAATAGGTCGTGAAAGAATGTAATTATACTAGTTATTATTGTCATTCTTAGATACAGTTTCATCAGGGATTCTAGCCAGTGTATCGAATTACGGGTAACAATTAAATTTTCCGGGTTCAATTTGTTTGTTCTATTCATTACGTGTCTGTTCTCGTGGTATGAAGCGATTTCATAACAATGTCTGCTTTAGAACTTGTTAAAAAGCCGTTGGCGACGGTCGAATATTTACTTTACTAATTGTTCACTATTATTTTCACGTGGTAATCAGATATTTCCTTCGCTGATGCATAACAACCCAAACTCGGACGGCACACAATGGAAACTACCCCGGTGGAAGACTCCAAGATGGCTGAAGATAGTGGTATGTTCGACATTTCGTTACTCACGCAATGTGGCTCTTCGAAAATATCGATCACTGTTTTTTCAGCTAAATTTCGGTCCGGCACAATTCGTCATGATGGCTGCTGTGATTGGATGGGGAGTGTTCATTGGCATGAATTCGAGGGAATGGAGTTGGGTGAGTATTAGGGTTCGACCTGAAAGCACGCCAGGTTTCAGTCCAGGGTATTCGTCTATGTCCGTCTATTAAGTGACCTTACCAAACTAGCGTTGTCTTTTAGGAATAATAAATGATTGTAAAAATAGCGTGACGTGTATGCACCTTCACCTATACTTTTTCAAACTTTTGGGTTTAAAATAATCGTAATCACCTTTCATGTTGTGTGATCTATCGCCAGCGAAAAATAATTTAATGGAAACCTGCAAAATTGCAACAATTCAGAGCATAACCGTGTCGGCCTACCTGCTGCAGTTGCTTCTGGTGATTCTGCTAACCGCAGCACCGTGTGGAGTGGTAATAATTCGACATTTAATTTTGGACGCACAATATCTTCGCAACTTCGTCTTGCAACAAAATAATAACTTCGCAATATCGTGTGTACATGATATTGCCTGTGTACATGACTTTTAGAACTTAATAACCAAAAAGACATATATTTTTACAGTATAATTAGCAAAATGTACTTCATTTCAGTTGCTCAGCATCCTCTTCTTCATCGTCTTTGGCATCGGCGCAGTGCTTACTCTCGTTCCCGATTTCTGTTCTCCACTTAGCTTCGCTGCCAGCCTCGTTGGCTGTTCCGTATTCCCCTCGTGCATAGCCGTCTTCTTTCGGTACCCTCCGGCCCAAGTTCGCGGCCATTTCCGCAGTCTTGCTGCAGTCGTCGCAGCGGCGGCTGCAGAGGCTGCAAGTGCGAAGACATCGCCAGACACGAATTGCGAACCCGGGGACTGTCCGAGAGTTGTTGTGTCTAAATCGAATTCGCTAGAAAGGGAAAAAGCCACGCATGTGGCCCTACTCCAACCGGACTAGTCAACACTTCACATGTTCATTCCTCAGGTCACCTATTGTACTTTACATTGTTCTTGTTCTCAAATGAAGATTTCATGAGTATTACGTTTTCCAATGTCTTTGAGCCGTTTGTATCGGTGAAATATTTCGCCTTCCCTACCAAAAACAACTTCGGTCGAGTGTCTTTCAGGATCAGCAACCCCTTGATCAAATGACAACGAAAAATGGCCGCGATGCAGATTGTGATCAACAACTCACACAGGTAGTTCATCATCTATCCATTTTTCCTTATCTCTCGCAAGTCAGAGAAGCGAGAGTGTATTCACAATATGAATCAGAGAGTGGAGAGTGTATTCACAATATAAATCAGCGAGTCCATCCAACGATAGTTTAACGGTTCCGGACTGTGCATTTATACTGTAATGATTTTTCCAGTAACTCCCTAACGAGGAGCGATGGCGACGCTTACCTGTCATCACTATCATCGCAATACCCAGTTTCGAAGACATCGTCGGACGAGAGGTGTGCGTGGATGGTAAGTAATAAAGCTCGAAATATGCCCCCTCCGTCGCTTCCTTCCGCGCTCACTTTCGCCTGTACGAGTGCCTAAACGTAGAACGAAGAGACGACTCACATTTCGAGCTTTAACAAGTAACGTAAAGGAAAAGCAAGTTCAATACTATCACTAATAACTATTCAAAGGTACTAAACTGATGAATTACAGGTATCAACGTTTCCGCGACAGGTCGCACTTCTGTTTGCTATTATAGCAATTGCCGGATTTTTATGGTTTCTATTTCTCTGACCTCGTATTTGTAAATATTTGTCAATTTCATAATCTTCTCAATAACATGTCATTTCTCATATTTTTCGATAAAATATTTGGAGTTCATAACCTCGTCAATGTGAAGTTAACCGTTTGCAACGGTGCCATATCTCCGTGAGTACGTAGCTCTTGTGATGCAACAGTTTCAGATGCTGACTAACCGATTAACGCTATAGCAGAGGAACATAGCTAGCAAGCTATTTGAGCTGGTGAGTTCTTTGTCAGAGCGCCAATTCTCGGCTATTTCCCATCATTCATTCAATATACAATTCCGTTCTCAGATCAGGGATGGATCAGGGAATGAATTCATTATACAATTCCGTTCTCAAATCAGGGATGGATCAGGGAATGAATTCATTATACAATTCCGTTCTCAAATCAGGGATGGATCAGGGAATGAATTCATTATACAACTCCGTTCTCAAATCAGGGATGGATCAGGGAATGAATTCATTATACAACTCCGTTCTCAAATCAGGGATGGATCAGGGAATGAATTCAATATACAATTCCGTTCTCAGATCAGGGATGGCTATCGTGGTTGCAATTGGCGCCGCTCGAAGACAGGGCAGCAACAGCAGCGAAGATTCATCAAATTATGCGATTGTACCTTATGAACGAGCGGGGGAGGAGCACAGCAGGCTTCCGGACTGGTACACTGACAGAGTGAGATTCTCAAATGCTCACTTGAATCAACTTGTTCATAACGTAACAATGCAAGACGCTGGATTGAATCCTCCTAAAAATGTAATCGGTATTAATAAACAATGTAATAATTCCAGGTCGAATCTTCGCCGCGACAAGTCTTTCTACTAATTGCCCTACTATTCTGCCTGCTAACCGCATTTGCGAAGAAGCAACAAAATCGAGAAGAACAGGTTCGGAACATATTTCCAATTAGAAATTTTCTGGCAACTAAGGTTGTCCTGGTGAAGAATTCGTGAAGGGACGGATTCTTCACCCTGACAGCACTAGTCATGATGAAAAATGAGCGAACACAAGAAGTGAAAAATTGCGTCATCCTGACAGGCGTTTACCACTCATTTCACATGTGTAATGAAGCTACGATTGTCCACATAACGAACATGACTATCCTATCGAAATTTGTTGTAGACCTTGAGAAATGATACCACCGTCTCTTCACTTTGCACACTCGCGCCCACTCGAGCGGGCAAGAGGGTGTGTGAAATGACGAGACGACGGCTCACTTCTCAAGCTCTAATTTGTTGCAGCTGATGTGCCAAATACTCGGCGCAGTCGCTCTCGTTATGCTCGCCGCTGTCGACATGACTGATCCCTTCTCTGCCGCAATTATTGTGATGATTGTGGGATTCCTTGCCGCTGTTGTCATCGTTGCGTGCCTGGAGAACTCGTCGAAGGTGAGCTCCTTCCATTCATTATTTTAATCATAACCGGACTACAAGTTTGTTTGCCTAGCTGTTGGCCCCATCTCTATAGATAGCGTAGTAGCAATTTCAAATTGTTAAAAAATGTCGGATTGACCCTCTACATGTCGGATTGAATAAAAACATCAACTTCAGGAAGGGGGTTGGAAACTTCTCACTCACAGTCAGGCCAATTACTCTGAACAACAATGAATCATTTTCCAGATGCACATCATCATCCTCTCCCTTCTCGTCCTTCCTCCCACATTGATAGCTACGTTGGCAAATAAACTCGAATTGACCATCAGAATTGCGCTCCTACTCTCACCCGTGACATGGATCGTGTACAAATCGACTGTCCGCGCCATCCGGGGCGCTGTGCTTGAGGATATGGTGAGATTCTGAAATGTTACGCATATTATCAGTCGTTGATACGGCTCAGAAATTTATCAGTAGGGATCAGAAAACTACAAAAGAGACTCAGACTAGGTTCTTAACAAAGGAAGTACTGAAAAGAAGGAGGGAACGAGTGAAAACTAGATAAAGCGGACGGGTGTTTCGGTCCTTGGGTCGTAGACACCCGACCAGCACCCTCAGTGAGTGAAGTTTTCAACAAAAAGTTGTCAATCTCCCATTTTTTGGTGAAAATTATTGCAAATTGTTGCTCGCAGGACCCCGTCAAGCGGGAACTCACTGCATCGACAGCTATCGTTCTCTTCTCAGCTGTGACTGCTGTACTCAACCCTTGTTCTTCTCCCGTTTGGGCCGGAGGATTCATATTTGCCATTGGCGGATGCATCGCATTCAACGCGTGCTTGATTGTGCTCAGATCGAAGGTATAGGTAAAATAATTTCAAATATTCTAACTACGTTTTTGCAGAATCGCAACCCAGTCGCGGAAGCAAAGGACTATGAACTGACGATAGTATATCTGGGTTTAATGATTGCTTCAATGGTTTGCTTCTTCTGTGTTCGCTGTAAATTGCAATTTTGCAGGTTGTTTGCAATATATTGATCTATGCATCGCTCTATTACAAATTCCCATCAATCGTAATAATTCCGACAATTGCCCTGATTTGGAGCTACTTTGTATTTGTCTATCTTCATGATCACATCAGAGGAGTGGTAAGAATTTTCAAAATCGTTCACCAATTCGACTTGCTTCTCTCCTTTCTCAAAGTCGATGTGATCAACGAGAAAACCGCGAGATTCACGAGCTGATTTTTATATAACAAGCAGATTTATTTCGTTTCAGACGCACAACGCGCTCTACTTTATCTTCATTGGAAGCACTTTTCTGATTACGATCAGCCAAGTTTCGTTCCTTCCACTGCCGAATGTGGAGAATGTGGATCAGACGGACCACGAAAGACTCGAGAGTGCAGCGAAGCAAACACGGTATTTATTTCATATGTCATTGCAAGGAATCAATGCAAATACAAAATAAATGCAAACTATAACTTGAATTTGAAAGGAACTTGATATTAGCAATAACCATAACAAAATAAGGTCCGGCTTCGTTGCACTGACTTCGGGGATGCTGTTCGTTTACTTCATGATGACTTTGCTCGTTCAGGTGAATGTTCAGATATTTATTCAGCCTATTTCCAACGAAGTTAACGAACTCTTTGTTATGATTAGAGTTGCATTTTGCGAGTCAGAAAACACTCGTGAATTATTTACGTGCGGCAGTAAAAAAGAAACCCTAAAAAAGTATTTTAAAATGTATAGTTTTCATGTTTTCAGACTGACGAAGACCCAGATAGCGGTGATTCCGATTCTCGCGAAGAGGCTCAGGAGCTGACTCCCGCATCCACTGCGGCAAGGACCGTCAGGAGGCCAGCTGCGGCTGCTGCAGCCAAGCACTCCACTGTCCCTGTAGCCGTTGTTATCAACAGACCGAGCGTGGAAAGATCGAGAAGAGCACCAGTTGTACCGGTCGCAGTTGCCATCGATAGGCCGTGTTCGGAAAGAACTTGCGAGGCAGGCACCTGCAATAGTGTATCACGGACAGCAATTATGACACCGAGGCCACATTGCTCAGCTTCCAGTTCGAGTAGTCTCAGAGAATCTAGTAGAGAAGAAGAGTTTCCTTGGCCTCATGAAACACTTCTTCAACCTGACTAGCAGTTACTTTGTGTACCTATTATGAGCATTGTCTTGATAATTTATGTCATTATAAAGAATATTTTGGAGCAATTGTTCAACAATAATGATAAGTTAGCCCCGCGAGTCTGGCACTAGTTCCGCTGCTTCTTCGATGTTGCTGAGACTACTGAGAGCGCCTTACTAACGCCTTACTCGGCCTCCAGATCGAGTTGTCCTTGACAATCAAGTAGAGAAGAAGAACAGAATTCCCCTCATGCTTTTTTTACACTGGTAAGATTCACTTTTTTACGAAAACATACGAAACCTGAACTGGACGGCTGAAAATCAGTTGAGAAAGCGAAATTCGGCCCTGCTCGTAGTAATATCTGAAAATATTCATTATTTATGATTGATTTTCGATAATTAGCAGAATAGAGGAAGCGGAAGGCGGAGAGCTTGATAAATCAATAATCAACCTGGATGCAGTGCTAAATGCCTCTTCATTGTGTGTCCTGAGAATGATCAATATCCAACTTTCCCAGAGTTCCAGGGTGCCACAGTTTCAGAGTTCCACCGTGGAAAATATAAATGACATAACAAAAACAAAGCCCTTTGCAGCTGAAATTCCGGCACGCCGCCGTTCTCTCACGGATAAGAATGCTATATATCAAACCTATCGTTGGATTTGCCGTAATGATAATAGTCAGTCTTCACGATGCTCCAATTTGGTAGGTCCACACTTTTTGCAACAATAAATGGGCGTCGCAATATTCGAAAAAAAATTATGAATGAAATGAAAAAAAGATTCTCACAGTCGTGTTTCATGGATTGGAGAAATATCGATCGAAACTCACCTGTTTCGATATTTTGGATATTTGATTAGTCTGAACACAGAATATTTTGAACACAGAAGGTGAATAACGGCGACTTCGATTACACACTAACCCCTTCCGACTCATCCTTGTACTTCTTCAATTCGGGGCGAATTCACGCGAGTAGTTTTGGAAATTAATTGCGATCATTCTAAGATGATCAAACCTGATAATACTTGAACTTGAATCTCCTGGAGTTTCCACAACAGCCGTTTTTCGCTACTTACCCCTACTTTTTCGGGCATTATGCTCCATAATTTGAGGTTTAATTCGATGAGTTGATGACTTTAGAGTAGACGAAACATTCGTTTCTGAGGTTTTATTGTATTTTTCTCTCTTATTGTGAAATAGAACATCTGTGAAATTGATACGCTAAAAATATATTCGAGTTATGTTTCATTGGTGCTATAATGTAATACCTCGTGTCGTATATATAATTTCAAAAAAGTTTCGAAGCCTCTGAGACATAGTTCAAATGTCACTATTAGCAGACGACATACGGGTCGTCGTCTCAAATATTTATAATATTTCAATATAATAACAAATATAATAATATAATATAATAACAAATATAATATTTCCTAATAATGATGCAATCTGTGAAATAGACGATTTTCTCCCCGTATTTTGGAAAATTTGGAAATCAACGGAGAAGTAAGATAAAATTTTGCGGCTATGGCAACCTTAGCGTATGAGTGCTGGCTAAAATTTGAAACATTTTAACTATTAATTTCTCGAGAAATGACTGTATCCGGTCAAATTAAATATAAAAGTGACATTGTCTGTCGAGCACCTTTTGAAGTTTTTCTCAATTTCTCTCTTCTTAGACAACCGTGGACGCTCAATTCTTTTGAGGACATACTATCCTAAGTGTACCAGCAAATGACACACTTCCTATAATATTTTACTTATTGATTTTAGTAGAAAAAAATAAAGAAAGTGCACAAAATTATGTTTATTTCGTAGTTTTGGTACAAAAATGCGTAGTGATGACGTAATGCAATTTCAGATTTCGGTTTTATTCTCATTTTGCATCTTGCCAGATCAACTGTCTATATTAGTATTGAATTGATTTTTAGCTTTTCCAGTTCGCAATATTAAGTGAAAAATTTAAAATATTTCAAACTCTTTTAAAATCAAACTTTTTACTATAATTTATACAATTTTTTAATAACGCGATGATTCATCTTGTTTGTAATTGGAAATAATAGAAGCACATACCTAGTACGCAGAGCACATGCCTATATTTTAATTTGATTCCAAACAAGGAAGTTATTTTGAAAGTCTAAAAATATGTGGGACACCCTGATATTATCAGGTTTGATCATCTTAGAATGAGTAATTTTTTTAAAATTTTTTTCCAGAACTGCGAGCGTGAAATTGCCGCTGAATTGAAGAAGTACAAGGATGAAGCTTAGGAACTTCTCTTTTTTTGGCCCGGCCTACGACAGCTCCGAATGTGAAGGGGGTAGGGAATGAGAATGATAGGGAAGGAATACTCTGCGAGAAAGGCTGGGCCAAAAAACAGGGAAGTGCCGAAGCTTAGAGCGTAACCCAAATCACTTACACTCTAAGCACCTCCTGTATTCAGAAAAATTGAGATATGCGCTTATTTATTAACGCTCGAACCAATGAATCTATTTTTCTCCAATCCGTGAAACATAACTGTGAGGTCTAACTTCAAATCAGCTGTCAATATCTGCAATGGAAGATTTCATACGATGTAGTGATCCTATGTCCACTTCCTTCTACTCATTATTTAAATTTTTTAAACATTGCTTGAATCCTTACATCTGGGAGGGAACGTTTCGGAAAAGTCATTCGTACACATCTTGTACACTCTCGCTTTTAATCCCATTTGAAATCGAGATCGGATGAAATATCGAGACAGGTGAGTTTTGTTCTATATTGCTCCAATCGATGAAACATACATAAGTGCGGAACGGCAGAATAATTTTTCAATTTATTCATATATTCATGAATTTTTCATGAATTCATTCATGAATTTTTCACCTTATTTTTGAAAAATCATATCTCGAAAATAAGGCCGAACACATCGCTAAATTTTTGAAATGTTGTCCCTATTGATGAGAGCTATCGAGAAAAAAAATTGAGCCAAATCGAAGTATGGAATGAGAAGTTACAAGCAAAAAACCTTTTTTTTCTCATCGAGATAAATGCATCATTCCACGCCGCTGGAACGACCTTCACAGGTCGATAGAGCATCGAAAAATAGCAATAGCTCCTTCAGAAAAGCAATTCCAAGGAATTCATTGAAGGGAAGAAAAATCGCTTTGAAGTTGGGAGGCTGCAGCCGACTAATGCTGCAGCTCTGTCGGGAATGGTCTCTAGCACTATTCCGTTCAAAGGGAATCTAGAGGGGTCAGGTAGGCCCCAAAACCGTTGAAAACTTATTACTGAAAAATCACTCGCTGACAGAATTTGATCGATCCTTAGGTAAGAGGCGTGTTATGCAAATGAGCAAATAAAAAATATTCCAATAACAGGAAAAGATGCAGTGTTCATAGGCACAACATAAATCAGTGAATTCCCATTCGCTCATTTTTTGCTGTACTGAGGGAGATATTTTTTGCTGTACTGAGGGAGAGCGAACGCACTGATATGAGTGAGCCATTCCGTCTTGAAATCACTCTCTCACCTCTAAAATTGATCAGATCGTTGGTAAAGTTTTCAATTTACAGGAGTCTCGGCGGAGTTCACAAGCGCCGTACGGAACTGCAAGATTGACAAATTCTATAAGGTCACCGTCTTTCACACACTCTCTTTCGCCTTTTTTGTATTTTTTGGGAATTTATTTTCCAGAAAGAGAAATGAGTGGGATGGGATTAATGTGTAGTGTAAGTCGCCGATATTCACCTCATGTAGTTAGAGAAATTTAGAAGTAAGCTCATTCTAATTGAAGCAAAACCCGATGAATCTATATTTCTCCTATCCGTGAAACACAACTGGATGAGGAAATATTATCAGGTTAGATATTTTTTGAATGAGTAACATCGTAATTTATTTTCCAGAATTACGAGCATGAATTGAAGAAGTAAAAGGATGAGTGGGATGGGATTAATGTGTAATGTAAGTCGCCGTTATTCACCTCATGTAGTTAGAGAAATTTAGAAGTAAGCTCATACTAATTGACGCAAAACCCGATGAATCTATATTTCTCCTATCCGTGAAACACAACTGGATGGAGAAATA
>LS486610.1:0-20702 GCA_900490705.1 Pristionchus arcanus
TGGCAGCTCACTACTGCTCCCCGGCCTCGTTCTCGACGGCTTCGGGCGCGGGCGCGGTTCCAGCATCAGTGCTATCAGTGCTGGTCGTGGCACCGCTTCCGCCTGCCCTAAAATGTCTAGAATTTATCTGTATGAAACTGTCGCTCTGAGAGGTTTGGAATGAAGAAATATGCCAATGATTCTAGCACATCTTAACGGAAAAACGCAATAATTCTGTTGAAATACGATTTTGCATTATTTGGTTACGATAAGACTCAAGTACGGCAGGCACGTACTCCTCCGGAGCAGTCATCATCCCAGGCTCGAAATCTCCAGCAGTGTTGCTCGCTCTGAAAAGGCATACTGTAGGAGTACTATAGCATGCATTCGTGACAGTACTGGTCAGTACTGTGGTCAAAGGGGGACCACTCAAAATGCAAGAATAGGTCAAGAATTATTTGAAAATCAGATATTTTTTGCGATTTGATGACTAGCTGGCCGCTTAGTGACTAGCTAGAATGAGAGGGATTCAATAGCTGATTCGTAAACAGCTAGTCATTTACGAATCATTCCAGCTAGTCAATAGCTGGTAATAGCTGTTTTCGACACTCTAATGGTGGGCCAATATGAGGGGTAGGGCCAAAAAAATTGTGAACCAACCGAGTAAGAAATGCCGAGAGAGGGGGAATGAGAGGAGCGCGCATCACCGGCGAATTTGCAATGAATGAATGGAGAACAACAATCTCATTGTTCATTCGCAGAATGTTTTTACTGCATATTCATAATTATTAAACCGATAGCACGAACAGTTTGAAAAATAAAGAAATATGTTTCGTTGTATGATAGACGTTAATATGTTGCTTGTTTCAACAAAGACAACTGTATTTTAACTTTTTATCTACTCAAACACAGACTATTGTGTTTGTACTACCGGGCACCCTCTTGAATTGGGTAGATCAAAGATCATAGATCAGTCTCATTTCTCATCGCTATCCTCTTCCCTCGCTGTGGAGGAGGGATGACGGGAGGAGCGGGGAGTGCGGGCGAGTGAGGCGGCTTGATGCACTTTACGATTCGTGCGTCGAAGAAGACACAGGACGCACTGGAAATACAGAACCGATCTCGCATTGTTCCCTCTCTCAGAATTATTGAGTATTTCTTATTGGAATTCCAATAAGCTATTGGAAATCGCCCCACCGGACAAGGTATCTTATTGGAAAGGAATGAGATAGAGGAAATCCTTTGTTCCCACTATTCTTATTCTTATTCTTATTCTTATTCTTTATTCACCATACGAGACAATGTGCGTTAAGGGCGAAAAGGGGTGCAACAGGTGGTATTTGGGCTCAGGCGAGCTTTTGAGGAAGGGGTTTGTGGCAGTCCGTGTTTACAATTTAACGTGGGAGGTAGGGAGGACAAGTGAGGGGGTTCGTCGTACAAGATTACGATAAGGTATGCGGGGCAGGGTAACTATTGGGGTAGAAAGGGAATTCCAGAGCGTTAGCGTTCGTGAAGCACAAGATGAAAACGAGGCTGGCATAAGAAATGGGATTGTGATACGTAGGCTATGAGAGGAACGGAGACTACGAGTGAGAGGAGCGATCGAGTAAAGATTAGATGCGTCTAATGGTGCGTTTATCGTCACCGCTCCCCCTGCGAGAGGGGTCAGAATGACTGCGCTAGGGGGGTCTGGCGACGACGAATGAGGGGTCAAATCGACGTTCTAGGGGGGTCTGGGCACTATTGTGTTTGTACTACCGGGTACCCTCTTGAATTGGGTAGATCAAAGATCATAGATCAGTCTCATTTGTCATCGCTGTCCTCTTCCCTCGCCGTTCTTGCATTGTCCGAATGGCCGGTGGAGGAGGGACAACGGGAGGAGTGAGGAGTGCGGGCGAGTGAGGCGGCCTGAGAGAAATGGTAGAATTTGGGTTGTCATTCTGGTTTCTCTCATCCACTGGAATATCATCACAGCATCATGGATGAAGCTATGGCTATCCAGAGAATGGGAGAAACCAGAGCAGGACGGGGAATCATTATCTTCATTTTGTATGTTCTATCATTCTGATCTGCGGTTTCGCTATCAAAAGCAGTTCAGATGCATTTTTGACTGTTATTTCGGCACCAGAGGAGGGAAAAGTATTTCGAAAAGTGTTAGATGAGTGTTCCAACCTGCTGCACTCGACGTTGCTTGCGATGAAGGAGGCAACAGGCGCACTGCAAATATAATATTATTTAGTCATCCTTACGATTAGTCAGAGTGTAATACACTACAGGTATCCAGTGAAAAATGAGCATTTTTGGAGCTAACGAACTCATATTTCGTAGGTTTCAAATAGATTACAAAGTCTCACCGTGAGTGCAATCAAGAGAATGATTACGACTCCAATTATGATGATGGTGAGGAAGAGAGAAGAGGAAATTGATGAGGGAGCGTGTTTGGAGCAGATCAATTTACTGTAATTATTGAAGAATTTATATTCGCTGATATCACATTAAATTTGTGTATTACGCTAGACAAAATTAAGCAAAGAATATTTTTAAAAAAAGAAAAAAAAATAACCTCTTTCCGATCTTCTTTGCGCACTCGGTTTGCCATTGATTATCAACGCATTTCACGCCCGAAATCTGCAAAATTAACAATATAAATTATTTTAAAAATAATGTTTTGAACCTCATGCCAGTCCAGGAAGAAATCACCGCCGTAGTTGAGCCTAAAATGATTATTTTGAAATTGTAAATTTAAAATACAATATATAACAAACCACAGCTGCTCGGTGCACTTGTCATGAGTGGCGTTGGCTGTGAGCTGCAATTCGATACTTTTTTTATATAAATAAGGATATAATTGCTTCACAGTGTGGTAATTGCAGTAATTGACTTGATGTACATGTGCTACTTTATCACTGATAATACTGTAATCCATCACCAACTAACCTTCACACAGTTATCATCAGTACAACCGTCTTCGAGTCTGTCGGGGTCGCAGATTTTTTTCGCCTTGTCTTCTAAATAAGTTGGTTGTAATTTCAAAATTTGAAGAGTGCGAGCAAAATTGTCTACGGATTGACTGGTAACGTCCTGCTTGTTTCACAATCAATCATTTTAGATGGAAAATGTCGCGCTAAGTAATCAGGAGGTCGGTAAACATATCGTTACACATGACCCCCGTAAGCTCGCCAGAGCCTGAAATACCACCTGTTGCCCCATACCGCCCCTGACACGCATTGTTTCGAGTGGTGAATAAAGTATAAGTATAAGTTACGCACCGGCCTCGTTCGGCCTCGGTCGGGGATACACACCCGGTCGAGAGCGACCGTCGTCTGCCAAGTCGTATCGGCCCTTGCACAGTATCGGTATATCGTTGCAGTCATCGAACGTGGTCATCGAGCAGTATTCGGAAATGAAAGACGGCTGGCCCTCATCCTCAGAAATGACATCTTTGAAGCAACTGCAAAAAAACAGTATTTTGCTTGCAGATATATCGACCCCCAACAAAAAAAACTAATTTCAAACAAAAAAAACTCATCATTGCCTTCGCCCAAAACTACATATTCCAGATTCGATCCCACAAAGAGAGCCCAAATTACGAAAAAAATTGCTCACAGGCAGTGCGTGCGGTCCTTGAACGCCTTCTGTTTGTAGTCAGGGGTGTGCATATTGATGCAGTATCCCGT
The DNA here is from genome assembly GCA_900490705.1 of Pristionchus arcanus. NCBI lineage: Eukaryota > Metazoa > Nematoda > Chromadorea > Rhabditida > Neodiplogasteridae > Pristionchus > Pristionchus arcanus. Next base: position 3,657 of record LS486610.1, read on the forward strand.
CCTGCTGCAGCGGTAGGGATCATTGTTGAAGCAGTAGACCCCGATCGACGTCATGGCATTTTCCCGCGAATCGCCACGCTTCACCGGGAAACCGCTGGAAAGTATCTCGTTTCGGAAAAAAAAATATATATATATATAAAAAAAGAAAAAAAAAGAAAATAACTTACTCTTTTCTATGCTCGAAACCTCTCGAATTCGACCACGGCTTTTCGGTGGCACACGCAACGATTCTGCGAAATGTCAGTGTAGATGATGTGCATAGACCAAAGGATACTGGATGGGCACTACTTCGATTTTCCCCTCCACATTTTTGCGATGGTTGCCTGGCCCAAAAATCGAAGAAGTTTCCAGAAGCTAGACTGACCTATCGCCAGGCAGCTGCTCTTCCTTCTCGCCCACTCGGAACTTAATTTGGTTAAATTTAATAAATAATATACAATATTAATTATGAAAATTGAGGAAACATTCAATGAACACACCGTCCATCTCGTGTTCCTGCATTCTAGACTGTCGATTCTAGTCCATTTTCCACCTTCGAACACCTCTTCAAACGGGGTACTCGGATGCGAAACCCTGCAATTTATTTTCATTGACCAGGCAATCGCAAGTATGCAAGTCACCATAGCGTTCTCGGGCACACAACTCCTGTGCCGAAGACTCGCAGCTTGGTACAGTTGATCCACGCCTGATCCGATTCCGATGGCATGTGCTGGACCGGGCAGCCCTCGGCGACAAGGACATTGCACGTATCTGCAAAATGTTGTTGTTGTTCTGCTCGTAGCGCTTCTATGTTTCGGCTTTAGATTTTTTTTATTGAAAACGATAACTTGCCTCCCTTACTACATATTCACAAGATTTTATTAAATGTTTTTCGAAATGCAAACACAATGCCAACAAGTTACGCGCGTATCATTTTAAAAAATGAGATATTGCACATGTCTGGGATATGTTGTTGTTGTTGTTGTTTTTTTCTAATTGTTGGTGTTGTAGTTGTTGTTGTTTTTTCCCTACCTAGTGTGGCTCCAGGTAGTGGCGCACGGACGAGATTATCGGACTGTGAGAATCCGAGATCGAGTCCGTACGGATCGTATGGCCACTTGCAGTTTCCGCCCTGATAGCCGAAATTGCACCTGAAAAGGTTTAGTAAAGTAAAAAAACACAAAACCCCGAAAATCTATCCAAGACTTCTAGTTACTACTCATTGCGGATAAATAATTGTAATTGTAAAGTCATTGCATCTGAACAGGTTTGACAAAGTCAGTATTCAAGGCTCATCAAGTCCAGTAGGTTCTTATCATACCCAGTTCAGTTATAGTTTTGAAAACACATTTTGAAATGAATGTTGCAATTCAACTTACGCGCAGGCTTTCTCAAATTTCCCGTTCTTGTACGCAACGACGCAGGTTCCATACTGGCAGTCAAAGGGGACTCCGTAATGCTCTTCCGGACAGTAGGCGACCGGCGACGGATGAACTGTGGCGAAGTTGGTGCTGTTGACAACAAAACTGGAATTAATGACACTATAAAAAAAACGTTGCCCTTCCCGTGTCCTTACTCTCTGTGCTCCCAGAAGGCGTCAGCGTCCCGGAACGGCTGATTTTTCGCGCACATTATTTTCCTGAATATGACAGTAGCTGAGAAAACGCAAAAAAAAACTCTCTAACCTTTTCAGACTCAGTACCTGCCGTTTACGCGCCTCCCCGCGCGTGACTATCATCTGGAAAATATCATGAAAAATACGAGATTAATTTAATAAAGATAAAAATGCAAGTTCTTACACACCTCCCACTTCTCATTTCTGCACCGCAATTCATCAATCTCAGTCCAATTCGTTGTAAAATGGTTCGTCTCCGTGTAGACATTATGAATAGATTTCGTGATAGAAGCCCTCAAAGTAAAATTAATTAATACTGTCCGAACTTTCCTTACTTTAAGTGAGAAAACGCTGTATTGTGTTTCGTTTTGGTATGAAGATCCCTTTTCTTCCATTTCAGCAACAATTCTTACCACAGTGTCCAGGGGCAATCGATAGTCTGCGTTGTTTTGTTGAGTCGCAGCGGTTCGCAATTCCAATCGTCAGGTTGGCACGATTCAGCCAGTAGCAGGGAGCAAATCGGGTCTGAAGAAGGGGATACTGTAGCTATCGCAAACTGAGATTATGAATGGCTCTCACTATCAGCGATGGCGTCAGTAGCCGATTTCTTCACTTCGCAATGCTCGCCAGAGAAAGCTTCCGGACAACTGCAATCGATCCGAGTGACTAATATGGTTGCCGGTTCGAGATCGGGATCGTTTTTACGGCGCGAGAGGGGCGAAATGTAAAGAGGGTCCTCTACACATATCGCCCCTCTCGCGCGGTATTGCCGAATCTACAACCCTAATGACTAATGGTGAGTAACTGCCTAAATCGTGCTAGACTCCGGCCAAACTCAAACTTACACGCAGTAGGTCAGTACGGGCTGCTGTTTCTCCATTGGTCGATGCGAATGCACACAATGTCCTCCATTCTGACATGTTTGATTCCAATTGCGGAAGCAGAAATGAGTGAGCGAAGGTTTCAATTCGCCCTTCTCGTTTTTCACGCTGCAATGGGGAAAGAAATTGAAAAATTAAGACACATTTCGAATTGTTGACTCTAGTCCGTAGCAGCATTGCTACATCGTTATAGGATTTTGTATAACTCCCAAAAACGAAAATTCATCAAACAAAGAAAAATAATATTTGAAAGCATACTTTGTCACACGCCGGAACGAGAGATGACTCATTGTTGGTTTGGAAAGCGCACACTGAACGCGCCTGAGAATTTTTATCAAAATTAATTAGATATTTCGAAATTTACCACTTATGGTTATAGCTCATGGGGTGCTTATAGTTTCGACTGCTTCTCTTGACCTGCAAATTATATTTGTTGATGACTATTGTAATAAATACAATCCTCACCATCCACTCTTTCGTGTGCCAATTGCAAGTAAGACTGTCGACCGCATCCCATTCACTTTCGGTAGAGAGCCTAAGAGAGTTGTAGTTTTTGTCGAAATTTTTTTCGCTTTTTTTGTGACATGCATCTATTATGTCAAACTGTCCGCTTCAATACATGTTGAGTCTAGGAAGAAGTAGCGGGAGGTTGGATCAACACTGACCATAGCTTGTACGGGCAATAAGCGCCATGGAAATACGGTTCACGCGACATGAATCTCAGCTTGACACATCCATCCATTTCTTCGTCCGGACAGCCCTCCACGCGTAGGATATTGCACGTTTCTGAAGAGGTAATTAGCAAATAATCATCACTCCTAAATATAGGAGAATGTCCTCCCTGTGCGTGTACGTTTGTTCGCTATTGTGAAAGTCACGTAGGCACGTAAACAAGTGTAAACACGTCGGGCTTCACCCCCTCACCACTCCCCCTACCTTCAAGTTCCAGAAGGTTTTAGAATGTTCGAAATTATGAGAAAAGTTCCCGAAGCTTCTAGAATGTTCGAAATGAAGTGGGCGCCGTAGACGCGCGGCCCCGTCTGGTATTTTAAATACAATTTCATAACAATGAAGAGCGCATCTATTCCGATTTGGTGTGACGCCTTTTCGCCAGTCGTCAACAATAAGTTGTTTTTTTACCTTGAACGGCCCCAGCGGGAGGAGTCGGATACTTGGGCTCTTTCTGAATAGTCACAGCAATTCCGAAGGGATCGATAGGGTCGTCGCACTGCTTCTTCGGGCCTCCACCCCATCCGTACGGACAACTGAATAATTTAGAGTTCTCAATAATCATCTTATCTCCCTAATAGACCGTTGTTCTGGAGATGCAGTAAAGATTCAAATATTAACAACAGTAAAAAAGAAATTACTATGATTTTACTGCATTTCTGTTATTTTTATTTATTGAAAACGGAATCAATTTTCACTCAATTGCAACCTGATTCATATTTGACCGGGCAAATTTAGTAATAATCGAAAACGAGTTAAACTGCTCACATGCAGTATTTCTTCTCTTGTCCATCGTTTCTTGCAACGGTGTGGCCACGTCCGCAAAGGCTGCCGGGCGCGTAGATCGGTACTTCGGAGTCTTCCTTGCTGAAAGATCAAAGATCAAATTTGCAAAATGAAATTAATGCTGTTCGAGGTTTTATTCAAATGCTTACCTTTTGGGACGCAGCCTTGAATGAACTTTATGCATCGGAATGCTTGGCGAGCACGCAACTTTACTGAAAACAAATATCGATTTATTTTCATTGCGCCTGTCCAACTAGCTAGATCTATGTTTTATCGATTAGGCTCACGCGAAGAGCTATCACATTACACAGAGCTAATTTTCTTTTACATATTACACTACTGTTACGCTTATATTCGCGTACAATTTATGATTTGCACACGAGGAATATTGTCAATGAACAGACGCTATGTCGGATGAGAACTATTTCGCAATATGTTCTCGTAAAATTCTCATCCGCTACAGCGCCCTAAGACCATACCTTTCGATATACATACGCGAGGGCGCTCCTGCTTGATTGACGCAGTTGTATTTCTTGTTACTGTCTAGATACAATCTTTGAATTTCTATCCACGATGTCGAATACTGCGCAGTCTGTGTTGCCTCGTAATATATATATTCAGAATGCGAGAGCCTGAATGAGTACAGAATTAATTAGATGTTTAAAATGATCCCCAAAGAGGTACATATTTCGGCTTCGATTTTTGGTCCAGCCTTTTCTCGCAGAGTATTCCCTCCCTACCTTTCCTATTCCCCGTCCCACCATGTTCGGGGTGGTTAACCGGTTGTTGCCTGGGCCAACAATCGAATAAGTTGCCATAATTGTTTCCGACCATCTAATTTGTGTTTTTTAAAACTTTCTCAACAAGTATTACCTCCCCGGCATCATCTAGTGACCTTCTCCACTGTCAGACCGATTGTTGTCTGGGCCAAACACTGACAAATTCCTAATGCTATGCTACTCAGATAAGCGATGGAGTCGATAAATTCGAGTGGAAACCGTACCATAGTTTGTGCGGGCACACCGCATTTGTTCCGTTCATTTGCAGTCGCTGACAGGTCTTCAACTCAAACGGACATCCATCGACGAGAGCGAGTGAAACATTCGCCGCTGCAAATACATTTCAAATTCATATATTAATTAATGCATGACATTTGTTCAGATGTCATCCTTACGACCCCTGGCTCCACACTCAAGTAAATAAAGCTTATTCGAGTAGAGATAGAGTTGGAAGAACGGGCGTCAAACAAAAAAGGTTTGTTGATCTTTTCTTTGTTTATTTTTATTCTTAGTCGGGATTCAGTTAAATTCATTTGTGCAAATTTCTATCAGGCACGATTTTGACAACTTGGCAACTGAGCATACCTCAGTTGGGAATTGTCCTGGGGCCATGTGGGTGACATCATTGTGTTCACTAACAGTTAACATATTTTTTGATGATTAATTTGATCTTTGGAGAGTGATGACATTTCGACAACTGGTGCGGTGTTCTTTCGTCAATATCGAAGTTGGCGAAAATATTTTCAAAATATGCTCTCCCAAATTGTCCCACCATTCAAATCCTACTGACTTATCCCGTTTATTCGTACGCTGATCTTTGATCTTTTAATGCCGGACTACATTTCGGCAACTTGCTGTATGGTGGCCCTCACCCAACTTTTGCTTATAATTATAACCAGCCGATTTCGCCCCCGCCTTCGGCGGGGTCTTTTCGTCTGGAGTTCCCCTCAATATGCATTCCTCTCTCCTCTCATTTCACAATACAGAAAACGCGCGCGACGTGTTTACACTTGTTTCCTCTGCGTCTCTGCCCCTCCCCTGCTCTCTTTCTCTGGCGCTCTCGCCTGTGGACAAACACGCATACACAGGGAGGACACTCTCCTTTATTAAGGAGTAATGATTTTTCAACGGGTAGCCGCGGACATGAGGTACGCAGGTGTGGCTAGAGCTCCCAAATTTGTCAGGTAACATCAGTATGAGGCCAATGAAGTTGCCGCCAAGTTTGGTCCAGAACAGACGCTTTCAGCCAAAAAAAAATTGCAAAAGTTGCTAGAGTTCTTCTCCGGCTTTTAAATTTTGTACACTACAACTACTGGATGTGCTACTGGAACTTAGGGTTGCCGAAACGGGATCGGGATCGTAATTAGACAAAATTTTTGACTTTTCTCCCCTCCCTCACATTCAATCCCGCACGAGCGAGACGTTATGCAAAGAGGGTGCGGGATGGATCCCGCAAAATTGCGGGACTGATGATTTTAGCTCTTATGGAGACTTAGAAAATCTCGAAAAACTGTTTTCGACGTCACGCCTTCTGGAGCCAACGGGAGGTCAACATGCAAAACCAATATGCCCATCGTCTTCAGCATCCTCCGGAACCCCCAATCACATAGTTTCAGAGAATCGATATTTTTGAGCTGTGCCAACTCTTGTCCGATTCTTTCGCAAACGGCCTCTTAACGAGGCTCGCTGTTTTATTGTTCGAGTTCCAAGCTTCGTGTTCCTTTTTATTTATTTTTTTTTGTTTAGCAATGAATACGATCCGAAAGCGTGGAATCTGCGTGCATACTCTATACATATGTGCTGAGAGACTCTCAAGCTTTTCCCACGTAAGGTAGAGTCTAAAGATTCTCGAATGGACTACGCAAGGAAAAAGATATCGCAGGAAATCATTTAGCGGCTTCTGTGTTTCGGCAACTTGCTGTATTGTGGCAACAATTTTTGTATGCAATTGAGATAGTGTTCTACTCCTACTGACGTCCCCGATCCTTTAGTCTTTGGTCCTTGAACCCCTGACCACATTTCAGCAACTCTCTTTATCGTGAGGTTATTTTCCATTCCCAGGTAGTTGACCTTTGACGAACTGAATGGATGGAGGAGGAAGAAAGAGGCCGGGAGGAGGCTAGTGATCTACCTGCACTCCGCCCTCCCCTACCTCTTCCCTTCCTCTCTCCCAGACAATCAATAGCTCGCTAACCAGCAGATTGAGTTTGCTGAGAATTTGAACTGCACGATACCGTGGCACATAATTAACTTTTGCATACAATGGGAAGATTTTTTTACTTCTACAGGTCTCCGCTGCCGATTTATAAACTAGATAACTGAGATCCATTGAGTCTTATAGTCGTGTTGTTTGGAGAGCATTATCATCATCATCAGCGAGCCTTGAGGAGAAAATATATCCGAATGAACCTTTGGTCTTTGAGCGCCAGACTAAATCAATGAAGACGATATCGAAATGCCGTAAGGGATTCAATGACCAAAGATCAGCCTCGAGATGGATAGGGGACATTAGTAGGAGTCGAACACTATCTTAATTGTATGCACAAATTGTTCGCTATTGCAGAAGTGACGTCGGAGTGTCAAAGATCAGAGATCAACTTACAAGGGAAGGTCGCGATGAGGATATGGAATTTCGAAACGAGACCTACCGGGATCTAAAAAGGAGAAAATTCTAAGAACTTCTGTGAAATTCAAATTTGTTGAACGTTTTCGGAAACAGCTGGACTCTCGTATTGGGAGCTCCGATTTTTGCGGCTATGTCCCAGAAATGCCTACGACTGTACTACAGCCCAGATGTCGCGACCTTCCCTTGTAAGATATACGGGTGTGGATAGCAGTAGGATTCCAATAATATCCCAATAGTAGGCAGAAGATGATTGAGGGCCACTAATCAGCAAGTTGCCGAAATGTCGTCGGTCGCTCAAAGATCAAAGATCAGCTCACACATGGATAGGGGAAGTTACTAGGATTCGAATGGCACAGACCGGACTTCTGGGACGACTTAGCGACAGGTATATGCACTAGCTGATTTACTGACAGAAAAAACAACAATGCCATTGTTTTAAGAATAACAACAACAGAAAAACGGATGCACTGACGAGATCCGAAATATCGCACCTTTCGCCGTCCCTATATAAGTCCCTCCCATTCCACCCATCTCGTTCATTCCAAATGAACATATACTAAAATTGGAACAAAACAGAGAAGATTAGCATGGCCCCTGCGCAAGGATGACACGCAAATTCGTGAAGCGTTCCAAATTTTTTGCCCTTTTTATCTACAACGAATTTGGGTAGCATGGTGAGTACACGGTATCGCCTATTACGAATAACATCTCCTATTAATTATCTCTCTTCTTCAAGGCGTTGTCTGATCCCAAATATCTAGTGAATGGAATAATCGATTGTTTTTTCTTTATCTCAAGACTTTTTCTGAGTATATTTATTTATCAACCATTATTTCATTAATTGTCAAAGGTTAGAAGGGTTCTTCTTCAGGGCATAGTCACAATCCTTGCCCATGGCAGCTCACTACTGCTCCCCGGCCTCGTTCTCGATGGCTTCGTGCACTGGCGCGGTGCCAGCATCTGGTCTATCAGTGCTGGCAGTGGCACCGCTTCCGCCAGCCCTAAAATGACTAGAATTTATTTGTATGAAACTGTCGCTCTGAGAGGTTTGGAATGATGAGAATTATAGCAATGATTCTAGCATATATTTACGGAAAAACGCAATAAATCTGTTGAAATACGATTTTGGATGGTTAGGTTACGGTAAATTTCAAGTACTGTAGGCCACATACTCCTCCGGAGCAGTCATCATGCCGGGCTCGAAATCTCCAGCAGTGTTGCTCGCTCTGAAAAGGCATACTGTAGGAGTACTATAGCATGTATTCTTGAACAGTGAACCGAATACCGAATTGTGAACGAACGAATTGTGAATTGACGACTAACGATGACTAATGACTAATTGTCAGGTAGCAATACTAGCCCCCACCCAATTGAATTGAATAAGGATAGAGAATGGTGGGCCAATATGAGGGGTAGGGCCAAAAAAATCGTGAACCAACCGAGTAAGAAATGCCGAGAGAGGGGGAATGAGAGGAGCGCGCATCACGGGCGAATTTGCAATGAATGAATGGAGAACAACAATCTCATTGTTCATTCGCAGAATGATTTTTAATGTATATTTTTAATTATTAAATCGATAGAACGAACAGTAATAATTTACTTTGGAAAATAAAGTAATATGTTTCGTTGTATGATAGACGTTAATATGTTGCTTGTTTCAACAAAGACAACTGTATTTTAACTTTTTATCTACTCAAACACACACTATTGTGTTCGCACTACAGGGCACCCTCTTGAATTGGGTAGATCAAAGATCATAGATCAGTCTCATTTCTCATCGCTATCCTCTTCCCTCGCTGTGGATGAGGGATGACGGGAGGAGCGGGGAGTGCGGGCGAGTGAAGCGTCTTGCTGCACTCTACGATTCGTGCGTCGAAGAAGACACAGGACGCACTGGAAATACAATTATTATCTCTACCCCGATAATAAATCAAGAATAATTTAATGTGATCGTTGGATTAATCTATAGTAATTATGAGTTTTTTTGTTGTTGAAAATATCAATGTTTCCAAGGCATGGAGAGATGGCGACTAGTATTTAATAGGTTGCAAATAAATGTCAACATCTCACCGTGAGTGCAATCAAGAGAATGATTACGACTGCAGATATGATCATAGTGAGGAAGAGAGACGAGGAAATGGATGAGGGAGCTTATTTGGAGCACACCAATTTGCTGCAAGTTGTTCATGATCTTGACGATGTCTCAGAAACACAAAGTAATTATGCAACAATTTACCGGTGTCCGATCTTCTTTGCGCACTCGCTTTGCCATTGATTATCGACGCATTTCACGCCCGAAACCTGTAATTTTTTATAAATTATGTGATTTTAATTATGATTTTTTCGAACCTCATGCCAGTCCAGGAAGAAATCACCGCCATAATTGAGCCTGGAATAAAAATATTTTTAAATTCTAAATTTAAAATAATAACAAACCACAGCAGTTCGTTGCACTTTACATGAGTGTCGTTGGCTTTGAGCTGGAATCGATCGATATTTCAAGAGTACTGAATCACTGACGATACAATAATGAATCGCCAACAAACCTTCACACAGTTATCATCAGTACAACCGTCTTCGAGTCTGTCGGGGTCGCAGATTTTTTTCGCCTTGTCTTCTAAATAAGTTAGTTGTAATGTAAAAATTTGAAGAGTGCGAGCAAAATTGTCTACGGATTGAATGGTAACGTCCTGTTTGTTTCCCAATCAATCATTTTAGATGGAAAATGTCGCGCTAAGTAATCAACGGCAACGGTAAACATATTGTTACACACGACCCCCATAAGCTCGCCAGAGCCTGAAATACCACCTGCTGTCTCATACCGCCCCTGGCACGCATTGTTTCGAGTGGTGAATAAAGTATAAGTATAAGTTACGCACCTGCCTCGGCCGGCCTCGGTCGGGGATACACACCCGGTCGATGTCTACCGTCGTCTGCCAAGTCGTATCGGTTCTTGCACAGTCTCGGTTCATCATTGCAGTCATCGTACATATTCGAGCAGTATTCGGAAATGAAAGAGGGCTTGCCCTCATCCTCAGAAATAACATCTTTGAAGCAACTGCAAAAAAATAGTATTCTGCTTGCAGATATTTCGATTTCAGTTTAAAATTATTTTGCAAACCATTAGGCGAATTCTTTTAGACGCCCTTGGACAAGGACTGAGAGCTGTATCTCCTTGATATTTAGTATCACATTGGTCTGATATGAACTGATAATGAGGATTATGACATAACATGAAGAAAACATGAAGTTTAGGTTCGTTTGGAAGGAAATTCAGATCTCAATCTTCAGGACCAATTTTCGTCATTCATTTTCTTTCGCATCACTAAATGTCGTTGTCTGAAATTATTTTGAAATTCCACTATTTGGAAATAATCAATAACAACTCGTTTCCTTTCAATCCACACGTCCACTCTAGTCAAATGAGTAAATAAGTGAAATATCAGTCCTCTTCCTTCCCTCATTCTTCGCTCTTCTCCTCATCGCGAGTGGTTGGCGAGTAGTGATGAAGTTGCTTCGTCTCGTCATTCTCCTGCTCTTTATCGAACATGGATCCACTCAATATCATGAAATGCGTAAGTTTAGCGACGTGTCTGGTAGGGTTGCAGGTTGGGTATCGGCAATACCGCGCGAGAGAGGCAATATGCAAAGAAGGTGCGGTGATACCGCAACATTCCCCTCTCTTCTTTCTTCTCTCTTTGTCCTCTCCTCAGTTCGAGGTGCGGTATTACCGCAACCTCTTTACATATCGCCCCTCTCGCGCGGTAATACCGAAACCGATCTCGAACCGGCAACCCTAGTGTCTGGAGCATAGTCGATGCTTATTTCGATTGTGTTTCCGACAATTTCGCCGGTTCTGAACCGTGGCTTGCATCAGACACTTATGTTTGATTTTTGGCTTGAAATGCTAAGCATCGAGTACTTTTTCATTTAGATTTTCTGTAAGATGAACGCTAGATGGACGATTTCGCATTTCAAATACGGGTTTTTCGGGTCTCGTCAGTGCATCCGTTTTTCTGTTGTTGTTATTCTTAAAACGATGACATTGTTTTGTTTTATGCCAGTAAATCAGCTAGTACATACCTTTCATTGACGCTTTTGGCACTATTTTAGAAGAATTAGCCCAAATTCATACTGGAGAAATCCGGCCTGTGCCATTCAAATCCTAATGACTTCCCCTATCCATTTGTGAGCTGATCTTTGATCTTTGAGCGTCCGAAGACATTTCGGAAACTTGCTAATTTATGGCACTAATCTACTTTTGCTTACTATTAGGATATTTTTGGAATCCTACTACACTATTCCACCCGTCTAAGTTGATCTTTTATCTTTAACCGTTCGACGACATCAGAAACTTTCTATATCGTGAATATCGAACAATGTTTGCATGCAATTAAGAAAGTGTTCTACTCCTACTGACGTCCCCATCCATTTCTATACTGATCTTTGGTCTTTCAGTCCCGGGCGACATTTCGGCAACTTCCTCATTGAAATGTAGTCTGGCGCTCAGAGATCAATGTTCATCCTAGAAATGGATTGCGATGTCAGTAGAAGTAGAACACTATTTAAATTACATACAAAAGTTGTTGTTCGATATTCCCGATATAGAAAGATTCCGAATTGTCGTTGGAAGGTCAAAGATCAAAGAACAACTTAGATTTTACGGGTGGGGGGAGCAGTAGGATTTCAATAATATCATTACTCCTTAATAAAGGAGAGTGTCCTCCCTGTGTATGCGTGTTTGTCCACAGGCGAGAGCGCCAGAGAAAGAGAGCAGGGGAGGGGCAGAGACGCAGAGGAAACAAGTGTAAACACGTCGCGCGCGTTTTCTGTATTGTGAAATGAGAGGAGAGAGGAATGCATATTGAGGGGAACTCCAGACGAAAAGACCCCGCCGAAGGCGGGGGCGAAATCGGCTGGTTATAATTATAAGCAAAAGTTGGGTGAGGGCCACCATACAGCAAGTTGCCGAAATGTAGTCCGGCATTAAAAGATCAAAGATCAGCGTACGAATAAACGGGATAAGTCAGTAGGATTTGAATGGTGGGACAATTTGGGAGAGCATATTTTGAAAATATTTTCGCCAACTTCGATATTGACGAAAGAACACCGCACCAGTTGTCGAAATGTCATCACTCTCCAAAGATCAAATTAATCATCAAAAATACGTTAACTGTTTGTGAACACAATGATGTCACCCACATGGCCCCAGGACAATTCCCAACTGAGGTATGCTCAGTTGCCAAGTTGTCAAAATCGTGCCTGATAGAAATTTGCACAAATGAATTTAACTGAATCCCGACTAAGAATAAAAATAAACAAAGAAAAGATCAACAAACCTTTTTTGTTTGACGCCCGTTCTTCCAACTCTATCTCTACTCGAATAAGCTTTATTTACTTGAGTGTGGAGCCAGGGGTCGTAAGGATGACATCTGAACAAATGTCATGCATTAATTAATATATGAATTTGAAATGTATTTGCAGCGGCGAATGTTTCACTCGCTCTCGTCGATGGATGTCCGTTTGAGTTGAAGACCTGTCAGCGACTGCAAATGAACGGAACAAATGCGGTGTGCCCGCACAAACTATGGTACGGTTTCCACTCGAATTTATCGACTCCATCGCTTATCTGAGTAGCATAGCATTAGGAATTTGTCAGTGTTTGGCCCAGACAACAATCGGTCTGACAGTGGAGAAGGTCACTAGATGATGCCGGGGAGATAATGCTTGTTGAGAAAGTTTAAACAACTAAATTAGATGGTCAGGACCAATTATGGGAACTTTTTCGATTGTTGGCCCAGGCAACAACCGGCCTGGGCCAACAATCGAATGGTGGGACGGGGAATAGGAAAAGTATTGAGGGAATACTCTGCGATAAAAGGCTGGGCCAAAAATCGAAGCCAAAATATGTACCTCTTTGGGGATCATTTTAAACATCTAATTAATTCTGTGCTCGTTCAGGCTCTCGCATTCTGAATATATATATTACGAGGCAACACAGACTGCGCAGTATTCGACATCGTGGATAGAAATTCAAAGATTGTATCTAGACAGTAACAAGAAATACAACTGCGTCAATCAAGCAGGAGTGCCCTCGCGTATGTATATCGAAAGGTATGTTTTACACCATATTTCAAGCGTGCAAATTGTAATTTATAAGAGAATCACAGCATTCTGACCCCCCCTCTGTTCTCTCCCGAACAATGTGTTTAACGTTTGAATTTTCCCGCCACACCGTAATCGAACTGCAAAATCAATTTCATAATATGAAATGTTGCTGAAACATATCAAAATTTCCGCAGTTCAAGCACATTAAGAATAAAAATAGGAATAAGTTTTAGAAACATTACATAGTTCAAGTTTGCAGTTCGACTACTACCCTTTTCTGTCAGGGTAGAATGCTGCGGAATCTAGGCGCAAAGAAATGTGCAATATTAAAAAGGAACATGGTTTTGAAAATTTAGAGGAAGAGATACACTGCTGGGAAGAGACTAGATAGGAAAGACTTCCTAAAGATGTGAGAAAAACAATGACGCTGTCTAAAGTTTTAGCTCTGCGCGTGTAGCATATGGAAAAAAAAGAGATCTAACTTTAGCACAGGAAATACGGAATTTATTTTTCAGCAAAGTTGCGTGCTCGCCAAGCATTCCGATGCATAAAGTTCATTCAAGGCTGCGTCCCAAAAGGTAAGCATTTGAATAAAACCTCGAACAGCATTAATTTCATTTTGCAAATTTGATCTTTGATCTTTCAGCAAGGAAGACTCCGAAGTAACAATATTTGTGCCCGACGGCCATTGCGGACGCGGCCACGCTATGGTACAAAACAATGGACAAAGCACGAGATACTGCATGTGAGCAGTTCAGCTACGTTTTAATCAGAAATATTTGTCCAGTCAAATACGTATTAGGCATTAAAGAAGGAGAGGCACGAATGCTGGCTCAATTATCATAAGCGAGCGGCGCGCGCCGATTTGCGTGCACCGTCTCATCATTGCTCTTCTATCTCTCGCTCGTTTCCTGCACGATAAGGGGCGCTTGGCACCCAGCCAATCGACCATATCTTAGTTCAAACGGAAATTGAAAACATGGGGGTTTCGAAAGTGTTATAGGGTGCTCGTGCCACATCATCTGGTATAGAGAACTCACTTAGCCAGATATTCGTGCCCCTCCCCCTTTAATAGAGTGCAAAATTGATTTCGTTTTTTTTAATAAATGCTCAGAATGAGCTGACATGCAATGTAATACAATTTTAGTCACACTTTTTTTTCTTTTTCTTCATTTTTGAATCTTGACTTGATCACCAGAACAACGGTTTGCTTTGGGAAATGTGACGATAAATTGAAACTCTAAAATACTCAGTTGTCCGTACGGCTGGGGAGGCGGGCCGAATTCGTCTTGCGACGACCCTATCGATCCCTTCGGAATTGCTGTGACAATTCAGAAAGAGATCAAGTATCCGAATCCTCCCGATGGCTCCTTTCAAGGTAAAACAAGTTATTATTGACAGAAACGGCGTCACACTAAATCGGAATATATGCGCCAAAATAGGGCTTTATTGCTTTGAAATGGTATTTAAACCAAAATATGGTAATTACCTCATCAGAAACGTGCAATATCCTTCGTGTGGAGGGCTGTCCAGACGAGGAATTGGATGGATGTGTCAAGCTGAGATTCATGTGGCGTGAACCGTATTTCTATGGCGCTTATTGCCCGTACCAGCTATGGTCAGTACTATATCTCGAAACACGGGTAATCGTCACTTCATTGTTTCATCGGTGAGAGAGGCGAGAAAGTTTGCGAGATGATGAGACGATTATCCATCATTTCGAACTCTAGTCAGTTTTGATGACTCCCCTTTTCTCCCAAGTATCCTCATGATATTGAACCAACTGATATTTTTATTTAGATGTTTATCACGTGAACACATAAACTTAGAGTATTTTTCCAATATCTGAGTTCATTACTGGAAAACAACTTGCCCTATCGCAGGCTCGCATCCGAATATCAATGGGAAAAAGCTGACTCTATAACTTGCGATTGGAATACGAAAGAATGGCTGGTGAGCTATATTGAATTAAAAATACATTTTTAAATACATAAAATTGTAGATCAAGGAAAGCAACCGAGACTATAAGCGCCCCATGAGGCAGAATTGGTAGGTTTCTGATTACTTAATTAATATTAAAAATATTTCTCAGGCGCGTTCAATGTGCGCGTTCCGAACCAAAAATGACTCACCTCACGTTCCAGCGTGTGACAAAGTAAGTTTGCAAATGTTATGTATGCCATCACATTTTGTTCCATGAATTCTCCATTTTGAGAGTTTTCTTGTATATACAAAAAGCCTATAACGTTGTAGCAAAGCTGTTACGGACTAGCGTTAACAATTCGACATGTGTCTTCATTTTGCATGTTCTTTCCTCATTGCAGCGTGCAAAACGAGAAGGGCGAGTCGAAGCCTTCGCTCACTCATTTCTGCTTCCGCAATTGGAATCAAACGTGCCAGAATGGAGGACATTGTGTCCACTCGCATCGACCAATGGAGAAACAGCAACCCGTCTTGACCTACTGCGTGTAAGTTTGAATTTGGCCGGAGTCTAGCACGATTTGGGCAGTTACTCACCATTAGTCACTAGGGTTGTAGATTCGGCATCGGCAATGCCGCGCGAGAGGGACGATATGTGTGAAGGACCCTCTTTACATTTCGCCCCCTCTCACGCCGTAAAAACGATTCCGATCTCGAACCGGCAACCTTATGAGTCATTCGGATCGATTGCAGTTGTCCGGAAGGTTTCTCTGGCGAGCATTGCGAAGTGAAGAAATCGGCAACGGACGCCATTGCTGATAGTGAGCATACATGCAACCATTATTGTTCACTTTTTAGGCGGCGCATAGGTGACCTGAATTATTCAGAAAATCATATTAGCTGATTGCCATCATTCTCTTAGTCAAGCGCTACGATCATGTCACCTGATATAAAAGGCCACCTGACCAGGTGAAAACACCTTAAAAAAACTGAACCCTAGTAACCATTCATAATTTTCGATAGCTACAGTAATCCCATTTATAGACCCGACTTGCTCCCTGCTACTGGCGGAATCGTGTCCTCTGGAGGATCGGGACTGCGAGCTGCTGCGACTCAACAAGACAACGCAGACTATCGATTGCCCCTGGACACTGTGGTAAGAACTGTTATCGATTTAAAATCAGAAAACGGGTCCATCATGACCTTCACAAGATGTTATCCACTTGATACAATGAAAGTTCTAAAGGCATTTTACTTTCAGGGTTTCAAACACGCAGTCGATACATCATGTCTACACGGAGACGAATCATTTTACCACGAATTGGACTGAGATTGAGGAGTTACGATGCAATAATGAGAAGTGGGAGGTGGGTTTGTCAAGAACATGCAGTTTTTGGGCAATTAATTTGACTGAAATGATCTCGTATTTGTCATGTTTTTCCAGATCGCATTCATGGACGGGAAGGAGCGAAAATCGCAAGTGCTGAGTCTGAGCAGGTTCGAGCAAATTTTTGATTCCCTATACAGATCAAGCTATGAAAAGCTCATACACGGATGAATAGATCAAAATATAATTGCAATCATATCCAGGAAAGTGATGTGCGCGAAAAATCAGCCGTTCCG
>LS486614.1:0-14551 GCA_900490705.1 Pristionchus arcanus
CACATACTCTCTTATCTCAGCCGTCCTCTCTACATGATTGATTATCGAGTCCGCGAAACGGGGCCTGACTCTGTCTCTGTGCTCTCTCTGATACACATACTCTCTAGAATACTCTGACTGAACAGATCTCTTTGAAGAATGAGATGAGTTTGCCGACAAATGATAAATATGATGAATGGAACGGAAGGAGAAGGGACAGGGCTCATCATCATCCACGCAAAAAAGTTGATGAAAATTCAAAGGAAATCGTGGGTGGATATATTATCGAGTGACGTGAATAGTCGAATACTGTACTGACGAGCTAAAGAAAGAAACGAAAGAGTGGGCTGAATATGATAGAAATACGACGAGGACGTGACCATGATTCAGGCAATTAGAGATCACAGCCAATAACCATCGATTGATCACGCTACAAAATATCTAGAGATATTTTCATATTGCAAAAGCATTTCCGAAAATTGCATGCCTATCTTATAAGATCTAATAATCATATCGAATATCGAAGCCAAAAATGCGCCAAACGTGTATATTGTGCAATAGGCGATCGTTTTCGGATGACACTGATTCTCAAGAACTCCGAAGCAGCTCAAAAAGTCGAATGCTTACTGTGTTTGACGAGCAACTCGATATATTGGATAGAAAGGGGAGGAGCATTTTCCCCCGATTGACCAGGGTTCTAATCGCCTCAGAGGCGTAATCTATTCAATCGCTCGCAACTTCCCGGAGAGTCAATGCGAAAATAGCAGAGTGCATAGAAAACGAGATACCACGAGGAAATATGAATGGATTGCGAAGTGTGAACTATTGCCTATATCAAGAGAAAGTGAGTTCCATAGACATCTTTCGTTCAGATATTATTTTAATAGGTCTTTTCAATATCAGGATAAAACAACGACACGTACATAATGAAAGGCGTTTCGCTGTTGCCCAAGAGTCTCAAACCGATCACCTCTTCCTTTTTCTTTCTATTTCCTCTTACCTTTCCTTCACAAGTCTTATCTCATCTTCAAATCTCTACCATCAAAGACAACAGATACACACACACCTTAACTGCCCTTCGCTCTCTCTCGCTGCAGATTCGATTGTAAGTCGAGATAACACGGAATGACGCCGAAAAGATACACACGCATGAAAAATTGGAAGCAAACGAAGTCAGTTTGAAAACTGAATTGCAAGAGGGGAATGTATACAAAGTGGTGCTGGACTCTCCAGAAATCAAGCAACAATGGAGAAGTTTACATTAGAACCAAAATATGGCAACATTCCAAAAGAATGCACGTATATGAGAAATGTATGAAGAGAGGACAATTCGTAGATCGAGAAAGACACGAGTCAACTTGTTGCTCAAAGATGAATTCTCGATCCCTCGTCCCATTCAGCCATCAGACAGTTGTTGTTGCAACAGTGAATTATGGCACTCCTCCTTCTCTTATTCTCCCCACATCTTATTATTTCCTCGTTTTCCACTGGTTCACGAATAATTGCAACTGATCCCATGGTCACATCTTCAAATGCTAATGTTTGAAAAAAGCATCAAAAACAACTTCTACTCTTTATATCTTCTTCATAGACAAAACAATAACTAACGAGAGAACGAAATATTAATCACAGATTAAAGCTCACATGGAATATGTATTTTTACACATAAAAAGTGACACGAAGCTGTGAAAACAGAGGAAACCGTAAGTCGATCGATTCCTACCGTATCCTTACAGTGCTATCTACAGGTCTAAACCTTTCTCTTCTTCCTAGTCGATGGAGCAATATCATCATCATCTTCGATATCCCAGTTGTAGTTATCCGCGTCTCAAATTATTTATATTATTCAGGAATAGCAAGTGAAGAATTCACCCATTCTACCATTCAAAAATTTACAAAGAATATTCTTACCGATTTCCTTCTTCTCTGCATTCGTAAACTTCTCAGAATTGAGATTAACTTGTGCAAGGATCTGTAACACAACAATCTTGAAATAGAATACAGATCGTGATTAAGTATTCGCATAATTCATTCCTGCTCCATTTTGTATTCATCCTTAAGCAAACTAACTTCTATCTTGCCCTCTATCATTGGATAAATCAGATCATCAGCCGTCTCTTTGGCTAGCATATACTGCACGACAACTGAGTTCCTCTGGCCCACACGATGTGCACGATCTTCAGCCTGACGGATAAAATGTCACTGATATTCATTGAAGTTACCGCACCTGCTGCATTTTCCCGGGAATCCAGTAGATCTCAGCGAAGACGACGACCGAAGCAGCCGTGAGTGTTATTCCCTAGATAAAACGGCTAGATTTCCGTCGTAGACAACGTGCAAGACAGAAAATTGTGAATATCTCACTTCTCCAGCTGCTGTAATCGAAAGAACCGCGACACGCACCGATGGATCTTTCTGCAAGATAAATTATTGTATGTAGATAACCACAAAAATCTTTTCAAACAACGATAACTGAGAACATAAAATCCAGGAAGCACCTGGAATTTATCGCAGAGCGCTCCTCGTTTGTGGGAAGGAGTCCTTCCATCAATTCGAATGCAGTTGATTCCTTTCTGTGAGAGCTGCAACGAATCACGTCGTTTACTTTCTCTCAAATCGATGTGACACCAAATCAAGTAAATCGATAAACAGCAACTAATCCGGACATTTCCACTTACATTATGTTCGATAGTATCCAATACGATCTGATGGTGGCCGAATACAAGAACCTGAATACTATTATTGGTGGTGAAATTATATTGATTGTTACTGTTATGGGGTAGAAAATAAAAAAATATTGAGAAGGGAGTAAAAATGAACTTACCTTGCGAGTATCGTCGGAACCATCATAGAAGTAATTATCGATGACGTGTTCGCATACCTTGTCAGCCTGTAAAGACGAGCAATGTATATCGTTTAGAAGGTACATTAGAGGACGTGTAATGAGTACAGTAAAATCATCATCATCATTCTTGAATGTGTAATGGCCTTTATACCTTTGCGGTTCCAGTGTTCATGTAGTATTCCATCAGATTTGTATCGTTAAAATCCTGAAAAATTGCTCACGAATATTAATTTTATTAGAATGCGTAGACCATTCTAAGGATTACATCAAAATCCAAAAAAGAGTAAGTGATTTATCTTGAATAAAGGGAAATGTTAGTTGTATTCTTTTTTAAGATAATGAAAATGAAATAATTGCAAACTCACCCATCGTCCAGTATCAAATGCTCTCGAGCTTGTCATTCCACTCTTATGCATTCGAGATTTGATTTCATCGGATGAAATATAGACGAGCTTAACGTTTACTTCAAATCATTTTTTTATTAATACTTTAAGTTAACCTCTCGCATCTTTTCTGGCAGATCTTCCAACACTTCTGATTTGAGTCGTCTGAATAACATAACTAGTATATATCGTATAATATATGCTAAATACCTAATCATGATTCGCTTCTTAAGAATAATCGAAAGCTCCTCGCTATTCGTTACACCTTTCCCCTGTAATTATGCTATCATCTGGACAAAGCATTATACAACACGTGAAATGACAACCTGGAATTCGCCAATTTATCCAACTATTAAAATTCAAAATTCTTATAATCAAATGGACGCATACCTGAAACCCAAACGGAGTTTCTTTTCCATCACAATATCTAATTAAGAAGTCGGTGGAATTGGTGAACAAACTGAAATAAATGAATCTCTAAAAATGAATGTGAAACAGAACAATAACCGAAAAATAACAATCAGGACTAACCTCGAATCGATGAGCCTGATTTGAGTGAACAATTCAGCGGGACGAGAAAGAGCGGGAGTTCCAGAGAGGAGAATCACACGTTTTGCCGCTTTCTATAAAGTAATATTCAGCAATGCAATTTTGTAAAATAAGAAACTCGATATTTTAAACTTCAAATGCCAACAAAATAATTACACTTTACCGCAATAGCAGTGGCGGCTTTAGTTCGTTGAGCCTTATAGTCCTTTAGATAGTGAGACTCGTCAAAAATCCAGACTCCATAATGAGCATTGAGGAGATCCTTCTGTCTGCAAAATAAATCATATACTACAAATAGACATTCAACTGGAATTCGCAAAATAATAAGACAATCCCACTTCATCGTTAGAAAATCGTAGCTCATAATAACGACCGTGTTAGAAGAGTAAACACCAGGCAGCGGGTCCTGAACGAAGGGTCGAGATTCAGCATGTTCGAAAACTACGCATCATCAACAATGTGGACAACCATCTCAAGGTAAAATATCGACGACATACATGAATAAGTTAGGTGACAAAATCCTTCGAAAACGGGGTAGTTTTATGAAAAAGACCTTGGAATACGACTAATTCTATGAAAGCTGGGAATGTTTGCGAATCGTAGGTTACATGCCTGGTTAACGGAAACCTCGAAAGCGGGGTATGTTTTCAAATTTCAGGTAGGTTTCTACTAAATTTGTCATGTATGATCGACGATAAATGCGAAAACATCTGCTCAAAAATGCTAACCTTTTTCTTCTCCAGAATATAGAGATTGTCTTTGACAGCAGGACAAAACCTCTCGAATTGCTGAAAACGGGGATAATTACCATAAACATAAGAGCATATTGTACGAATGTTTGAACACTGCACCGATCTACCCTAAATAAAGCAACGTATTTCAGACAAGTGAGTGTGTCGAGGTCTATTTTTCTACCGTATTTCTTTTTCCCCGATATGAATCTTAGTTTGCCACACGTACCAACTTCCATGCACTTTTCACAGATGACGGGCAGACGATCGCCAGAGGAAATTCGTGTTTGAAGTATCTACAAATTAGATCATTCGGATAAATGGTAAAAACAGTAGATAATAATGAAATAATGAACCTTGCGATAGCTAGTGCTTGAATACTTTTGCCCAGTCCCATTTCATCTGCGATAAGCAACCGGCCTTCTTTCTTGATTCCGAATCTGAGATGGTCTGATCAGCAAATTTCACGGATATTCATCTCACTACGTCCAAGACCAAATATTGTAGCCAAAAAATGCCAAATACCAAAAGTCTCAAGAAAGCCATTTTATCTAGTTCAAATAAAATAGTTCGACTTACTCGACACCTTTTTTCTGGAAGGGGAACAACGATGATAGAAGTCCCGGATCAATGCCAGATGTAAGGTCGCCCGTCGGGTTCACCTTGGTCTTAATATAATATTAGAATTATACCGACTATCGTAAAATCTATAGCGACAACTAACTTATTTATTTCACCCTACTCAGACTTTAATATCTCATTCTTGCATAAACTATCAAGGAAATTTTTTACCTTCAGTCGGCCTCCCGTGTCTGGTTTCGTTAAAATTCTGTAGACATTCTCTGGAAGCTTCACCACTTGCACGTTCACTTCCTTTAAAATAATATATGAATCACGCACTAAAGATATTTTATTTTCATTAAATAAAACTTTACTAAATGTGAAAACCTGTATTTCGGACTCACCTTAATTTCGGAAAGAATTTTGTACACCACGTGTAGATCTTGAAATAGGAACGTATTCGCTTTCAAACCTTGATCCCACCTTCAAAGGAAAAATAGAGTTTCAGGTGTGATAATCAGCACAAAGAGAAAAAGTGGATGCCTTCGTAAATAGAATAAACTCAATCGATTTCTGCTGAATATTGAGAACTTACGTTCTTGATGGGACAATCTTCAGGGCGTTCGTGATGGAACTGAGGTAAGGAGAGAGGACAAGTTTGAATCGGTCCTCCGATTGGACAAAAATCGTTGCTTCCACCGTGCTTCTATAAAACACAATGAAAATTTTTTTAACAAGTATGCCCTTGTATTGAATTGGTAATCCTGCTTTACACAGTCTCTCATTCTGCATTTTTTTAATATATGAACAAGAATGATGTAATATTGTGTTACCTGAACAAAGGAGCCGTATGAGGAGAAGTGACAGCAGGAGGAGAAGTCGATGTAACAGGGGCAAGATGCTGATGAGGGGCTGAAATGTACATCATTTCTCATTTACAACACTTCTCATTTAACGTTGAGTAACCACATTTAAAATATTTTGTGAACTATTCTTGGCCAGTAAATACGAAGTGTCACGACAGTCTAACCTGCAGCCACCGTAGTCGAAGATGATGATGATGATGGCTGTATGCCCATTGTAGCAGCCTGTCTGGCCAATGCTGCTTCTCGGTTCTTCTGAATCTGTGCTAACTGTTCTGCAGTTAGAGGGCCTGAATTATACACATCTTAGACAATAGTTTGTTCAGATGACTACCTTTGCGCATAACGATTCTGAGTAGTTCGAATAGTCAGTCAAAAGATTGAGCCCCCCCCCCCTACTCACCAGTATTCGTTCGGACGGGAGCTGGTTGTTCTTGTCTGGGTCCATCAGAAAGAGAACGAATTGGCTGTGGTTGCTGCTGTACTGGAAGAGGCGGTCGGACTGCAATAGTCTGCACTGTCGAAAGTGCGGATGTGGGAACTGAAACGTAAGAATGAAAAAAACACAATCAAAATATTTACTTCTTAATATATTTTTGTATAGAAAGACAAACTAAACAGACCAGTCACGGGCACAATATTCGATGTAGCCACCGCGGACAACTCAGTTCGCTTCTTTGCCTGTAGCATCAACATTTCATTATATATTTTTTCTGCATAACACGGAAGCTTACCTGTATTTCGAGTGCCCTTGCTCTATTTGCAGCGATTTTTGCCTTTTGTTCATCTGATAGAGGAGGAAGAGAAGAGGAATTCATCTACATCACTGCGTCACTTCCATATTTCCCTCTTCAAGGTAGATATTCGTTCACAACGAGAGATTCGACGATTTCCAATTAACAATATCATTGAAAAATTTATCCAGTGACATAGGTGAAACGGAAAGAAGGTGAAACTTCGAATAACTGTGTAATTGATAAAACCCGCACACGAACAACATTAATTGAAAATGTTACAATTAGTATTGGGCAATATGTGAGAAGAATACGGCTCTAAAGAAAGAATAGAACCAATGAACTAAGGTTTAGCGATCAATAATCATTGGATCAGTGATGGTAAATGCTGAACAGTAAAGAACAATGAAAAGATATACAACCAGATCACATATTTGCGTTTTTCTTAGCCCTTTCCGCATTAAACGTTTGGAGTTTGCTCAGCTCATCTTCAACAAAATGACGTCTCTGCAAATCGACACAATATTAAATGGAGATAAAGATACAACTCACAGGAAGTATCTTATTCTCGAGAACATCGGCCAGCTCAAAAACTCGAGCTTCCAGCTTGCCATCGAATTCGGCCTAAGATCCTCATTTAACTAATCCAAAGTAATGAACAACTATAAAAATATATATATATTACCTTTTTACTTTGGCAAATGCTCTTTACTTCAGTCAGATCGAGCTCAGCTTCATGAATTAGCTGCTTAAGTTGGCCGATCTGTGAAATAATAATAATGTTAAACACATCAAAGTGAATTTGAATGTGCCAAAAACGTCTACGGTAAACTGTATACCTCCTTTTGCGAGCCAAGTATGGTTTCTTTCTCCACATCAGCTGATTGTTTCTCTCGCTCTTTCAGATTATTCTCACGCTCCCAATCTTCTCGCTCCATTATTCTGAACATAGGAGACATGCTAATTGAGTACGGTGACATTGATATTAATATTCAACCCCAATCGAGCTCCTTCAAAAGTGGTAACTCATTTCCCCAAAATCTAGAAAAAAAAGTTGCGTTCCTATGAACTCTCCTTAATACAATTCATTCTTCTACCGTACCTTTCTCGTTCTTCCTTCTCCATTGCCACTTCTTCAGATCGATTCTCCTTGTCCACTCTCGCGTCTTCATCATTCAGTCTACGTTCATCCGATGCCAATCTACAAAGAAGTCACAAAGAAGTTCGCTCTAAGTCACAATTTCTGACCATCGATAAAGGGAAACTACCTACCGTCTTGTAGACGACTCAACATCCTTCAAACGTGTTTCGAGCTCGGTCTATAAATAGATATTAAAACGTATAGAATAAAACATTTTTGTATATAAATAGTATTGCTCTAAACCTCTTAACTATCATCCATTTTTTATCAAACTATTTGCAAACCTTAGTCTTCGTGAAAAGTCTTCGCACATCGCCTGTGAGGGACTCGATCAGCGATTTGATGTCTCCGGGAATGTTGCTCTGAAAGAATGACTTCCCTTATTTCGTGCGTATCATGCATGATTGACCTACAGCGTCAGATCCAACAAAGGACATAAATAATAACTAACGATAAGTGGAGTGGCGTTGTCCTCCAAATAATTCAATCGTACATCATACACTCGCTGAACCAATCGACGGAATTTGGCCTGTTCCTGAATAGTCATCACTACTCATCTCTCCGTGCATCTTTCCCACAAGACGTATGATAAAAAGAAAGAAAAGAAAATAACCTGCACAAATGCAGTTGTAGCTTTAGGTGCAAGGTTGTATCGCTTCTTGGACAACGTCTCCAGCTCCTGTAATATTCAATACAATTGTTCAATATGATAATCAATTCAATCACATACATCATTGATAACTTTCAGTTGTTCTTCGAGTGATTCCTTCTCCATTGCAAGAGTACGAATAGCAGCACTGTCTAATCCCGTCCTACAATTATATTGAAATACGGTCATATTGAGAGATATTTGCAACGTCAAATTTACCTTCTTGTCTGTTCTTCAATCTGTCTCTGCTTGTCCTGAAAATAACTTGTTTTGTGTGTGATAACATATTATATGGGGAATATGGGAAAAAAACTGTCACACTCTAACATGCTCACCTTGATGACTGCATTGATCTCGGCAATATTTTCATCCAGCTCTAAGATATCTCTGAAGGAAATAAGATTAATTAATTTACATCATTGTAGAAATATTGAAAAGGAAATTCCTTTAAGGAATTCAACGCTTTGCAAAAAAATTGAAATGTGAGAGATACAAACCTGCGCTCATTATCCGATTCCTTTCTTGTCTTCTCTTCTTCTTTCTTCATTGTTGTGAGCCAACTATAAATAAAAAGTTGTAAAAAGAGAATACTCCCAAATTTATAAATATTTAATGTAAAAAGATACGTCTCGAGGTTCTTAATGTCCACTTCGATAGTTTTGATCTCTTCTTGCAGCTTACCACAGCGGTCATTCTGAAATAAGTAATAAGATAGTCCTACTATAATTAAAAGGTGGGAAACAACTGTTTAACTTTTTTTTTTAAATAAATGTATATATAGGACAAAATGCTTGTAAAGAAGTCATGGAAAATAAATAAACCTGTTTCTCTTGCTCAAGAGCTGCTATTTCCTCTTCCAATTCTTTACAACGTAGAGATGATTCTTCCATTTTAGATTGGACATCGAGACTGAAAAATTTATATGTATGTATATTCTTGTCGCATTCAAACTATTAACTTACTATCCTTCGAGGTGGATCTTGAACTTGTGTACTTGGTCCTTGATGATATCGTGAGCGATATCATTCTGAAAAATAGTACAAAATAAAATAGTAATACGCAATAATTAAAGCACATCAGCGAATTTGTGTGAGAATGGCATACCTTCTCATTCTCGGACATGTTGTCTCTCTTAACATCGAAAAAGCTTCGTGCAATTGAAGCATCCGATTGGTAACGAAGCTGAAACATGCGACATTAGTGTGTAATAAATGAAAGAAAATAAACTGACATCCCACAAAATTTCACTTATAACTGCAACTATAACTTACAATATCTGCTTTCTCGCTGTTGTTCATGAACTGCTCAAGCGTGATTTTATGGTAAAATTCGACCAGCTCAACCATCCACCTGAGATTCGGTGTACAAAAAAGAGGGTTAAATTAATGATTACGTGAGAGCTCCGAGTAAGTGAGGCCATGAAGTTGGAGCATTCAGAGAAGTCAGTGTACTGAAACAATAAACATAAACATTTATATGAAAATATATTCGCAAAAAGAGTTCCTTAAGACTTACCTATTCTTGATAGTGACTGGATAACCCAAGTTCCTGAATACTTTGATAATCTGAAAAGTAAAGATTTATCGAAAATGTAGTAAGACAATCTAATTTTATGTATCTAAATATTATACCTCGGTATTTTGCTCATCTTGAGATTTTTTGGTTTCTACCATCATATAGTTGTCTTCAATAGATCCGTAGATGTAAGTAAAGATGTCCAGAAACTTTCTCCTCGTAGGTTGTTTTATATCATCCATTGCAAACTGTAATTGAGCTCATTCACATAAGAGTGATACTGTTCAAAACTGGGATTTAAGAAAATATGTGAATTAGAAGGAGAGAGAATTACCTCTCCGTTGCAGAAATTGAAGATCTTCGTAACCATAACCATCTTGTTTCCTTGCAAATTACGCTTATCCTCAAAGTAGTTATTTTTATAAGATCTTAAGAGCATGAAAACCAAATTAGACAATAGATACCTTGAAGACTGTCGATCCGTGAAGATTATTTCCAAAGACACTGCTGGATCGCCGCATAGCAGCCGAGGATGACGCCGGAGCAAAGCTATTGCGTGGAGCATTGCTAAAATATACTATGTTAGACAGGAAAAAAACATGAACAACATTATCACTGTAAATATTGTAATATCGAGGATGCAATAACTAATTTGTCACCTGTCCATTGTGCGACGGCCCAGTGGCGTCTTACCAGGGGTGTGAGGTTCACGGAAAACCATCTGACAAAAATAACAACTGGATAAATATACAAAAAAAGAACACAATGATCATGGCTAACATAACGAGTTCGAACGTGGAAGAAAAACAACCAAATTCAAACCCCTAGAAATTCCCGCTTGAGTGGCTGTACATGTACTATGTTCGGAACGGAAAATTGATCAGCTCAAATCACAATTAACTTTACTTTGCTCTGTTTTATCATATTCGCGCATCTGTAAACAATACATAATAATATTAAAAACACACAACATTTATAAAAAAATGGCGACGAATATGTATCAAAAATAGCGGTGAATCATGAATGAGACCTAACTCAAAAACGTCGAAACGAAGTTACTGTAGCTCGGGTCTTCCTCAAAGATCGTTATTTGGCATTCTGATGCCTGGATTGATGTATCTAATTCATCTTCTATCATTTCCAAGTTTTGCCTGAAATCCGCGACAATCATAATTGGATTGTATATTGACTACTACTCCGTCATAGCATAGTTATCCTAGGATTCGATTCCGTTTTCACTTTCGCTCATATTGCGCCCTCGTTCATTACAGTCGGATGTGTACAATCTTATCAATGTATGCCTTTGTATTTTATCACATTTCGCTAGTCATAGGTAACATTTCCTTTGGAGGCCTCATGACTAATACTTTTTGCTTCCGCCGTCGTTTGCTATCGTTTCATGAAAAGCTTCTCTGTCCAGTTCTATTCTATATTTCACATTGAAGGCATGGGTAATGCATCCTGTTGCGTGCGGGACCAGTCGACGTCCGAATCGTCCGGGCGACCGTTTGATACAAGGAGAAATGAGGACCATGTCGAGGTACTTTCACTCAAGTGGTTTT
Organism: Pristionchus arcanus; assembly: GCA_900490705.1. Taxonomy (NCBI): domain Eukaryota; kingdom Metazoa; phylum Nematoda; class Chromadorea; order Rhabditida; family Neodiplogasteridae; genus Pristionchus; species Pristionchus arcanus. The sequence continues at coordinate 11,513 of LS486614.1, forward strand.
TTCTCATTTCATTATTTTAAAGTTGCTTTTGAAATAGTTTCTCGTTCTCATGCATTGTCGAGCATACATGTGACTGACTGATTTCAGTTCCAATACGTTAACCAAACGTTCCCACGCGATGAGACATCGACAAATTTCCTGCCGCACATTAGCGAGAGAGAGATGGCCGACGGTAATTTGACTTAAATGTTAGCTTGAATCAATGCTTTTAAGAAGATCGATTAGTATGCATATACGATCATTTTAGCGCTGGATGAAGCTGACCCGTCTACGCATCCTTCCGTTAGGCCAACATTCATGGAAAGAAGTCGGAGTGAGATGAAATGTGAGTTTCAGTTGCTTAATTTCCCTTATTATATCTTTCTTATTCTTGTCATTAACTCAAAAAATATTTTTTGCAATAAATTTCTATTTTCCTGATTTCAGTAAAGGAAAATCGGCGATCACTGTATATGCTGGATGCCCTCGCTGGACACAGATTAGGTTTGGTGTTACACTTTTCACAGTTCATTTGGCTATTTATTTATATGAATGTGAAAATTTAGGGTCTTCAACTCTTCGTAAATCCTCGTCGTGTTCCACAATTTATCTTGACGACTCAACGATTTCGCAGCCTCATCTCAAAAACACGATCAAGGTATGGCTATACTTTGATATGTATGCCAATGGAATACTTTTAGCTTTTTTATATGTATTTTTATTTGCATGAAGTTCATAGCTGTAGAGATGCCTCACATTATCATGTTTCATTATTAAAATCATTTTAGTGTATCGCTCTCGCTATGTACTACCACATTGTGAACAGGAAGAACCGTGGCCACGAGAGGTTAATGGAAATATTCGAGGAGCGATTGCATCCCATATCAGTGAGACTTTTTCATTCGGAAAAATGTATACTCGTTTGATTTTGCCTCTAGCGAACAAACTCATTTGTATCCATATCTTGTGAGCTGATCAGGGGGCACTTTTCCTCTAACATGAGTGAATAAGTAATATACATTATTTTTAAACCAAACTTAGAAGACCAGATCAGTTGTAATGCTTTCAGCGCGACACAATCACAGCTGAATCGATGACTCGTGACCCTGATGACAGACAGATCTATCGATTTGTACGCAATCTCTTCACTTCTGCTCTTCTGACCGCTGAATGCGCCATCATTACATTGGTCAGTGACTTAACTTTATCTTTTCGGTTGCTTTCATTTTCGAATCGTTTAGTTTGGGAAGTATAGTTGAGTAGTATGAGAAAGTATTCTTCGCATGTATAGTTTGACCCTGCCCTCTCTGCATGGTGCCTATCACTTGTTCGGTATCAAGATCTTAGTGTAGATAACGTATTTAAAGTGAGCGGCACTTACGATCTTGAATATGTGAGCTTCTTGCAGATCTATCTGGAACGACTACTTAACTATGCCGAGATGGATTTGTGTCCTTCCAACTGGCGAAGAGTTGTCCTCGCTAGTGTAATGCTGGCTTCCAAGGTACCACTTAATCACGCCGTTTATTACTTATTTTTACGCATTTTGAGATTATACATGGTTGAACTATTGAATATTTCTTAAAACTGTCAAACAATTTGACTCAAATTGTCCCTTACAGTACCAATATTACCCATTTGAGGTATGGGATGATCAAGCAGTGTGGAACGTCGATTACTGTCAAATACTCGGCGATATCAATGTCGATGATATGTGAGACTTTCTTATTATTGCACCTAGTTGTCAATTATTCTTTTTCTTCTCTTAAATTAGACTCCGGTTGATTGTCTTACCTTCCAGTACAAATAATGTCATTTTTATTCAGGAATGAACTAGAGCGTCGATTCCTCGAATGCCTCGACTTTAATATCAACGTCCCCTCATCCGTATACGCTAAGTAAGTTTTCATTTTGCTATAGGGTTTCGTTCTTTAATCAAGGTCTTCATCCTTTATCGTACCTCAACGCTATTCTCTATTAGTGCTCATAATACTCATAATAATTTGCCTAATATATACGAGTAGTTTGACTATAATTTTTTTTATAGGGTTAGTGTCTTCTCCGAAATGATGACTGTATGAAAGTGTATCCTATTCCAGATACTACTTCGATTTACGTACTTTGGCAATAGCGAACGACCTCCATCTTCCCATTCAGCCACTGTACAGAGAAAGAGCTAAGAAACTTGAGGTACATAAATAATATTTTATATTATTCTACGTTTATTTTATCAGATTGGTAAGCCAAGCTCAATAAGTCGTTGTTTCAAACTTATTCTGTCATGGGAAAAGCATATTGGACTCACATAAATTTGTGAAACTCAAAGACTTTGGGTGTCCAGAATATTGGATTATTCTATATTAAAACATGTTGTTTACACTTGATTTTTTACTTCAGGCTCTTTCTCGGACGTACGAGGATAAAATGGACAAAATGGGAGGACGTGCCAAATGGAGTCATTCGACTGAGCAGCTCGCGACCCATCCTAAAACACCAGTAGTCATATCATAATCTACTTCAAAGACTACCGTAATGGATTGGCAAGACATTTTCCCTCGATTCACTACTCGTGTATTAGACTAACAGATTTGTGCTATACTCGCATAATATACTACGGTATGAATTTCCTTGTATCGCTTGAGCTCTCTTGCATAGATGAGTACTGTAGATCATGAGGCCCCCAATCGATAATCTGGTATATAATCCGAATTCATCGTGTTAGGAATCAACGCATAATTACTTTCATATTTATTTAATTTATGACTAGCACTCTGATTATTGTTTTGATTGTTAGCCTCTTTCGCTTCTCAATCGTTAGACGGGTAACTATTATCCTAATTTCAGTTTGTTTCATGTCTCTGTGCTCTAACTTTGCTCAACCTTTCTAATACTTTGTGCAATTATCCAGCCATACTTTGATAGAGTCTTATTCGAAATCTCACTGGATCAAACTAATCACTTTCATTTCGATCCAAACTGTAGATAGCCTCATTTTGCGGGCTTACCGTATTAGTTTACTATATGACACCCGATTCGCCTGATACCGTAATTATTATCGAA
>LS486618.1:0-37579 GCA_900490705.1 Pristionchus arcanus
GGTGAAATATATAGCCTTTGAAAATCGTTTTGGGGCGAGTTATGAACATTTGAAAAAAGCGTGACCGACAAACAAACATACAAACAAACAAACATACAGACGAACTGACAGACAGACACATTGATATACTAGTAAAGAGTAACCAGAGACCATTGGGGGCAGCTTCTCATCAATTTGGGGCACAGTATTGCATTTGATCACTTCCCAATTAAATTCATTATTAGCGAGAAATATGAGGTGTTGAAAAAACGTGACATGAGACTACATACTACAGAGGCACTCTTCGAAGTTCTTAGTATCACAATAAATAGTTCAAACTGCACACTACAGTCTAGGCACGGACAGTTCTCAGGGTCGTAATTACTAGAGAGATCAAGCTAGAGAGTTGAGCTACAAACTACAGTCAACAAAGGTCAAAATACCACTGGAAGCTCTAATAATAGTATTGTGTTCAAACTATAGACTACAGTCTACAAAGATCAAAGATCAAAGATCACTTTAGGCACTGGAAGTTCCCGATGCGCTGGTACGAGGTCTTCTCGTCCTCGTGCGCCTTCTGCGACTTCGACCATCTGACCGGGAAATTCTCCTTCAAAGTAAGGACAGGGTTGGAGGGGGCAGGAACCGGGAAATAGGCGATCTTCATCTCCAAAACGTCCTCTCCAAATTTCCATAGTCACTCCTTCCAAATGGGTACGCATGCATCGCATGCGTTCCATTTCTTTTTTTTCTGTCTCATGTTCACATCTTCTTCAAGATTGAACATCATTTATTATAATTACTGCCTTGTGAGAGATCCCCCCTGGGGATAATCAGCAGAGTTCAAAGATCATTTCACAGGTCTGCGAGCGGCGTGGCGGAAACTCGACCGACGACGATGACTCGGCTGATTGCGAGGAGCTCGTGCACGACATCAACCACTGGCCGAATTCCACGGTGAGTGTAGTTTCGATTTGGAATGTTTCCTACAGTACTTGCAGTACCCTATGTATATAGTATACTCTTTATTCTAGATACTAGATACTCTGATTCCCCAGTGCCCCAATCGTAGACTGCCGTACTCTCACAGTATCAAGAAACTAGATAAAGTAAATTTACAGTACTAGTTAACCGTACCGTAATCTCCAGGCGCCCCCGCCCATCATTCCTCCATCCTCCCACCGGTGGTGGCCCGCCATCTTCGCGCCGCTCTTCGCCCTTCTGTGCTTGGCCTTCGGAAGCTACGTGTGGAGGCAGAGAAAGGTAGGAGAAAATGATGTCTGAATGATAAACTCGTTTCTTCATTACGCATACTCTCTCATCATACTGAACGTGGATGCCTGATAATCATTCGATGCCTAATCTTTGATCTCTTTCTCTTCTCAGAAGAAGTTTGCTGGCTGGAAGGGACGGAACGGGCAGCGACGAGACTCGGGAGGCACTGAGGAAACGCAGCTTGGTTTGTAGTTTGATCTTTGATCTTTGTAGTCTGATCATTGCAGAAGAGCGCAACTCGTTTTCCTCCTCCAACTACGCGCACGTCCTTCTGCCATCGCTCGAGCTGGGCGCCATCCAAATGCATGAGAAGATCGGCCAGGTGAGGGCGTATCGGGACTAGAGTCTAGTTTCGAATTGGTAGTTTGATCACTCGATGGACGTCGAGACTATAGCACGCGTGTCAACTAAGGATCGAATAAACTCTGGCACATTGAAAATGTCGAAACTGAAGTAAAGCCAATTTTTGATACTCCATAGGGTCCCTCACAAGATACCGTCGAGCTTTGTTCGATATCTTTGATTTCAACGACGCAAGACGTCGTCAAACTTTTAAAAGGCCAAAAATCGCAATCTTTGGAGCCCTGTAACTCGGCCTAGAGTGATTTTGGTGCTTCGTGTTCAAAGAGATGAAATGCTCCAAATTGTCAGGAGAATACGTCTGAACTTTTGGCCCATCGATATTTTGCTTTATATTTTTGTAAATCGATTTTGTTCTTTGATTTTCACCACATATTCGGGCCAACGAATTTTACGAGCAAGATCGATAGAGCTCGTCGAGACGATTCGAATGGTATGCTGAACAGGGTATCTGTTGGGGTGACCGCGAGGTCAAAAACTGGGATGAAAGATGCGTATGTTTGTCAGTTACGTGATGGGAATGGGAGGGAGAGGGAGGGAGAGAGAGATGGGAAGAGGGTTGAATATCCACCTAAAACAAAAAAAATCAACTGAATTGGCCTAGGGAGTTAAGCCCAAAGTGTCACATAGCTGATGTAACATGCTTTACAATGCTGTTCATAATGCTGGGAATTCCCATTATACTTGATCTTTGATCTTTTCCTCAGATAGATTTTAATTTTTTTATTGAAATCAATGAAGTTTAACAATTTTAATTGTATTGTACGAGCGAAATAGTTGATTAGAAAACGACTTGTTCATGAAATCCACTAAAGCAAATGTTTGCAAAACTTATTGCAAGAAAAAGGATCGAACCAGCTCGGAAAAATTTATAAAAAAAGGAAGCAAACATCTAACCCACTGCGCCATGCGGGCGGATGGGAGGCTGTTGGGGAATCGCATACTCGAGCAAGTCAATAGGGAATAGGGTAGATCAGCGACATTGAGCACTCGTCTCTGAAGAAAACACACAACTTTCATGTCCATTTTTGACTTCGCGGTCACCCCAACAGATACCCTGTTCAGCATACCATTCGAATCGTCTCGACGAGCTCTATCGATCTAGCTCGTAAAATTCGTTGGCCCGAGTATGTGGTGAAAATCAAAGAATAAAATCGATTTACAAAAATATAAAGCAAAATATCGATGGGCCAAAAGTTCAGACGTATTCTCCTGACAATTTGGAGCATTTCATCTCTTTGAACACGAAGCACCAAAATCACTCTAGGCCGAGTTACAGGGCTCCAAAGATTGCGATTTTTGGCCTTTTAAAAGTTTGACGACGTCTGGAGTTTTTGAAATCAAAGATATCGAACAAAGCTCGACGGTATCTTGTGAGGGACCCTATTGACTGTCAAAAACTGAACAAAAACGTGCGGGTCAAATATTGTGCCAACCACCCCCCTAGTTTACTCGAATCTTAGGTGACACGCGTGATAGTCTAGTTTCGAATTGGTGCATGATCGTTCACGCCTGTGGTTTGATCATTGTACATAGTTTGATGATTGGTACAGGTGCATTTTTTTCTGGAGCAGGTTTCATTGCTTGTTCTCAGATCACTAGAAGAGTGCAACGAAATATCTAAACTGGTCTTTGACTAGAGTGTAGTTTGAGGTTGATCTTTGATCTTTGATCTTTGATCTCTCAGGGCGCATTCGGTGAGGTCTTCCGAGCGACGCTCACCACGGCGGGCGACATGCCAGTCGCCGTCAAAGTGGTCCGGGAGGTGGACGAGAGCGAGGTGAGCAGTTGATCTTTGATCTTGAATTTTGATTCTTGATCTTTGATCGTTGCTCGTTGCAGGCAAAGGAGGCCGCGCTGCTCTCTCGACTCAATCATGAAAACATCGTCAGGTATAAAGCAGGATATCATTTTTTTACTGAAATTAATTTACTGGGTACTGTAGCTGTAAAGGGAACGTATCGAATTTACTACAGAATCAGACTGTTATTTGTTGTTGTTGAAAGAGTGCGTTACTTCTTGAATATCGATTTTCCCAATTTCAGGTTATTCGGCACGAGTCGGGACGCGGATCGACTACTGCTCGTCTTCGAGATGATGACGTTGGGTGAGAGAGGGGATTACGGTAGTTAGGACTTACTGTAGATTACTGTACTTACTGTAGAAGAGGATGGACAAGAAAAAATAGGCTTTAGTAGAGTAAATATACGTTTGTATCGCTCCGAGGGACGTTAGATTCAGATAGAAGACCAAAGACTAAAGATCAAAGTTCAGGTGATCTTCGTACGTACGTGGCGGATCGTCGTCCTCGACCGGGGCAGTACACGCAGTTTCCTCCTGCACTCGGGGAGGAGGAGGTGGTGGCGATCATACGTCAGGTGTGAAACTTTAACATTGAGCCCAAAGTTGTTTCTTTGGAACCCTATCAGACCTAAAGTTTGTGAGCAATCACTGTACTCAACGCTGTTGCAAGAGCAGTAACAAAAAACGTGATCAGATCAGTACCTGTAACGTTTCGTCTTCGTTGATCCTACCCTACAGTATCCTCAACATTGTAGTCAATACCGTACCCATTTCAGATCGTGCTTGGAATGGCGTATCTCTGCGAAATGGGCATTGTCCACAGGGATCTCGCGGCGAGGAACTGTCTGGTCACAGGTAGGGCACATCTTATGCCGGTCTACTCACATAGCTGGCACATAGCTCATCAAAGAATGGAAAGCGTGATGCATAGTGCAACGGCTTGAAAAGAGGGCGAAAAGAGAAGTTGGAATTGCAGGAGAGACCGACCGGCATCTGTGCATCCCATCCCATCGACCGCCGACTACTGTCAAGGTGAGGGCATCAGAGAGATGACAAAATGAAGCGAAAAAGCAAAAGCAAAATCATAGTAGTCAAACAAAAATACTAAGAATCGAGAAAATTTTGAGCAAGCTCAAAATGGGCTCTAAAATTTCAAAAATGGGACAATAGCCAATAAAATCGTTGTAGATCTCAGACTTTGGCATGTCTCGTCGTCTGTACTCGCACTCGGAGTACTACCGAATAGCATCTGCGTCATCAGGTAACGGCACTTACCTGTTCCTCATATAATCAATAGGGCTGAAGAATTCGTCTCTTCATTCTCATCGGTCGTAGATATGAATGAAGAGAAGCATTGATTTGATTGCTGGAATAAATTTTAAAGAAATAATTGAGAGACTTTTGGAATGACCGATATTCTTTCAGTCGCTCTTCCCGTTCGATGGCTGCCTCCAGAAGCACTGGCGACGGGAGTGTTCAACATGCATACGGATATCTGGTGAGTAGGGCTCGAACTACGTCATTTTTATCGCTCACACATTTTTTTTATGAATGATGAGATCTGTCTTTATCAGCGTATGAGTAATTGCATTATCAAACGAAGCCTCAAAAAGTGTTAGGAGCCTAATAAGCAAAAATGGGCGGAGCCTTATCATCCTCCTCTTCTCAGGGCCCTCGGCGTGACGATGTGGGAGGTGTACTCATTCGGAGAGCTGCCCTTCGCCGATCTCACCACGCAGGTACCTATCGCACACTATTAGTATCTTATTACTGCTGTCAATTTGAAAAAAAAATACAAAAAAGCGAAAAAGTAGAAATGAAGACTGTCTGCTCGCAGCGCTCTCACTGAACGAGCAGAATAAGAGCTTTTCTTCTTTTTTCCATCGTTATTTTCAAACCGCAAATATTTGCTGATTCCAATCCTGAGCAGTTGATGATAGGCTTCCTACAGGAGCTGCTGGCCGTTTGCATGGCGGGTGTGCGGCCTCCTCGACCTACCGCTGCGCCTGAAGTGATGTACGATCTCATGATGAGGTGAGGGGGGGGGGAAGTGATCTTTGATCTCTGGTCCTTGGCCGGAAGTAAATTGTGAAAGTCTTCCAATAGTGATGATGCCAGCCAGGCAATAGTCGATCTTTGATCTTTCAGATGCTGGGAGAAGATTCCGGAGGACCGGATCACGCCATTCCAGGCACTGCGGCATGATGCGTTGAGGAGGCCCTCGGGTGCGGTATTTTGATTCTACTGGCGATTCTAGAGGGCAAAAATATATTTTACAAAATCTGCCATGATGCTATTCTCTGATACGCTACCACTAGGACAACAAGAACCTATAAAAACAAGGAGTATTTTCAATTTTAGACGATCTGCCTCCCTCGATGTCGGTGACAGAATCGATTGGTTCCGCGTGGACCCAAGCATCGGATGCGCCACTTCTAGGCTGATACTCTCCCCATTCCCCCATGCTCTCACGCTGATCAGAGAAAGCGAGAGAGCAGGTGGAATGAAGAGAGTCCTGCATCTCTTAATTAGAGTGGACAAATGAAGAGGGCAGAGTGCGCGGCGTGGCGCGGAATGAAGGGAAGAGGAGAGAGAGAGGGATCAACTCTTGCGCAAGAGTTCGAACTCTTGCGCAAGAGTAGAATTCAAGATGGGGATTTTGATAGATTGACGCCGAGATATCAGTTCTATGGACATGATATCTGCATAATAACCAACAAATAGCGCGCTATACCAGTTATGCATAGTTTTAGCCCAAAATCGATCTCAAAGGGTGTTATTCCGAGGTATTTTTTCCCAAAATATGGCTTTAAGATCATATTCGATGTTTTCAAGGTTTGTGGTGACCGCTTAGTCCAATGTCATCTCTTTAATCTTGATTACTTCATTATAAACTGTTACGAATCATCACTCTTCTTTTGCAGGCCAAAGGTAGGTCTATGTTATGCAAAACAGTTCTAAAAGATTAATTAGTAGTGCAAATCCCGACGTCAAACGATCGAAAACACCCGAATCTCACATTTACCTCTTGCGCAAGAGTTCATTCTGAATTCAACTCTTGCGCAAGAGTTAATCCCTTTCCCTCTCCTCTTCCTCTCATTCTCATTCCTCGTTGCGCCGAGCGGCAGAGTCTTCCTTTACCTCTTCACCTGTCCACTCTACTCTTAATTCGCAATACTCTCTCAAACTACGGTATCTGGTTACTGTACCTGTCTGTTATTGTATTGATTAGCTTCCTTTCATTAGTCGTTTGTTCTAGGCGTGTGTTTTGCTTTGTTTTCCCTACTCATTCCTTGGTGATTCGTCTATTTGTCAGAGCTTTTCAGCCTGTTTCATACAGTCTTTCCTCCTAAATCTCTGTAGATTTCACCTAGCAATTTTCTTGAAATATCTAGGTCACCGTCTCTCCATTCAGCACGCTCTCCCGTCCACTCTAACCGACGAGAGAGTGTGAGAAATGAAGAGACGCCGACCTCGCCATTCAGATATCGAACCGTAGCAAATTTGATTCGCCTCTCACACACCCCGTGATTCTCTGTAAATGATCCGACCGGGTAATTGTGATCTCCAACTTGATTCTTGATCTTTGATCCTTGATCTCTCTCTTTCCTTCCGAGTGTTTATTGTTTCCTCTGCCATCTCAGTCGCACCGTTTCCCCCACACACATCCACCACCCGAGATTCTTGTTTATTCAATAAATCAATAATCAATAAATCGATAATCAATAGAGACCGCCTATCGAATATATTCGTTATTGGAATGACGAGGAATGACGTATTATTCGAATGATTTCATTATTCGAATAACCAATTATTTGAATACAATTCTATTCGAATAATGAAAAAAATCGAATATTATTCGAATAATATTCGAATAATTATTCGTTTGAGCAAACAAATAATTCGAAGTTCGAAGTTGTGGGAGAGAGGTGAAGAAACCGCTCAGCGAAGAATGAAAGGGGGGAAATATTCGAATGACGACGTGCGAATGAGAGGGAATATTCGAATGACGACGTGCGAATGAGAGGGAATATTCGAATAACAAAGGATATTTGTTTGCGCCATTCGAATAGTCATTTCAATATTCGATTGATCAACTATATTGCGGTCTCTAATAATCAATCAATAAGTGAAGATGGCGAACGCAGTAGCTTGACACCAGATATTGTTCTGCAAGTGTACGGTAGATTTCAAATTATTCTTGGTCCCGACGGGAATACCATACCAGATTGTAATTGATCGTCGCCATTCCGTCCACGTCCGCGTCCCACACGCACTGAGACATGGCGCTGCAATGTGGGGATTGGCATGGTGCCAACTTTTGAATTCCCGCACTTGAGATTATTTTCAAGAAGAAGTTCTCAGATCAGGAGCTTTTCTGCTCGAAAAGTCTCATTCATTGTCAGATGAAAAAAAATGATCTGTCATCAACCCTTCCGTTTCTCATGACACAGCTTCTCTAATTGTAATTATCTAGATAATCAGTATTCGATAGATGGGATTACGGTAGTTCCACTTACTGTACTCCCTGCCCTCTGCTCTCGCCGATCATCACCTGCACGATGAACTTGTACCGGGGCAGATTCAGACCTGGAATTAATTTTAGGTAATTCGATTTATATTCAAGAATCTAGAGTTAATTCCATGAAACTTGATTCAATTTCAAGTCTCTCGCTTCGATTTCAGGTAATTCGATCTATAATTTCGGGTCACCTAAAATGCTTACCTTTCAATCGCTGATTGATAGCATCCGAAATCTTTCTGCCTAGATCCTCGACTGTGAGCATGGAGAAAATCTGAAATCTTCATTCCGCGTGTTCTCTCGTTCCTCTCTGCCCCCGCGGTGTTGATTGATCTTTGATCGTTGATCTCTAGACGTTATACGCTGTTGGAACTCTACCATTCTTGAGGAAACTCTTCCGATGCTAATCCATATGTTTGTGAGATTCTTTTAGTAATGACGGAATTGATAAAAAGTTGTCTCGAAAAAAAAAAGAATCGACATGGTGCCTCAAAACCGAATCTGTCAATCAACTCTTCGTCACCTCTCCCGCCAACAGTTCCGCCACTACCTCGGTCATGATCTTCTCGGCGGTTGCGGCTCGGAATCTGTAAATTCCATCTATTTCCCGGTCCTGTTCCCGGTTTCCTTCTCTCGTCTAATTCAATACAAAGCAAACCAACTTTTCGCCCTGCGCCGCGCGAATGACAAAGTCCCGGTCGGCCATGCGGAGTGGGGAATGAAGGAAGAGGGGGGGGGGAGGGGTGAGAAAGATCAAAGATCAAAGGTCAGGGTTGCGTCAAACTGTGTGGAATGGCCGAGTGGTGCTCTGAGAGATTGGGGTAAAGCACGCTGCTTGAGTGCGCGCGATACGTTTCCATGACGATCGAGAATCGAGTGAGGCGAAGAAAGGACGAGAGAGAGAGAGAGAGAGAGAGAGAGAGAGTTCGTTTTGTCTGAACCTCGACAAACGGGATTTTTTTCCTGGCAACAACCGCTCTGAATGAGAAGAGGGTAACAAATGAGAAAGATAGAGATAGCGTGTCCCATGAAAAAAAGATCTCGAGAACACATCGGTAAGAAAGCCAAAGAGCTCACACTCAGCTTAGGAAATGGAAATGAAAAATGTAGCAGGTTTCATTCATCTAAATGAAGAATATTGGGTACTGTAGATGTCCGGTATCTCCTCCGAAGCGGGAGAACCTCAATTGAACGAATATTCAAAGACAATAGTGTACCGCTTGTTTTTTTATTGATTTTAGTTTTCAAACGTAAAATGAGATGATTAAAAATAGTTCATTTTAGTTCAAAAATAGTTCCTTTATTCATTTTATATTTTTAGTCAGTTCACGATATCAATCCATCGTATTCACCTACCGTAATATTTTCAGTTTTTCGATGAATTTTATTGATTTTATTTTTGTTCTCACTTTTTTTCCTTTTTTATCCGATCAATTGTTTTAGTTATTGTCTAATTTTCGTTGTACAGATGGAGGTGTCCCACTACGCGTTCGTCCCTCTCGACGGCCGTCGCGTCGACATCGGATCGCCATGGAATTGGCACGGCGTGCTGGACTGTTAGTACATTTGTATTTTCCCCACACCCCCATCCTTAGGCTCGTCCGTTTTTAGTCTAAGCCATTCCTGTCATGAAAACCGATGATTTTTTTCGCAACAATTCATCAAAACGGATTGCGAAAAAAGAAAACGCTGCTTACTGTTACTTTGCGCTTTTTGGTGCTAATTGCATGAAAAATAGGTAGGTGAGGTGCAATCTGGCGGCGCTCAACTGTTAGGAGTTTCCAGCAGCAAGGTCTTACAATTATACCACATCGAACTTTCCAGGGGAGGCGCGAACAGCGATCCTAAGGCAGTCTGGCAAGTTGAATCTGGACACGTTTGCTGGTATGGGTGCCTTCAAAGATGCTCCAATGAGACGAGATCTCCTCCCAGTACGAAGGGGCATGATGGTAAGTGATATTATTTATATTATTCGAGTTTACTAGATCAAAAATAACACATCACAATCACTATTGTACACTTTCATGCATAACAATAATTAGTGCACAATAAGTTGTGTGACTAGGAAATCTGCTATTTTTCAGATTGAAGTGGATTTGCCATTGGATGATGAAATTCGAAGGGAAATCGTTCGATTGGTCAAACCCGTGTGGGTGGCCGAATGCCTACATGTGAGTGTTCAAAAGCTCTTGCAAAATGCACCTTAAAAAAGGATAGGTTCAGATGATTGGTTACTACATTCTGGTGAGATGGTTGGGAGCTGAGGAGAATGACGTCTTCTGGATCCATGGAGGCAATGCGCATATCCATCCCATCGGATTTGCGTTAGTTTTCAATTATCTAATTAGTTTTAATTACTTGAAAGTCGTGTACGTATCTTAAATATATTTCGAAAATCGACAAGAACTCTGATGCCCGTGCATATAGTTTTAGGTAACATGTAGGTACGATTCAGAAACGTATCAGGATTTTAAGAATTTTGAAGGATTTCATGCAAATATACCCGGTTTTTTTTAGGTTTTGCGCTCTTAACTTTTTATATATTCACAGAAATCGTAATGAGAAGGCCGGCTATGATCTGGCCCCACCCGAACACGTCTACTCGCGTCATTACGGCATCGAGTGGATAGAAGATGTGATTACACGGTCAGAATTACTCTATTATAATTCATTAATTGCTTGCTAATTACAGTACGATCCTGCGATTCACGCCCAGTGTTCAATTCGAACTGAGAGGAAGCGAAATATGTGTGAACAAGTTCAAGGTGTGCTTTTTTCACACGAAACTCTTACTTTGAAACAAAGATTTTATGAAGAAAAATCGATTTAAAGGAGTTTAGTAATGGAAAAAGGGAGCTTTCATTATTGCCATAGAAGAAGAAGGTCGCCAAGGGCTGCCTAAAATTCGAAAACATTCAAAGTTTCAGACGTTTTGCTTATATGAAGCATGTAGCTACGATTTAGAAACGTAGCGAATTTCTCTAAAATATACTTTTTTTAGAAGATTCAATTCACCTGGCCTTATTCCTGTATGATTATAGTTCCTCGCAGGTGTCCGATCGCGTGGAGGTTCCCCACGATGACGATACGTTCGTGCTAACACCGGCTATTGTCACGAAAGTGATTAATTATATTATTTATTTAATTATTTTAATAATTCGTAATTAAAATAAATCCTAAAATTAATTTCAGGTCGTTGGTCGCCGCGTGCTCCTCGAGTACAGCAGAGACGATATCGACAAGGCCGATCTGGTTCCGAATTTATATATTAAAAAATATATATTTAAAAAAATAAGCTGGAGATTCTTTGTCTATTTTGAATAAGCTAGAAGAAACATGAGATGATGTATTGAACCTCCCCCCCCCCAATGCCATTCGAATAATGTGCACGTTTTTGGTTGGTTCCCTTCAATTTATAATGCCGAGATTAAAATAAATGCGTGATTGTTCAATTCACTTCAGATCGTGAAGGACAACTTGTGGAAGGATATGAACGACGACCTGATCTACCACGTCAGTCTCATAGTTTTCATACATTTTCATTGCCAACCGGGGACCGAAAATATATAGTAGTCAGACACTAATAGCAGAGGTCTAATGGCTTAAAATCAGATTTTTTAGTGGATATATTGTGGTCAGATGACAGATTCCATTAATATATATAGTGATCTGATTACCGGCCCGGTAGTTATGAAAATGAATGATAGTTTTACCTGATTCTGAGCGTTAATCTAAAAAAAAGGATAATAACGGGCCTTGTTTACAAGTTTTTTTTTGACAAGTTTCAATAGTATATTCTCAAAATCACACGGTTGCAGTTATTTTCCCGTAAATTTCACAGAATACTCCAGCTCTGGTATTTTCGTGTGATATTGAGGTAACTTACATAAAATTAGGACGGATTCGTTAGCTTGTAGCCAAAAGTAGCCCTTGGTTCAGGTCGGTTTCGCAGAGTCGATGGGTCTGCCGATGAGTGCGAACAAGAAGTACAGAGCACACGTCGCCCCGATTGGAAAGGCAATCCGAGATAAGGTGAGGGTTACTGTATGGAAGAAGGGTGTGCTGTATCAACGCCGGATTAGTGAGCGAGAAAAGGAAGGGGCGCAGTTTGAGTGCGTGGATGGAGAGACGATGAGACGATAGAGGCCAAATACTATTCTTAGGAACCTCACATTGTGGTGTGCTTATACAAATGTTGAAGGTCATGTGATGGCTAGGTTTCGAACAAACGCTTTTCTCTAATTTTTGTTTGTATTTGCCTCAAAATGTTAATATGTTGTTTGAGGGGTTTATTTGATGTCTGATTCAGAAGCGGGATGTACCGTACGGTCCCAACGACGTGAGCAGAGAGACGGTCGATCAGGGCAAAGAAGGCATCAAGGTTCGATTTGATTAGAATGTCAATAGAGCACTGCTGGCTATATCCCCGTTTGATCTTCTGAGTGCGGGGGCCCCAATAAGAATTTTTCATAAATTTGTGGATCCCCCTCGTTGTCCGAAATGATTTTCGCGGAGCCCTCTAACATAAAATTTTCGAAAATTGCGGAGCCCCCGGACAACTAGCGGAACTTAGCCCATCAGTGCATTAGAGTGTCATTATGTCACCTTTCCTCACACTCGCTCGCAATCAGAGTAATCAACAGCATCATATATTGTATCTTATTGTAGGCTTTGTCCCTCATATGAACAAAACCACAGAAACCGGGTATATTTTCGGATATTAGGAAGCACTCGTCTCCTTTTTTTTCTTGGACTAGGGATAGCTTCTATTCGATAGTACTGATCTCTTCATTTCGAACGCAATAAAAAGTCTCTATTGTATTTCAGCACGGAAAGTCGTTCGGTTGGAAGGAGAACATGGTATGCGAGATGATCGATCGACTGGACCAGTGTCAGTCCAAACTCAAGGCTGCCAGGGTCATCAAGGTCCTGCCGGTGAGTGTGAAAAGGGGCGGAGATTTTATGGGAATTGTGGGCGGAGTCTCGACGGAAAGAAAAACTACTAGAATGGACAAAATAACATGGGAATTTCCAGAATTTTTTTAGGACGGTCGAAAAATAAAAATGTATAATATTCCGGTGAAATGAATTCCATTTAATTGGGGGGTAAATTCACACTTCAATTTCAGCGGGGCTACCTGCAGATCGGTCCTGATGGAGACGACATTAAAACTGATTCACTCTATCTGCACCAGGTTCGTTCAAACATGGTTTACTTAAATTCATTGTAGCATCCACTGTTGGGCTAGAAAAGGTGACAAGTTTAAAATAGCGGAGGCATTGTCTTGACGTCACCTATTTTAAAAGGCGATAACTCTCTATGTCCGAAGGAATGTCCAGGTCCATGTTGCGGATGCCCCCTCTCCGTCACCTTTCAAGCTCACCAGTGGTAGCATCACAGTATCAGCCGATCTAGCGACTGACATCTTCTTTCTTTCATTCTGTTTTGCCGATACAGTATGAAACGGACTGAAGAAAAAATAGTGAAGTTGAATTTGAGACCATACAAGTCCACATATCCACAATAAAATCGGGTTTTAAGCAATTAGATCTCTGCTATTAGTGTCAGACCACTATATATTTTTCGTCCCCGGTTGGCAATTGAATTATATGATTTGAGACGTCCACGTTGCTGTTTCCCTGCGGATTCGCCGAGGAGCAAAACATCGAGCTGATGGGACCGACGGACGAGAAGGAGACTGAGGAGGAGGAGGAGGAAGAGGGCGAGGGTAAGCGAGCCAATCGATGCTAACGAGCATAAGTGGAAACTTATACTTACTACTCGAACAAAATATTGGAAGGGAGGGAAGAAGTGCGATGACCAAGGCAAATGTTATTTTCGATGGAGAGTTAGGGATTTCACAAGGAAATAGAGTGTATATTTTGGAAAGATTATCATGGATACTATCATATCGCAGAGAAGGAGAAGGAGCCGTTCGACTGGGACGCCTACATGGATGCGAATATGGCCTACGAGATGGCACCCGACCACTTCTTCTGCCAGACCATCGACAGCAATGTGCCATTCAAGGTATACTGTACAGTGATGAACGTGAACCTCTAATTCCAGGTTTTCCGGGGGTACAAGAGGGGGATTTAACGGGGGTGCAACAGTGAAACATCTACATTTTTTCGGGGGTACTGGGTCTGACCGGGAGTCCGATCGCGGGGGTACACCCCAAAGTTGGAGGGGTCGCTCATCATTGATACTGTAGTAGGATACGGGAGCAATGTGCGATAAAAATACTATCAACGTTAATATAATAATAATAACAGCAATTGTTTCGAAACTTGAGTCGAAAATTTGATTGAATTTTTATAAACATAAATGAATGGATGCAGTCATCCTCAGACAATTGCACAAACTCGGGGGTTCAGCAAGAAAATTGATGAAAATCGCGGGTTTTGCTTCCGAAATCGAGGATTGTAGGCCGATATCCGACCTCGAGCTCATTATTGAATGCATTTCGCAGGTGGGAGATCGACTGGAAGCGATCGATCAAGTGGAGAAGTATCTCTGCCCAGCCACTGTCAAGGTAACGGAAGTTTTGGTGATTGAGGACTAGGGTTGGCGTTTTGATTCCTCGATGATTCCCGGAATCAAATGATTCCCATCATTCTCGGAATCATTTGATTCCCAAGTGCATATCTCAGGAATAAATGGTCCGATCGACTTGAAATTTTGAGGTAGCACTAATAGTGGCATGCAGATTGCACATGCTTAATTTGATGACGATTGGACGACTTGTTTTTGTCACCTACCCAAACCCTGCCCAACTCATTCAAAATTTATCGAAAGAGATCTTTTTTTCGTTTCCACTAGCGATCCAAAGTGACTCCATCTTGCTCAGGTCAAGTTTCATCGTTTATATCAATAATTTGCATTCCCTTTCATCTAGTCAACCTCTGCTCTATGAAGTGCGAAATCAAAGAGAAAACATGCTCAATACACAGATCATATTGTCCATAGATTATCAAACAAGTTTCATTACAAAAAATGCTTTTAAACATTAAGAACTGTCCCGGTTTTCGCTGTGAAATGATCTCGGAATCATTGATTCCGAGATTCTCTTTCCAAGGAATCATTTGATTCCTTGCAAATGAGGGAGAACGGCGAATGGGAATCATTCGATTCCTCACCTCGATAGGGGGTGCGGTCCTTTCGGAATCAAAACGCCAACCCTATTGAGGACGTTCGCATAGAACGAAAATTTCGAAAACAGTACTCAATATTCTAGGAAGGCATGCCAATTGTAAACATACAATCCAGATGAACTCAAAGCTGAAAGACATCGATGATTTCTCATTCAGATATCTGGTGCTCGATGCTATTTTGACTGTACATTTGAATGAATGCATTCTCAGGCGATCAAGGGACGTCTCGTCGTTGTGGGCTTCGATGGATGGACGGAATGGGATCATCTCTACGATTTCCGGTACGTTAGTAGTATTTATTCGCTAAAAACACAGGAAAAAGTTAGATGACAAAATCCTTCGAAAAGCGGGTATGTTGGTGAAAAAAGACCTCGGAAATCGATTCATCCTGCACAAACGTTTTCGCCAAACGCAGTGGGATAAATATTGTATTTTATTCATTGTAATAGTATGATTTCAAAAGATTTCAGATCGACCGACTTGTTTCCATGCGGATGGGGCGAGCTCATGGGCTATCCACTGCAGAAGCCAGAGAATCGAACTGACGAGAGGGAGCTGGTCGCTACAGAAGTGTCCGATGAGGTACAGTTGATACGGTGGGGGTACGGTGGTCTCATCGATTGGTGGGAGACGGTAGAGACAAGAAGGTACGGTGCTTTACGGATACGGTAGCATCGATTGAATTGTGGGGCGATACGGTAAATTTGGGCATACAGTACTTATTATTGATTTGCAGTCGTCTTCCGAAGTTGATGTCGCTTCGGAAATGGATAAAATGGAGCTGCAGGAGGATGCGTCGGATGAATCGGAGGACGCCGAGTCGGAGGAGGTACGGTAGATATGGGTACGGTACGGTAGGAGGTACGGTAGGTATATATATATATCGATTATTGATATTTTGGGGTGAAGAAAGGTACCACATTCATTGAGTCACATTCACATTCGTATATTATCTATTAATGACATTCTGAGGAGATGGGGGAAATAAATTATCAGAACCTGAATTTCTCAGGAATTCGAGTCTTCTGAAGAGGAATCACCGCAGTCGCCCGATCGATTGGAAACCTCGGATGACGACGATATACAATTCCTCAATTGAACGACGTTAGCCCATACATTCCAACGCCAAGCCATATTTGTTATGACCCTCCACTAAGGTCTTACTGTGCTAATTGCCCCATTTTCCAGTCTAGCAATTATTTTTTCTGTTTCATAATTAAGCAAGTTATATATTCGTTCCTTGTTATCTGTTATATCATGTCAGTTGATAAAGCTATTGTTATTATTTAGCGAGCTGTCCGCGTTACATAAGCAATGAAATGCATCTTACCGAGCCTAGATAAGACTACGAGAAGAACAGGTTGTAAGGAGGGGAAGATAATGTACCCATCAGTCTCCTCCAAGAGACTTCTCAAGAAATGGGCATTATAAATCACATAAATTATTTTGTGCCAGTTGATCGAGAATTTGTCGTATACCGGATATGCGCGTAAAGATGAAAATCACTTGTGTGCTCCAGTGCACTTACCCAACTTCAACCTACCGTAGTTAATAGTTTGACTCTGCTTCTCTGTCACTCTCGCCACATTTTGAAAATTAGAATCTTGGTTGTTTTTCGAGTTTTTAACTGGCTAAAAACTAATTTTTCATTGTCTTAAAGATGCTGCGAGGAGGCGATCGTGGTTTCCCCGTGGATCGACAGCGTTCCGTCTTCGGTGAGTCGTCTAAACACTAATCTGACGTCTATGTTTCTCTTCCAAACTTCCCCCGTTTACTTCAAAATTATTCGCCGCGTTTGAGACTTAAAATATGGAAATAAACGTCATCTTTTCAGTCGGAAACATATCCTACGACGTATCGGAGGAGCAGCTCCGCGATGTTTTCTCCAAGGTTGGGCTTTCTTTCGAGCTGTGTCCTAGGTTTTTTTCTTTTTAAAAAAAATATTTTTTAACTAATTAAAATTATAATCTACAGGCGGGTACGGTCGTCCACCTTCGATTGGTGCACGACAGAGAGACGGGCAAGCCGAAGGGCTACGGATTCGCCGAGTTTTCGGACGTTAAAAGCGCAGAATTGGCCATAAGAAACCTCAACGGGTACGTCGCATCATCAGAATACATATTTTATATTTCTTCAGTGCATATAATTCTAATCTACCCACTATATATTTTCTTAAATGATAAAATAATGATAAATTTTCAGCCACGAGTTGAATGGGCGTGCGCTCCGAGTCGATTCGGCTGCTGGAGACCAGAACAGAATGGGGGTTAGTTCTCTTTTTTTCATAAAATAAAATAAAGATAAACATGTCGAAACTTTCTGTGTAGGAACGAGGATGCTTGTGACTCAATTACGTTGACGGTAATTTTATGGTCATCATGAATTCTAGTGAAAAATTATTCCCGGAATGATTATGTTTTTTCCAGCCCGACGCCGAGCACGGCAACATTGTTGTGATGCAGCCGGAGGAGAGTCCGTACGGCAAGGAGTGCGATCCGAAGGACGCGCCTGAGGTGAGCAAGCGCGCTTGACGTGTGATATCGAATCTTTTGTTCGATCTAGGAGACAATGAATCTCGAAATATGTGGCTAAAATAATGAAATAATTGCAGATAATCTCTCGCAATGTCGCCTCGATCCCGCCCGAGAAAATGTTCCATCTCATGAAGCAGATGAAGGTAATTATTTAAATGTTTATATTTAAAATAAATAAATCTATAAATATTAAAATAACAGGAGATCGTGAGCAGCAATCCGTCCGAGGCGAAGAATATGCTGCTGCAGAACCCGCAGTTGGCCTATGCCCTGCTGCAGGTAAATTTATGATTATCGTAGCAAGGAAGCTAGGGTTGACGACAAGCGGAGATTGTTCTCATGAAATTCATCGATTTCTTTGCCCATGATATATGCCTTAAACATAGAATGGCATGGATGAATGTCAGTCGTAATCAATAACCGAAAACAGAGCAAATTCCGAGTTAAGATTGTTTACATAAAACACATTCCGTCACATTTGACGTCGAATGTTCATTTTCACCTTTGAAACATGTAATAACAAGGTTGAATATTCCATTCGATATTCCAGGCGCAAGTTGTGATGCGCATCGTCGACCCGCAAGTGGCCATGACCATGCTGCACCGAGAGGTGAGTTGATTATATAATTTGTGCAAATTGAAAATAAGTCCCAACAGGCTGATTTGGGTTTCGCACGACATGTTTCATTAGCACTAGCATCATCTTATTATAGTGTTGTAGTAGTTATCAGTGATCGCCTTTACGATAAATCCCAAACCACGCCACAATAAGAACGTTTGCTGCAGTAAATATCATTAACAGCAACGAATTTACCAACATCCACCCCCCCCCACCATTAATTTTGCCGCTCCTCGGGCGAAGATAAAATTTTATTATTGCTTTACAGCAACCGATGGCTAGTGGCTCGACGCCATTCCACGCGCCCGCTGCACCACCTCAGCAGCAGCAGCCGCAGCAACAGCAGATGCCGCCCCCGATGCAGCAGCAGACCCACTTTGGAGGTAAGAATTTGCTGCATGACATGATTTTCGCGCCTTGCACAGCAAAAAAAAAATACAGGAAAATTGAAAATAAATTGACTTTCTTTATAGATTCGATAGCAGTTTTAGAAGTTGTATCTAGCTGAGTTTGTGGACTATATGCGCTTTTTTAATACACAAATGCCTACCTGACGTTTGATAATTTTTTGTTGTTGTGCTATTAACGTGCAAACGGCACGTATTCCGTACGTATACCTGCTCGCTTATTATTGCTGCAATCATTCACTTCCGTTTGCGTTAATGAGAGACAGCTTTAGCTGCATCATTTTGCGTCAGTGCTATGGAAATAGCGAAATATTTGATGCTTTCCCGAAGTCTCCCTGTTTCACACACTCCCTCATCGAACAGACTGCGCAAGAAGACGCGGATGTTGTTCAGTTGTTGCTATATACAGATCCGACAACGCTGCCTCTGATTTCTCTCGAGCTTTGTCTTGCGAAAACAGTTGTAAATATAAACAACGGTATTCTTTGCTGAATTGTAATTTTTGGTGCCCCTAACGTAATGATGTTGTATGATTACTTAGGAAAGAGCTTTGACATATGAACAGTAAAGTTCAGTCTGTCTGGGGGTTCCTATGACTCATTGCGTAACCTTCCCCTTCCTTGTCTACTCATATGGCGTACTACGTAATATGCAGCCACCCATTACCAGGGTTCCTATTTCTGGTCACAGTCTACTAGGGTTGCCGGTTCGAGACCGAGATCGGGAGTCCCGCACTTGCGAGACTCTCGCACTGACCTCTTCCCTTGCCTCCCCGACGAGAGATCATGGGGTTGAGAGAGAGTGCAGACAGAGCAGAGGAATGTGCTCTCTCCTTTCCCCACACTCTCTCGCCGTCTCCTATGGGAAGGGACTGCGGGAGTCCCGCACCCTTGCGAGACTCTCGCACTGGTGCGGGAGTATTGGTCTCGAACTTGCAACCCTACAGTCTACCCTTTTTCTGCTTATAGTCATCCCCATTTTCCTCCTTCGCAAAATATAAAAGCGGAGCGATAATTGGCATCATTGACAATGATGCGAAGCGGGAAAACACGTGGATAAATCGCCTAATTGGTTTCCCGGAATGCGTTAACTGCAAGATTTTTGGCCGATCATTGAAGACGTCATGTACAGAGATATTGTGGGAAGGAGAGCTTGAATTTCTTGCAATTTAGCTCTTGAGAAAGAAATTTACTTGTATTGTAGACAGACTGAAACATGAAAGCACACTGTGGATTCAAAAATCATTGAACAGACGAATGGTTAAGTTATTCCTTACGATTAAATAGATGCATGACGTGTGTCCTTGCAGGTCGTCCGATGCCGCCACTTCCGTCGGTGGCGCCTTCCGGAGGCGGGCCCTCATCGTACCACGGTGGCATGCCGCCCCCGCAGGCCATGGGCGGAGGAGGAGGACCCTACGGTGGCGCCCCTCCCCCGCAATTCGGCGCCCCACCTCCCGGATATGGCGCCCCACCGCCTGGGTAAGTGCAGTTATTATTGATCGTTAACAGTACACATAGTAGACTACAAAAGCGAGTATAGTTGATAAGGTTACTGCTATTAGTAGTCTTATCTGGTTTAATTGGTACAGTGCAATGATTGTATTCCAAAAGGTTAGTGATTACCTGTACTAATTAAGCGAATGTGAAGGTTAATTAAATTATTAATTATGAGTGCTAATTAATTTCCAGATACGGTCGGCCGACTCAGATGCCGCCCCCGCAGATGCAGCCTCCACAGCAGCAGCAGCCCCCCGGGGGATACTCGGATGCGGAGAGAGACAATGCATCGTTGCTGTTGCAGGTGAGGGGATGATGATATGTTTTGCGAAAAAGAGCCATTGTGAAATATGATTTGACGAATCAGCTGTCTCTCGCCTTCAATAGGTCTCATCCGACTCAGTGAGGAATGATAACGAGATACATCTTACTGGAAAACTTGAAATAGGCTATGTTTGTGTTTCATTGGTGTTAAAAAAAGAAGTTGTTCAGGTGATGAACCTTACGGAAGAGGAGTTGATGCAGCTGCCGGCCGAAGACCGAGAGAAGATTCTCACCCTGAGGACCAAACTGAGAAATGCATGAGTACGGCGGGATACGGTAGCCTATCGAGTACTGTTCCAATTGTTGAGAATCGATCCACTGTTGTTGTATGAGGGGAGTACGATAAAAGAGAGGGTATTCTAATATTGAATCATTTCTTTACTGTTTACTTGTCCTTGAATGTTATCCACTATTCCTGTAATCCTATCTTGAAATAGTAATGATTGGAGTACGGTAGGATATGATAGCCCTCTGAGAACTGTATTCGAGATAGGGCTGTATCCGGTAACATCCACTTAATTGTTGAGATCTCACTAACTTATCCTGTGTTGCTGTAGATATTCATCCATTTTTATTACGAATCGATAATTCTTACAATTTAGATGTTTTCCTTTGCGTTCTTTGATGTTTTCGAAAGTTGTATTGTGTTCGCTCGATGATAAATACGCATTAAAATGTCTTATTGTCGTCCGTGTCTAAACGTTGTCCGACGTTCAAGTCTTCTATTTTGTTTTTATGAAGTCTAGAATATTCTCACTAGTTCGCAATAAGTTTTTTAGTTATCATGTGAATTTTTGTTTTGACCACTATTCTCAGTCTGGCGAGAGAGGGTCCTGTACTAGACCCCCTGGGAAGCCATTAGCTGATATGTTATTGCTGTTTACCAGGGCTGGTTATTGACTGGCATCACTGCGTAACGATTTATCGATTTATCGACAGTGACATGGGTACGGGAGATACAGTATCTGGGGAAGTGTTGGCGGGGTAGTATACGGTATGAGATCAATATTTGATTCCCGATGGGTGGTGGTTGAAAGGGGGAGAAAGGACTAGGTGTAGTGTACAGTAACGACGATTGATTGCTACCGTAGTGGCGGTGTGTAGTGGGTAGTGTGGTGGGAGGAGTACGGTATCTCTTATCGTCGGCCGACGTCTCCCAATCGGTTGAGCTGCGAGAAATTCTTGAGCAGGTGGTTGACGACTTCGGCGTTGTTGCGCTTTCGCAGCTGTCGGTAGACGGGCTGCAATTATCGATTTATTGATTTTTAAAATGTTTTTTTAATTTTCTGGTCGAGCGGTTTCATCGTTGTTATTGTTCATCGTTGTTTCCAGGAAGGTACGTGCAACGAGGGACATCGCATTCCGAAAGTCGGCCCGCCTGCTGCCTAGTAATTGATGTTTCAGCCCCTCGCATTAGATGACACGCGTCTCATCTTTTCATCCAGCCTATCCCCATTCCAAGATAATTGCAAAGAGGGAGAATTCGAAAATGCGTTCTTGAAACGGACGATGATGCATATCTATGATGATGTGTGCACTTCCGGGATGACGTAATGGGTTGTTTTGACAAACAAGGAAACAAAACAATAACAAGTAATCAAAGCAAATACAAAAAAACAACAAGCTCACATATGGGAAGGCACTGTAGTAGTCGCTGTCGGTGGCGAGAGAGATGCGAGACGAGTCGATGGGCAGGCCCTAAGAAGTAAACGTTGATCTTTGATCTTTATTGATCTACCGTAGCCTACTGGATTACGGTAGTCTGCTCACCTGACTCAATACGCAGAGAAACGCCGCGACGCACAGCAGCAGCTTGGCGAGCGTTACCGAGATTGAGGGCATGGTTCTGAACAAAAATTACGGATAGGAGGATACGGTAATTTGAGGAATCGCGAACTGAGTACATCTGGATAATGTTGAATAAAGACGAAGAAGCAACATCAAGAAATGTGAATAAGAAGAAAAATGAGACACTAATTGGCCTGGGAATATCCCTAAATTTGCGCCCCTCTTGAGTCAACGGCTCACTCTCTTCATTACACACGCTGTTTTGCCTGTCAAAGCAAGGAATAACATTACTCCTCATCTGAGTGCGCCCTATTTCGGGTGCGTTTTCGTACTAGTACGCTATTCTAGAGAGGGATTGAAGCCCGATCCGGATTATGGTGGGAAATATCAGAGATGAAGCTTGAGCCTAACGCAAAGAGCCAAAGTTCTTGCTGGAAAGACCTATAGATCTACAGTAAATGAGTGATGGGGAAGCAATGATATTAAATTTCCGCTGATTCTGTGGCATTCATCAAAGGGAGTAATCAGAAAAGTCTCCTTTGAGTCAGTTGTGGGTGGAGGTGACTATAGCTATCTGTCTAGCTCCCCACTACGGAAAGTAATAAGTCATCGGGGAAGTATCTGCGAAGTTGTTGCTTCCGGGTGGTCAATATAAAGTCCCTGGCCGAATTTTACTGTCGACTAGTTGTTCGATTGGACGCTTTCTGTGCGAATGAATTAAAATGAGGACACCTCATTGACAAAAGGCTTAAGCCGACAAGATGTGAGGGGATGAGGCTAAGTCACATGTCCTTTTCGGGGATAGGACTTGGAATTGAGCGGACCGAATGGTCACATCATCTGAATGGGGCGAAGGAGTGAACGAATGTTCAGAAGGACTACGATGAATTTTCGAGAAATCGAAAATAGGAAAGGTAAACATCGGCTTAGCGTCTCGAGGGAGAGCCCTGATTGACGAAAGGAAAATAATTGGGTCTCCAGAACACAAACAATAAGGTAAGGAAGCGTAGAGATGGAGAGAAATAAGCAGACTGATTTACATGATTGAGATATTGTCATGTAGACGATGAGTTATGCGTCAACAACGCACTGATAATATATGTGATACATCCAGACGACGACCCGGGTGCATGTTATTATGTCTGGTACAGTGAGTCAGGGCGGAAATGTGAGCCGATATGTAGTCAGATACTCTCAGAGAAACACGTTCTGTCAGATCAGAGAGAACAATGTAATGCCTCACATCGAGATGTTTGATGCAGTAGGGGAACAACACGGGTAAAGGTCGCGCGATATTAGCTCAATGCTCTCGCTATCGTAGTTCGACACGATCTCTTGCTTTGTCGGACAGACAAGCGAGTCAACGCTGCGAGGCAGCTGAGAAGCAAAATGTCATTCATATATACCGTGAAAGAGGGGGGCGGAGTCGAGGCAATTTTTGGAAGATGTTTCCGGACACGGCTCGGAACGTTTCAAATAGACTAATTCGGATCAGACTCTGGGCGGTGCCCGAGGTTTAGCTAACAGGAAACTCCTAAGCCGTAATGATATCCGAGAAAGCAGACGGGAGTGAGAGACTTCTCGATTCTACATCAGTTTCAGTGGTGTATGATGCTGATTATCGACGACTTCCAACATGTCGAAAGCCGGAAGTAGAATCTGATGTTTCTCTAGGGAAACAGTCTCATGAAATGAGCTCATCAATTGATATTCCTGGCTGGAATATAAGCGAGTATTTCCGGACATATCCTAATCTGGTCGTCAGCAACAGCTGATTTTTGGCTAATTTTAGACATGCTCCGGAAGTGGGCGAAGTGTCTAAAAGGGAGGGAGGGGCGTTTCGTAACCAATCAACATCTCGCAATCGTCTTTCGAAGATTGCTAAGGAAAGCGAATCGCTATTCGTAGATGGCTAAGGAAGACTGTCGAAAGCGGTAGCCGCAATTCGAGAGGAATTGACGGTCAACGTGATGCAAAGGGATGTAGGCGGCTGGAGGAAGTAGTGGTCAAGTGATGGACTAGACTGGCGGAAGCTCTCTTTAATTATCCTTAATGAGGAGTGGCGAGTAAACACTTGAAGAGTGTTTTTGAATAGATAAATGGATCCGGATGCTTGAGGCATCTAAACGTTTCCATTCAGATCACGAGAGTGTTGCTCACGGGCTTGGATATGAAACCCCATTCGTTCGCATAAAGACTGGCATGCAGAATGAGGATTCCAGCAAGGAACGGGAAAAGTCGGATGAGAACTCTGACTAGTCAGAGAGCATGCGGTATGAGAAGGCAGTGGCCTTTCAACGATGCATGGAAGATGAGGAGGATGTAGGGGCGTAAACATGGATGGAACGAGAAACAGCCATGCAGATGCGCTGTCATATGTCACATGAACATGGAAAGGTTCTGGGCATCCTGAATCGGAAAGAGTATGGTATTTCCCAAGTGTGACAAATATCAGAGTTTTCCCCAATATCAGAATGGAACGAGAAAAATGTTGCAGCTGCATTTGGAAATGTCACATGAACATGAAAAGGGAAGGGCTCTCAATTTCGAATAGTCTCTCGTGTGAAGGATTATTACGAAAGGAACGAGCAACAACATGCAGCTGCAATGAACTCGTGATGGAAATGTCAAAAGGCTCTAACTAAATGCCACATGAAGTCACAAATGACCGAGTACAACAATGCATCTGCTGTGAACTCGTCTAACATAGAGCGAGCGAAAACCGTGTCGGGTACTTATAAATTAAATATAAATTAATCATTAAAATCTACGGATCATCGAGTGATGAAAATACTACGGTCTTTGACTTGTCCAGGATATCTCTACGTTCAAAAATCATGGGGAAAGGAGAATGAAACATGGGCAGGTGAAAGAGAAGGAGGCAGAATCAGCTGGTATCTCCATCTCACTGAAGTAATACTCAGGTCCCCGAAGGGGGAAGCCGTTGAAAGTGGGCGGGGCTTGGGGGAGGAGACTCTGAGGAGACTTTCTCGACTCATTGTCAGGCAAGAGAAGGAACGTAGGTCAGCATGACGAAGTTAAGCCCCAGCGCTCTCTCGCGTTTGCACGCTATTTAGTATGTGGAGAACGCTAAGAGGGACGTGTTTATCCGATGAAACAGGCCTGTCTGATGGGTTGTCTCATAATGCCTTAACGGGAAGTTAGAAAGCGCTTGAAACGCGGGGATATATAACTGCGAAATCGCTTACTACGTAATGGAAAAATGTCGCGAATATGAGATGATGGCTCTCGCCGGTGAAAGACAAAGTAGATAGAAGAGTTTGGAAAGCCTGAGTGTAGTTGCCCTCTAATGAGGTGTCCATTACAGTGGATGAACGGACGCGTGGGTGAAGAAACTCTCTGCATTTTCTCTGATGTTTCGCTGTTTCTGACCAGCGATAGTGCAAGGAATTCAAGAGAGGAGGGCGAGAAACTCTTAATGACAGTTGTGAAATATGATCGCGTGGGACCGCGAGGGCTTTAGCAGCGAAATTCTAGGGATAAGAGACATTTTTGAGAAGGAAATGAGGTCAGCTGAGTTGGCTGCAGCAACTGAAGTCGTTTGTCAGAACGAAATAAACTATAAGCGTTGAGGAGCGAGGATGATTTGAGAATCATCAGATGACTGCTGAATCAGATGTTCTTGTCCGATGCCCAAGTGGATACTGTAACTCGAGATCATTGGAAACTATTGCAGTCGGGATGAGCAATGCACCCACGAAATTGGCCTGGCTTCCAGGAATGGAATGGCGTGGGAGTATCTTACGACACATGCTTGCGTTGAGGAGATTTCATTATTGGCTTAGTTTGCAACTATTAGGGTCGTAAACGAAAGGCCATGGGGGAATTCGAAGGGGCGAGATTAAAGGTTCGACTGAGAATCAACAAACGCTCAAATGATGAGATGGAGCAATAGTCGGAACTTCTCTGTTTTTTGGCCCAGACAACAACCGCTAGGAAAGTGTAAGGGGTGGGGAATGAGAATGGTAGGGAGGGGATACTCTGCGAGAAATGGCTGGGCCAAAAAACAGAGAAGTGCCCAATAGTGTGGCCATTTTCACGTAGCGGTTGTTGTGCACTGGTTGATCTACGTGAACGAACGGAAAATCGAGAAAGCCAGACAAAATTAGAACATAAATGTGTTCAACGCTCAAATGGTTCGCTAAGGAAGTGAAGGCTGGCTTTTATATGTAGCGATGCAAAGATAAGGTTGCTGCACTATACTCATTGGCATTTGCTTTTATAGAGGTGGTTGAGATGTTTAACGATGAGAGATTGTGTGGTATAGAAAGAGATTAGTGGAGAAGGATTAAACGGAAAGAGGGTGGAAGATAACCGCACTTTTTACGCTGACATTCTGAGCGTAAGGTTATCTATCTTGAACAATTTCATTGCAAGGACAGACTTCTATATTAGAGAGTGCTAAGTGCCTGAAGTTCGGAACCTCAAAAAAAATCATCCGAGTTCAATACAAGTACTTGAGGAGGAGCTGTCCTCAGACCGACGAAGGCACTTTTGAGGAAGCGAAGACAGACAAGAACGAAGTCATGTTCTTTCGAGTGACAGGTTTTGCGGATAGTACAATGGAGCTTATCAATGCACAGTGACGAATATGGCAGTAACAAGCATCGTTAAAAGGAGCGAGCAGCGTGTGGAGCACATCTCAGAAATCACCCAAGCCTTCAAATACTCCAAGCGAAAATAACGATTTCGAAAGATAGTCGGAGGCAAAATAAACAATCGTGAGGAATTTCCCATAGAAGTTATTAGCGTGCTATGTTGGTAAGTGTCACGTCTTTATTTGGCGCCTGTCCATAAATATCCCGGTCGTTTTTGGCTACTTGTGAGTAGGCTAGAAGTAATTAACGTTTTTAATTGTAAGTGTGGAGTGTACCAGCCCGAAACTACGCTGTAGTTGATAAGGTGATTCTTCCTTTCATGAAAGGAAGAAGCACATCCGTGGAAGGGGAATCATGTTATATGGCGCATGATCAACTATCTGACGGCTTGGAATGTAGCCGAAGGTGGAAATGTAGTGTCATCTATGAAAAAGTGGCCGAATGTAGTTTCTAGGAATCCCTTGTGATAGATACGAAGAAATTCGAAGATCACGTACTAAATGTAAATGAAGGGAAGAAGTACCAACAGAAGTTGGATGTCACAATCAGGGTGCTAGATACTGGTACATCACTTGGAAGGCGTGCAACATCACGCAAGGACTCGTTAGGTATGCAAGAGATGCTGCACTGTCACACGCGTGGAGCATACATGAAGAATGAGGAAAGGAGGGGACGCCCTAAATGGTTGTCGAACTAGCTACTGGAGTCTGACGTCGAATGTAAACGAATGGCAGATAATTAGCTTCCAAACTGTGAGAACAGAGGTGGCACCTACGGGGGAAATTCCCGCGGACTCGAATGGTCTGGGATCGTTGAGTAAATATGTGTACGCCATAGAAATTTAATGGCCAGGTAACCGATACGGTCCAATTACGAAAAAGGAGGAGGCTGTCGAGGTACTACCTACGTGGTAACTGATGTGAGTATCCATGAAGACTGTGTGAATGGGGAAATGGCAATACGAAAGGAAAGGGGAGAGGAAGGGAGTTGTGATTGGAGATAGTATTCCCAAGGCCAAGATAATGGTAGTATAAGAATAGCGTGGGACGAATCCCACAGGGTTCTGTAAGTCTAATTGTAAAATCGCGGACGAAAGTGTGGGTGTGTGCGTCCAAAGTCTAATTAATGCAGGGAAGCACATGGTACGAAAGCACTGACGTACTTGGGATTAGAGCTCGAAGGTTAAGAATCTGTCTCTTTGACTCAAATCAGACCGAAGAAAGGAAATGTTGAATGAAGAGACTAATTCTTCATCATGGCACTACTTGCGAAACGATAACTTAAGACTATGAACACTTTGGTTCGAATACAATGCGGCGTCTTGAACTTTAGTAATACTAAAAACAAACAAATGTTCTTCAATGAAGAATGTTGTCTTCATTCTGTCTCTTCCAAATTTGCAGAATGGAAGTCGCCTTCTCTGGGAACGTCAGCGATTACGTAGGAATGAGGGAAGCATGGGGGAAACTGTGACGGTAATCTGGTGGAGCTAGAAAGGAAATACAGCAAAAACGTCACTTGAGGGAGCTAGCGTAATAAAGCAGAGCATAGGGAACTATATCTTCACTCCTCAGAAGCTTGTCAGACACTCTATATTTGGGCATGGAATGTGATTAGTGTTGCGACATGTGCCTTCCTTCTCCTAGGAAAACTATACAGACGGAAAAGTAAAGTAAACAACCGAGGTTGATTGCTGCAGCTGAAATTTTTCTGCATGTTTGGTCTTGGAATCACCTGTACTCTCTCGATTCAGCATGCTCTCTCGCCTCTTGACATTTCGAATGTTCGACAGAACGGAAATCTGGGCCGGTTCCGGGTTGCGTGGGGAGAAGGAAGGAAGGGAAGGGTATTTTAGTGAGAACACAGGAAATAAGGGACGATGAATGGGAAAATAATGAGCGAAAACAGTGCCGACATATGGAGGGAATCTGGGTCTAAAGAAGCAGTGTAGGGGAAATGAGTGATCATTGCTGGAGATGTGCTTGTATTAGGATTTTTGAGGATTTCATAAGACATTCTAGATAAATCTAGAATGCTTGTGAGCGTACGTATGCAGTCAACAATGGAGGATGGATGAAGCACCGGTGCGAGTAGGGTTGCCATGATAAGGAATCCCTACTGAAGAGAGTACATGCGAAATGAACAGACGGATTATGACAACTCTAGTTGCAATGTTGCCTTGCTCGAACGAGAGATAATTGTTTATTGGCTGTCACGTAGGGATTCAGCCGTGCGTGTAGGCTTGTGAGGGAAGATGTGATCAGAGATGATGAATTATCATTAGGGAAGATCCGTAATTAATAATTACGTTTATTGGTGATTTCAACAGAAGAAGGCACGGAGGGGAGAGATTGATAAAAAAAACTGTAAAAATACAGTACCCGTGAAGCACACCCAAATTTCGCCTTTTTCACACGAATCTTCCTCGCTCAATATTTTTGAGGTGATGATGATGCGCGTGCGCCCCGAGGTGTGCGATCCCGGTCTGGAGAAGGCGAAGAAGCTAATCAACAAAGGGAGAAGAGAAGACTTCATGCGAGGGAGCACTCAGTAAGCGAATACTCCCTATGAGATCATATGGATTACGCGTTCGATGCCCCGCTCCGACCCTCTCACTTTCGGGCTCTAGTTCTTGTCTCTAGCTGCCTAGCCCCAGAGTGGACCGGCAATACCGAAACCGTACTGGAATGCGATTTTTTGAGATTGTTTTGTAACCCAAATAATGCGGGAAGATGTTAGATCGACGATGAAAACTACGGTGTCCTCTAAAAGTTGTCTTGACTGTCACTGGACCTCAATTATCTAATGAAATTAGTTAGATGCTTTTATTGCTTCAGTTTGCTCAACATCGATGCGGTCGAGAGGGGATATATAGGCTACCTAAAGGAACTAAGGAAAAGGATGATGAAGAAAGGAGAAGAAGCAGTTGATGTAAACGAGAAGTAAGTTGTGTGGAAGGAATTTCCGATCTTGTTTAATCAATAATAATCTCTTTTTTTTTCTCATTTCGTATGGAAACAGTCGGAAAATTATCTAAAGCTGGGATTCCACCAAATAATCTCCGGCTTTTTGCAATAACTGCAGCCGGTGTTTAGTGCGTTAGTTCTGCATTTAGCAGCTGCGAAATTTTTAACTTTCGAAACTTTTCACAGCGCAATTCTCCTCGTTTTCATTTGTTTTTACCGTTACCTGTCACCAATCTGCATCAATTGATAATATGTTAATAGTTCGCTTCCCTGGTGCTCCCTGGCATTGTCTCCCCACTGATCCATGCACTGATGCACGCGAAAATGGACCGATTTCTCAATATTGGGACATAACCGAAGTGGGAAGGTGCTATTTTGTCAGCTTGTATATTCTTTTTCTTAATAATATGCCATTGAATACGTTGGACTCGAGCGAGACCTCACTGAGCCTGTTTTTAAGCTTCTCAGCGCACCTGATCATGTGAATTCGATTTGATTACCTTCTTGTTTCCCCATTTTGCATGTTGTGTGCCATCGGCTTCGATGTTTCCGCTAAAACGCCTTAACCCACTTCTCCCAATGGTTGTGTCAAAAGATGAGACTACTACCCGTGTTGTTTTCAATTCTAAAAGTCCTTAAGCCCTAAGGATCATTAAGTTCTAAAGAGTTACCGATTGCTTTGCAGTATGGTGACGGACGCGCAGCGACTGGACAACGTGGCGAATCAGCTGTCGCAGATGTTCCATCGAGAGAGATCGTCCAAGGACACCACTCCCGAGTGCGCCAACGCGTACAATCAGTTCATGACTGTGAGTTGGCGGGCAAGTTGCATACATGAAAAAGTTAGGTGACAAAATCCTTCGAAAACGGGGTATTTTTATAAAAAAGACCTTGAAAACCGACTAATTCTATGAAAGCCGGCTATGTTTGCGAATCGGAGGTTAAATGCCTTGTTAACGGAAACCTCGAATGCGGGTTATGTTTTTAAATTCCAGGTAGTTTTTGACTAGCTTTTTCATGTATGGGAAGTAGTTTGGCCCTTAAAGTATCTGCATTTTTCTCTTTTCGTTGGAATTAGAAGCCCCGGGCTGCGCTAAACTTACTATTATATCTAATTAAACTACAATTGTCACGCCTTTATCATCAATTTGCAGACGATCGGTCACGATGCGCTGGGCAAGGACCGCGGGCCGGACATTGACCGACTGCTGGAGGAGATGGAGGTGGCGGAGCACGATGATAAGGGCAATGATGTAAGCAGAATTTACGAAATTATTACTTCTTTTTTTTTACAAATAGTGTGAACCCCCGTTAAAGCTTTCTTGGATTAATGCAAGTTAGGCAAAAAGTATTGATTTTTTCCCGTTGATTTCTTCCGCAGACCCTATCCCCCTTATTGTCAAGACTTGAAGTTAGTATGCTTGCGCACTTCAGGTGACGGACGAGACGGACCCGAAGGACTTCCAGCTGCCGACGGAGGCGTTCTTCTATGGCATCGGATGGCTGGCCTTTGCCAATCCGGAGGAGCTCACGGACTATGACGCACTTGAGGTGTCCCTCACCGATCTCATCAGCGGAAAGGTAAGCAATTAGCGGATAACAAAAATACTTTTAAAATTTGGATTCTACATATAGGGGAGGAGTGATATAACGGGAGTTTCTTGCGCATGTTATGATTCAAACAAACCCAGCTCGTTTAAGTTTCTGGCACTTCTTTACTTTAGTGCCCAAAGACAGCGCTATATCTTATGGGTAGTGAAAAATGAGATAGCGAGCGATCGAATGAGCGAGGGAGAAAATAGTTCTTCACTTTTGGGCACTAAAGTAAAGAAGTGCCAAGTTTCTATGTAACTGGTCGTGACGTTTGACGTCTGATGGCTTGAGGGCGGCAACAGATAAACGTATCCCTTCCTCAGGCATTCCGTGCTCGTTGCTGCCCGGCCTTCTACACGTGGTGCATTCTCCTGCTGGAGAAAATGGCCGTCGACAAGGGTAAGTGATTTTTAGTTCTATTTTTCAATGTTTAAATCATTTTAAAATATATCTAGGTGACACTGTGTACAATGCTTCCGCCTCATGAAGTAGTTAGTTAGTTGCTAAAGTTGATACTCGTTTCGATTACAAGAAAATCTCACGTTCATTTACAAGTTGAAGAAGTTTCAACTCTCAAAAAACGCTGAACTAGCACTGCTGGGCTATATCCCCGCTAGATCTTCTGAATGCGGTGTCCCCAAGAAGAATTTTTCGAGAATTTGCGGAGCCCCCTCGTTGTCCGAAATGGTTTTCGCGGAACCCCCTAACAGAAAATTTTCGGAAATTGCGGAGCCCCCGGACAACTAGCGGAACTTAGCTCATCAGTGTGAACTAGTTCATGAAAAAAGGAAGCAGTGATTGTATTGTTTTTACACATATTTTTGTGTATATTTTTATTCATTTTTATTTTAAGACACGGGATCGGAGTACTTTGTCGACTTTGCGGACGCGCTGCTCACCAACATCTTCTTCTACCTCTACGAGCGTCCTGATGTAAGTATTTTAAATTGATATTTATGAAAGAACTTAGTTTGCCAGATTCATAATTGAACTTTGAATAGCTTATGAGTCTATTTCACGCAGTAGTCGACTCGGAATAGGAGTGGATGAGTGATGGAGTCGATTTACCGTGCCCTTTTCTCCACGGATTCAAAGATGATTGCAGGTTGGTCCGTATCAGCCGCTGATGGAGATCTCCCTCCGCATTATGGTCACTGTCTCCAACAAGCACAGGGAGGCGAGAAAGTAAGTGACAGTGCGAGAAGAATCCTTCCGAATCATGAGTTGTAGTTGAATTGGTTTCAACTTTTGCATTAACGTTTGGTTTCTTGTAATTCAAACGAATCTGACGAACCTCCACCGAACTCTATCGAAGAGTGTACGTTTCCCTATACTCGCCCTGGTGGATATCTAAGTGAAATTGAGATTGACAATTCAACAATATATCCCAACAATGGAATAATCTGGTTGCAGGCCGCCCAAGTTCTGGCCGTTGTACCTTCGCATCTTCGTTCTGCGTTGCCTGCAGACGCGCGAGATTCCCTTCGAGATTCAGGAGGTACCGGATTGTTGCATGCGTATCGAGAATTTTCTAATATCCGAAATGTACAAGAGAGCTTGGTTTATGAGGTTTTATTTTCACGAAGCCTCTTGCTACGATTCTTTGTCAGACACATGTCCATACATGGAAAAGCTAGTCGAAACCTACCTGGAATTTGAAAACATACCCCGCTTTTGAGGTTTCCGCTAACAAGGCATGTAACCTACGATTCGCAAACATACCCCGCTTTCATAGAAATTGTCGGTTTCCAAGGTATTTTCCATAAACATACCCCGCTTTCCAAGGATTTTGTAACATAACTTTTTCATGTATGCACATGTCTGAATATTCTTAAGCGTAAGGAGTTTTAATGGATGTTAATCACAAGGATATGGAATGGGCTAGTAGATCTTAATGATTATAACATTTATGCTATTTCAATGAAATAACGGTGAAAACAATATAAAATAGTATAGTTTTTATAAAATAGATCTTGATATTCTCCTTTGCCTCAGGTCTGCTATCGTCTGACGACGCAAGCA
Organism: Pristionchus arcanus; assembly: GCA_900490705.1. Lineage (NCBI taxonomy): Eukaryota > Metazoa > Nematoda > Chromadorea > Rhabditida > Neodiplogasteridae > Pristionchus > Pristionchus arcanus. The sequence continues at coordinate 33,466 of LS486618.1, forward strand.
GCATGGATGGTGGGCACGCACTTCTGGTCGGGAGACGAGCAGTTTCTGCGAGTGTTGGCCGCCCTTCTCGCCGTCCACTGGAGACTCATGCTCGAGGGTACGGTAATAAGTTAGATGCACTTTCAGAAACATGACATTTTTATGAGAAATCCATACAAAACCAACCAAATCTTTAAAGAGTTGTTACGTTCAATGTGTGTTTTAGATAGTTTTCGACAATTTTTCTCTACTGTGGGTGTGGTAATCAGGAGGAGGTTACGGTGGATTATAGTGATTTTATAGGTGTTTTATTGTCATGGTTGAAACGTAGACAATTGTTTTTATATTTAACGGGGGTAATTTGTTTACCGAATAATTGAAAGATAATTATTTTTGTTGTTGCAGGTCTGGCGAAACGCGACCCCTTCGTCACTACCTACACGCTGTTTGTGAGTTTCACTTCGCTCTTATATCTTGAACCTCTAAAAACCCCTCTAAAAATTACATTTTCGAACGTAGATCAAAATTTGAAATGGCTTTGAAACGTTTGCTTTTTGGGAGGGCTTCTAAACGTGCCGCCACCCAAATATTTATTCAATGAAACGGAAAATTGGCAGGTGGAGATTACACTCCACAGATATATCTGACCAAATACAGACTATTTTTCTAGAAGCTTAAATACATAAAAAAGGACCCTTAAACTGGTGGAATTGTCAGGTGGAGATCTTCCTTGTGTGCGAGGAGAGATGTCGCATCTCCGACCAGTCGGCCATCTGTGTGGCCCACAACTGCAAGGAGGTCTTCGAGGCCATCGCCGGATACATCAAGGGAGAGGACCAGAACCCGAGTATGGTCATTATCGAAATAGTGTATTAAGGAGTTGACATGTATTAGGGATGTGTGGATAAGAAAACATGTGGAATGTTTGAATTCGCATTCATCTCACTGTACAGTTGGTCAAGAATGTCCTCGATTCCGATGTTTTTGTCACTATGGAGTTTTCGCACAATTTGTTTATAATATTTGCTGATAAGCTTTATTGTTTTTGCAGATAAGCTGCGCAGCTCGGAGCGGTACGTGGTGACGACGTTGGCGTCGATGCTCGGCGAGACGGGCGCCTTCCAGATGATCAGCGAGGACGACGAATTCACGATCATCGACTGGTGGCTGGTGCGTTTTTTGGTGGTTATCGAGGACTGATTGTATTTGCAGAAGCACGCTCTCGAACAGCAGGACATGTTCCGCCAGCTCATGGCGTGCACTCGCTTCGTTAAGAAGGTATACAAACTCAGTTGAATAGGCTACCTAATATCCATGGAAACGTACTTAGTCCAATCTCAGTTTTTTTTCGTTTTCGCGCGAACCATTTATCCCCATAATTTCGAGTACTCATCGGTTGGTTTTACTCTCTCCCACCCTTCGAATGAGGCAAAGCTACGCAGAATTAAAGGAACAATAGCTAGCGAGAGCTCGTTTTCACCACTCACTTCTAAAACGAGGAGTGAAATGAGTGGGAAAACGAGCACTCGTTTATGGGAGTGCTCGACGAGTGCTCGCTTACTTTTTGAGATCTACTCGCAACAGGAATGAGCACAGGGTCGGATATCGGACCATACCTTCGATTTTGACATCCTGTTATAAGCCTATAACCCCCGGTTTTAGCAGAAAATTCCGCGATTTTCAACAGTTTTCTTGTCGAACCCCCGATTTTGTGCAATCGTCCGAGGATCACTGATGAGATCGAAAGGTGATAGGGTGAGGGCATACGCAAAATAGTTCTGGGAATTGCGTCGGACATCCGCAAAAAGAGTCCTGTCGCCTCTCAGAAATGGTGACAGTCCGCCAATATCTGTGCGGGCATCCGCAATCTTAAACTGGTCACCTTTCCTAGCCCACCAGTGCCGAGGATGGTGCTCATCACTGACTCGCAATGAGTACTCGTTTGCAGCTGGATAAGCGCGTGATGCCCTGCCTTGCGACGTACATGGAGAAGAGCATCGTGAACGGTACTCCCGAACCAGAGCGAAACACCGTCATGAACAACATTATCAGGATGGCCAACTCGAACAGGTACGGTAGAGCGAATCGAGAACTGATCTAAATTGTTCCGATTACGTAATGTAGATATAGTTGTTTCTAATTAGTTCCAGTAGGATGATTTCACTGTTATCCTTTATCGAAGGTATTTATAATAATTTATCTACGCCCGAGGCGCGACGGCATTAATGGTAACATATGAGGTGGATAACTGGAGGTGGGGGGGGGGGGGCTCTCCTGAATTAGGGGAGTTTAGAAAGGTCGGCGATGATGGGGTGTGTGGTAAGTCTACGCTTGAAGACTCGAATGTTTGGGGCAGTACGAATTGAGGCAGGAAGTTGGGAGTACCAACGTGATGTTCTGACGGGGAATGAATGGTATCGTGGAGTGCTCGTGGTGAGCTCTTTGTAGATTCCGAATGAAGAGGCTCTGTCGCGTTGTGGTTTGTATACATAGAATAATGAACGAGGAATGATTGTGTTTCCAGACATAATTAAATGAGTCATACAAAGATCACCTATGACTCTCCTCTCGGTAAGTGCGCGCAGGCCAAGTATTTTTATACGTTCGGGGTATGAAGGGAGAGACAGGGGATAGTCAGGAGAAGGAAAACAACGATAGAAGACCTATTTGGTGGAATATTAAGCGGAACAGCTATATGGCTTGTTATTTTAGATTAGAATTAGAACAAGAATTTATCAGTAGTCGCGGGGATTTGCGCTAATCACGATAGTTGGATGATGAATCTTGAAATCAACTGGTAATCACTGCAGAAAGGACTTCTACGATCGTGCGTCGCTGTCCGATTGCGTCGCTCGTCTCGAGAGACTGCGTGTGCCCAAGAGATTGCTGGACGCTCTCAAGTCCCTCAAGTGCTAGGATTACGGTAGCCCCGCCCCCTTGATACCGTATCCAGTTATCGATTCACTTTGTTATGGTAGCTCTGCCCCTCCTCCCCCCATCAGTTGTTAATTGATTACAGAAGTTTTGTTTCTCTTTTCCCCACCTGATTACGGTAGCCCCATCTTCTGTATCATGATCATCCCATACTGTTTCTCATTCATTCTTTCTTGTCGTGCCCCCCCCTGCGGTTCCCCCATACGGAGTACATTCAAGTATCCACTCATCCCTGTTATCGATTTTTCTATTTTGATCATTCTCCCTCTATTCTGTTGAAGTTTGCGCCGAATTTGTTGTCCTCGCCCCTTTACAGTTCATTAATTTATCCTACCCTCCTGATTTCCTCTCATTTCTCCCTTCTGTCTTCCCTCCTCCTTCATTTCTGTCTCTCAGCCTTCCCTTTCTTGCTTTCTTCGTTCAATTTGTTTGCTAATGTCGCGCTGATTCTCGAATTATCGCGTCGTGTTGTTGTTAATTTGTTGAAAAGTAAAAATCAATAAACACATTTTTAGCCAATTCAACAACTGCGATGCTCGTGCTCGGTGAGGTGTCCATTCCGACTGAGGGCGTCAGACTCATCCAGGACCAGGTACGGTAGCCGAGGGTTACGGTATGGTTGGTTGGGGTACTGTCGCTGGGGTACGGTAGCTGCGGATTACGGTAACCGATTACGGTATGATCACAGGTGGTCGCCTACCTGAACGACGCGCCCATCGCCGGCGAGGGCACGCTCGCGGTGGCCGAGAGGTGAGTGAGAGCAGAGTTTTAACTAGAAAAATGTTTCGAAAATGACTAATGACAATTTCTATAGTGTAAATCATAAAGGTGATGAACTTAGCTATTTCCCATTGAGAAAGCAGCGTTATTGTAAGGTACTTATTTACGAAGCAATTGATGGCGCTGAAATTTTGGAAATCGCACCTGAGAATGCGTATAATTTCTACAGTGCGGTGACGTGAGATCGTGAAATCAATGTTATATTGGTGCTTTCCAAAAGGTCTTAATCTCTGATGTAATTACAGTGCGGTGACGTGGATCTCTCGTCGGGAGGGCCGCGGCTTCTCGCTGTCCTATCCGTCGATCATCATGCATGCCATCTCGACGGACGTCTCCTCCTTCCCGCACGAGCACGTACTCGTCGTCGCCGATGCTGGAAGAGCGGGTACGGTAGATTTATTGATTACGGTAGGAGTGGAGG
>LS486618.1:47494-75513 GCA_900490705.1 Pristionchus arcanus
GCCCCCGCCTCCACCACCACCAGCGCTCGGTGCCGCAACAGTCACGGGTACTGTAGGCCTACCGTACCCCTCGAGCACTGTAGCACACCATAATCGACCACAGCACCCAACCACTAACACCTACTTGAAATAAATGCATTTGGCCTGTTGTTACTGTAATATCGTCAGTTTGCGATAGCGCACCTACCGTATCCTGCGTAATCTACGGCTTCGTCAGGCGGCTCCAAGGATGGAACGACAGGGCCCACAAGCAGTGCCGAGGCAGGCGCGGGAGGAGGAGCTCCGCCTGGTAGGTTGCCTGATTACCATACCCCGGAGGATACTGTAATCCCCTAAAATCGATAAATCGATATTTGCAGCCTCGAAGCAAGCCAGCAACAACACATACGAGGCAATAGGAGGCGCCGGACCGGGTACTGTAGGGTACTGTAGGCAAGAATGGGGATACGGTACTCGATCAATAAAATCAGTACTGCAATGACACATACAGTATCACGACGATGGCAATTGTTGGATTCTGTATTACTTGCTATGAGGAATACTGTAGCATGCAATTGACGTATTCTAGTAATTTGTTGATTGGCGCAGCCAGGGATATTGTATTATTGACTCCTGCTTATTTATCGATCGCAGACGACTAGGAATACTGTACAACCATACTATAGTCACTAATCGATAGCTTTCAGTCAGGGATACTGTACTACCGTATCCTACTCAATTATCGATAGCTTTTACCAGGGATACTGTACTACCGTACCCACTCATTTATCGATCCTTGATTACTAGGAATACTGCATATAGGGACCGTCATCCGGAAAATAAATTTTTGAAAACCGGAATAAGGACGTTGATCGGTGTGTTTAAGTGGTGTCTTTTCCCAACGCGGCAATTCAAATTTTGTGGGCAAATTTTAATTTTCCAGCGATTATCGATTAATTTAGATTCCCGTTCTCCAAATTTGTGTTTAACTAATAGAAAATATATCACATATTCATCCCTTAGCGTCTCGTTCAAAACGTTATTAGAGCTTTTTTGTAATCGATGCCGTTCTGAAACGAAGTTTTTGGCAATAACTTGTTTTTCGACAGCCATTTCTGTAAATGCAGTTCACCTCTTCCATATTCTAGTGTAATGTTATGAGGTTGGCCTTATATGTCCTGTATCAGCGTTTCGATTGATTTGTTATTATAGGTTTTTAGCTAGACCTGTTTGAACTTTGCATTCTACGGTGATCACGTCGGATTCGTTCCCATTGCTTTTTCTATTACCTTTCCGACTAACTAAATTTTTATCCTTGTGCTTTTTATGTTAGCCAGTACTAAGTGAGTTGCTGCTCGAAATTTCTTATATTTTCCCGTTGTTCTGTAAAAGTTATGGCTAACTGAATCGAGTGAAGTTTCGAATAATTATGTTTTTGACAGCCATTTTCGTAGATTACATTCCCGTTTCTCATATTCTATTGGAGTATTAAGGAGTGGGTGTAATACGATCACTGACTGCTTTTGGTTTAATTTGTTATTAGAGCATTTTTGCTAGACCTGTTCGAAGTTTGGGCTGTCCCATGACCACTCCTAGTTTGTTTCCGTTTCTCTTTGTCTTAGCTGTACGACCGAAAATATTTATATCTTTATCTTTATGATGTTAACCATTACTAAAGGAATCACTACCAGAAATAGCTAGTAATTTTCCACTGTCCTGTGTGAATTATGGTTGATAGGACAGGGTTGGTATACGGTAGAATTGAACATACTTCTCATATTATGTTTTACTGGAGTCCCCTTCCATGATTTGATGTGGAATCGACAGTAAATGTATTAATCATTGTAGCCCTCTCGATTCGTTCGGTTTGTTCAATATAGCATGTAACTATTCATTTTTTACCGTAACCATGTACTGTAAAATTTGTGTTTCATGGTCCCTATACTCTAGTCACAGCACACATTTATTATGTTCCGGCAAATATCTGAGAGGAATGATAGTATACGTATGTTCTGTAAATTAAGACAGTCTCGTGATAAGCATAATTCTACAATATTCGTTTGAAGTTCGTGTATTCGCAAAAATACACTTCAGTATGTTCATGTAAAATTCTCAGGCTTAATTGACTTCGAATATTTTTTTTGTGTTATGTATATTATTCCTCATTGCTTAATAGATATTTTCTAAAGAAATCCATTGATCTCATTTTGTTTCGATTTTTTTATGACTGGTCTAATTATGAAGGTCAAACTTATCTTTCCTTTTCGAGTTTGTTAAGGATATAATTTTCGATACCTTGTGTTCTTGTTACTTCATATACAGACCCATATTATTTGTTAATAATTTTATATGTCTCACCCTCGATAGTACCCGCGAAAAATATTTGAGATAGTAGTGAGTGTGACTTCTCTTTTTTCGTTCGTGGTAAATTCCAATCAGCTCAAAAATATGCTGAATGATGTGTACGAATTCACAATATTTTAACTAATAGTTCATAGAAGAAAAATATTGCCTAATGTGATTTTCATCGTCGTTATGTGATATTAGGGGTTTCCTTGATAAAAATCTATTTTTTTTCGATTTCTGCTGTACCTAGCACTTTCATCTTTCAAATGAAGCAAGATAGTACAGAGGGCATTGGAATAGTATAAATAGAACGGCCAAGTTCAAATGAGTCATGGTAGGGGAGTACGGTATGTATAAATCATCGTCATTTCGGGCGAACTTGGAATGCGTGGCTAAAGCAAATGCTCAATTTCTTTAATGTTCACGATTCCTGAGAATGTAGAGAAGAAAAAATAATTTAAACGCTCCTTTCAAAAAAATAAATAATGACGTAGCAAAAAATAGATGACACGAGGAATCGCGAACGCGACGCGCACAACCACGCGTTGCGTGCATCAACGCTCTCTTGTGGGCGGAGCTTTCGAATGTACCCTTGTTTTGCAATACCTTTCCACTAAAGTGGTAATTCTAGTTATTATTTCAGAGTCCAGTACCGCATACGACTCTATTACAATGAAAACCAAACCGATTAAAAAATACTACAGTTTTCGATGACGGTCCCTATACTGCATAACCATATTATAGTCACTAATCGATAGCTTTCATCAGGGATACTGTAGCTACCGTACCCCTCTCATTACCCTACTCATTTATCGATTGCAGGCGCTCCTCCACCAGCAGCTGCTGCCAAGGGCGGTGATAACACGTACGAGGCGATGGGCCCGCCGCCGTCCAAGGCACCCGGAGGACCACCGCAATCTCTGAAGAATGGTAAGGATGACTAAGGACGACTAAGGATACTAAGGATACTCCCCCATCCTTACTAAGGATGGGGGATACGGTGGGGGGGGGGTGAGTGACCAATCGAGTTGATGTACCCCTACAGTACCCCTCATACCGTATCGTCTCTCTAGTACCTCCTCTCCCAATGGACTGCTATATCACTTCGGTACCCCTCTTCGTGGTGTTACTACAATATCCAAAATGGTTACAGTGCCTCCCCCGCCCGCTCCTCCGCCCCCTCCCAAGAGGCTGTCGGCGTCGGAGCGCAAGCGCATCACGCCCATTCGCGACGATGATGGAGTGGATCTGGAATCGGAGGTATACGGTAGGGGGATTACGGTAGATTACGGTAGCTTAAAGCCTACGTTAGGGGTTACGGTAGTGAAGAGGTACTGTAGATTACGGTACTTCAAATTGCAGAAGGGCAAGCGAAAGGGCAAATCGCACAAGAAGTCGAAGGAGAAGGAAACGGACGATGAGGAAGAATCGAGCGATGTCAAGGTAGAGTTTCGAAATACGAGAGAGGCCGTCTCTCCATTTCGCACACTCTCTCTCCTTCTCGCACCCACTGTTTTGTATGCACTTCACCCAGTGGTGAGGAGTTCCCCAGTGGATTGTCTACTTTTAATGGTTTCCCAATGAGTGCTCTCTAGACTTTGAAAAGGAACTATGGAACTAGTTCCTTACTAGTCAAATGAACTGCTCCACTCGAGAAAGAGTGAGCGGAATGAAGAGAGTCCACTTTCGATTTGACTAGTAAGGAACTAGTTCCTAGTTCCTTTTCAAAGTCTAGTGCTCTCTCACTGGGAAACCATAGAAAAACCAGTGAAAAACCATTTCCTCACCCACTACCTAGGCGCTTACAAAACAGTGGATGCGAGAACGCGAGTCTCTGACCGACGAGAGAGCAGGTGTAATGAAGAGACATCTCGGACCACCCACAATCTCCAATCGATTCTAGTTGATTAAGGGCCCGGACAAGAAGAAGGACAAGAAAAAGGAGAAGAAGAAGGTGCGGGCGGTCTTTGATCTTTGATCTTTGAACTCTAATCTCTCCAGGGCTGCAGCCGCTGCTGCATCATCATCATTATCATCATTGTGCTACTCGTGATTCTCGGTAGCGTTTTGTTAATTAATTAATTAATTAGTAGTATCGGTTGGTGCGTAAGTTTCTGACTTTTTTCAAGTTTATCTATTCTGAGCGATGCTAACCTTCATTTCCAACCTATCAACTAATTCTTTTTTGTAGTCGGTGGGGACGTGGATGGACTTTTTAGCGCACACTAGAACAGACCAATCGATTTAGAATTACGGTTACAGTGCAAAAACAAGTAGCTCGCAGTGACGATTAGAAGCGAAATTTTCTCAGGCCAGTGATCCTTTGAGAATAGCGATCGGAGTAAAAGCACTTCACATACCTCAAGCACAGTCACTTACCACTACTATAAGATGAAACTCATGAGTGAGCATCAATCGCCCTACTCACGACATGCGACTTTTCGAAATTATAGGTCTTCCGAAATAGATCTTAGACAGTTTTCATCGACGCGTATTCGTGCTGTTGAACTTGGAAATTTCTTTGATACAAAAAACTAAAGTATCATGGCTTATTAGTTTGCGTTAATTTTTTGATTAGGTTGCTGCTTCGATTTCATGAGCAGTAAATATCACAATGTGTACCACTAAAATCTGTCGACGAAATCGGGACTTCAGTCGATCTCCCGCATTCCGGGTAAGTTAGAAGTCGGATATTTCACTCTTATTGGGAAGAGGGACCCATGTCACACTACTTATTTATTGGGCTAAGAAAGTGGCAGGCTAGTTTTCACAGAATTTTAAATAATCGGAAATATCTCAAGTCGCATGTTCTGTGTTAATTCGGACAAGATTGTGATCTAAAAATTATTACTCAAATACTATATAGTCCTACCCCCAATTTCATAATACGGTTATAGGGGACCACTATCCCTCTAAATAATACTGGGAGAAAATTCGGTATAAGCGAAGCCGATTGGCAGAAATTTGGAGAAGCATAAAAGTCAGAAACTTACGCACCAACCTAATAATTAATTAGTAATTATTTCGAAAATCAATCAATCTCAGGAGCTGCTGGTGGCGGTGCCTTCGCTGCTGGAGCATTGTGAGTTTCGGCGTGGCAACCGGAAGTCAGAACCGGAGAACTATGGACTGTAGATGTATCCGGGATATAACAGAAGATTTCTGTATATACGCGAACGATCGATAACTTATAGAAGATTACTGTAATCGGGGCCAATGCCTACCGTACTCCCATCTTTGCAGCGGCGGAGAGGAGGACAAGAAGACGGGTGCGCAGAGCGGCGGCGGGCCCGCAGCCACGACACCTGCAGCACCGCCGCTGCAGCCGAACATCACGACCCCGCAAGCTCCGCCCACCACCACAGACCCGCCCCCTACGACCCCGCAGCCACTGCCCGACCCCCCTACGACCCCGCAGCAGCCGGCCCCGCAGCCAGTCACCCAGCCGCCGGGCCCGCAAACGCCGGCTCCAACCGCCGCCGCAGCCACGACCGAGACGCCGGCCACGGCCCCACCGCCCTCGACGACCGCAGACCCTGCAGCTGCTACGACCGCAGACCCTGCAGCAGCTGCAACGACCAAGGACCCTGCAGCTGCAGCTGCAACGACCAAGGACCCTGCAGCTGCAGCTGCAGCTACGACTAAGAATCCTCTGATGGTGGAGATTCCGCCCCCGTAAGCTGGCCCGGCCGACTGAACATTGTCCCCGTTTGCCCTACTCGGGCCCGTCCACATTGTCTCATAAAGCACTATGAACGAGGCCAATAAATTGTGTACTGCATTTTGTTTTTGTTTTTATCGAATATCCCAGAATACAGTACTCACACAGTAAATGAATTTAGTCGGACACATAATTGACTTTCATTCTTTTTTTATGGAATGATCAGATTCGACTATTTACAAGATTCAACAAAATCTTTGCGTGCGAAAATGCACGCTGAAAGTTCCATTTGCATGAACTATGAGACAAACAACGTCCATTCATGGTCCATTCCCTTCATTATCTCGTCTGTCTCTCTCCCTGAGCGGTTCTCTCTCCCTCCGATGCTTGCGACTCCCACTATCACTGTTGAGAGGGGCCAATGGGTCAGTGTTTCCTCCTAATACCAAAATATGATGACGCTCAAGTTCAATGCCATACCGTATCCGAGAATCTGACATCCTTGCAGGGTCCGCACAATAAGCTGGTGATTCCCAGAGGCAAGATGAGCGGAATCTACAGTGATCCTCGTAAGTGAGCTTAGTAATCGCAGTATTTGACAAGCTGTTATTTTTCACCATAGGGCTTCCTTGAATCTGCCGTAACTTTATTGCATTTCAGCCGGCTTCTTCTCGACGTTTAACGGCAGTGACGTCACGGTGAGGACGCTCGATGATTCTTGATCTTTGATCTCTATTCATGCACTTCAGCTTACGGGCATCTATCCGCGAAAACCAACTGATGGCGTGGATGTGATCTACTCGGGGCGTGAGCACTCTGATCACTGATCTTTGATCTTTGATCTTTGCAGCATACTCGCCCCGCCCTCCTCGATCGACCTCTCTGCTGTGCACGAAGGATGACTCGAAGTACATCTCGTTCTTGAGTGTTATGAAAGTCGAAGTCAATTTTAAGGAGGTAATCGTTCCGCCAATAGATGTGCTAGTTCGGACCGCACAACTTCACTTATTTTGATTTACTAATTACATAAAATGGAATTTAGCTTATCAAGGAAGGCGAATGCCAAGAGTTCCGAATGATTCCGCTCTACCAATCGCACGTGCTCTGGTGCTACGCACCCAGAATAACAGCTGTCGAAGGCTCGTTGATCTTTGATCTTTGATCTCTGATCTCTGATCTTCAGACGGCAAGTATTCGCTCTCCCTGGGCAGTGTTGGACCGCACCTTAGCGTGCGCGAGATTATCGGCGAGATTGATGTTGTCAGTGAGGATTCTGAGGATTCAGACAAAGATGAAGGTGCGAACCCGATCCATACTCAGATTACACAGCATTGTAAACCGACGGAAAAGGGTTGTAGTAAAACAACACGAAATATGAAATGAGTCTGAAACTTATCCCGACTTTCCATCTGAGTGAAATCGGGATAATGCTTTGGATTCACATCCCGGTCTATATACCCGGCTCACGCTCCTATCCTTAATCAAGGCTCTGACTCAGGCGCTCGCTCCGACACTCGTGCCAAGATGCCATTCTGTATTCCGGATTCCGGTCCCAAGAACGCTCCTCCCGGTCTGAGGGCGCCTCCCATCACCACAGCGTCCCTTTGGATTGCCAACGACAAGGCAGACGTCACCTTCGGTTGTAAGCCAGAGCCTACATTTCTTGTTTTGACCTCTGCTTTTTGATCTTTGATCTCTAATGTTCAGGCGATCTCGAGCAATCGCCCGATGGCTCACTCGTGATGCCGTTACAGTTGACTCGCGAGGAGCTCCGCTCGTTAACCTGTAAATTGGAATGCCCAAAAGGGTCGCCCTCTTCTCATTTCACGCACATACACACAAACTCATGCTGTGTGAGAGTATGTGAGATGAAGAGGCGGCGGCTCGTATTGTACACTCTTGGCACGGTGCCAACGTTTGAAATTCGCGCGCCCTCATTTCAGACGATGGCAAGCAACTCTATCTGTGCTGGAACATCATCGTGCCCCGTTCCTACTTCGACCTCTCTTCAGTTATCGATCTGACCGTGTAAGTACCGTATACTACCGTAGAGAACATTTGCTCAGTGACTGAATATTTAATATTTTTTTAAATATTGCCAGAATTGGAATAATTAGCGGAATGGCTGCAATGTTTTTATTACTATATACCGATAGATTGATCGATTCAGGATGCCTTCCGTACCCGCCAGCGCCGAGGCTACCGTAGCAAAGATTCTGCGTGGCGAGAAGCCGAAAGGCTGGGACTTTACGATTACGGTAATCGATATGCCCTCGTCTACCGTAGTCTACCGTACTTTTTTATTAAGATAGTGAGAATAATCGAGATATCCAACGTAACTGATACTCCACAATCTACCGTACTCCTCTTACATTTAGGGCGGATTCCGCGGCTCCGGCGATGCATCCGTCGTCTACTATATGCACTCGGCCGCGTTGGAGAGCAAGAGCCTGAACGCCAAGGTTTGTTGTTGTTGTTGTTGTTGTTGTTGTTGTTATTGCTGTTATTGCTATTGTTTTGATGCTATTGATTGTTTCAGGCAGCGGCGGCAGTTCCCGCAAGCGGAGACAGAGGGGCTCGGTTTTCGCTTGATGCAGAGGGCTTGGCAGCGGTGGGTAATGGCAAAATACCGACTCACCAGCTCTCTTGCCTGTTTCAATGGCGAAGGAGTGTGCATAACAAAGAGACGATTATCCGTATTTCAAGTCTTATTCTTCAGGCAGTCCGAATCGCATACGGTGTCGAGGTTCCTCTTCCCGATACCTTCGATCGAAACATGGCCTTCACGCTTGAACTCATATTCATGGTAAGATCATAGATCAATTCACAGATCAAAGATCAAAGTTCAGGATCACTTCACTTCCGTCGTCGTTCCTCAGTGGGAGCGTGAGATCTGTCGTCGGGCGCTCGCACTTGATGTAAGTTGATCACGGAAGACCGGCAAAAGATCTGCACCAGGAGAGATTGAACCTGCCCCCTGTAGACCAGTTCAGAAGTAGGGCTAATGTAAGGATGATGCAACAACTCTTCAAAGACCAAAGATCAGAGATCAATCCAGATTCGCAATCCCTCCTCATCTTCGATGGTTGAACTTCTTCGTCTTCTCGATGCCATTTGGGAGATGCCGTATGGCTACTTTCCTGTCGCCAAGAGAGTTGTCGTAGGAGTACTGGCTGATATGGTACGGTAGGGGTACGGTAGATGGGGATACGGTATCGGTTGAATTACCATACACATGGAAATGCTCTTTCGTTAATCAGAGAGAGGGAACAGGCAAATTGAAGAATAATTTGCAGATGCATGTCGGCCCTCATAGCAGTGCGATCGATTTCGTGCAGAATACAGTAAGTACATCGAGAATATTGTCAATGTAGGCTACGGTAGCTTACGGCGTTCCTCAATCGATAACTGACTCTATTCCAGGTCCTTCCTTCCTTCCACGAGAGCGGCATGAACCCCTCGAATCTGCTGACGATTCTGGCTTCGCTAGCGATTGTAAGTATTTTTCACAGTAGTGTCTGGAGCCGATAATTAGTCTGGCTGAGTTTCTACGACCGGCAGTAGGAAATCGATTAGATGTACTCGATTCTTTTCAACAGATAGATATCGAAAAAAATAATCGAAAAGCCCTTGCAGCACCTCAACACCATTCCTACCGTGACCAAGATGTCTGAGAATACTCCGGATAATAAAACCAGCAGCAGCGACAAATCCGGAGCCGGTAATTAACCTATTGGCTTTCCCTTTACCGAATCAATTGTATTTCGAACAAATTGAATATGAAATTATTTGCGGAAAGTAAATTTTATTGATTTTATTTAAATATTTTTATATTCACAGAGACCACCAACGAGAATCCGGGCGAGAGTGAGGCTGAGCCGACTCCTCCCACTCCTTCCGGGCCCGCCCACGTCGAGCTCGAAATGCCCCCGACTGAGCTACCGTATCCCGAGGAATCGATCGATATCGATCCGGCCTCCGTTCCAGCCGCGCGCAAATGCGCCATCCTTTGAGCTACCGTAACCCGCTCTGTTGTATACTGTAATGCGGTTCCGTTTTCGACCGTGAAATACCTTAGCGTAACCTTATCCCTTTTCTACCGTACTCCCCATTGTATCTATTTCTGTCCGTAGGCCCATTATGGCGCAGATAAAGCATGTTTTGCTTGAGATGAATCGGAAATGAGTTTATTTGAACGTAATCGAATTTGAACTAAAAATGGATCATCCTCTGTGAAGAGTCCACATGTTGTGATTGGAACCTGCAAAAAATTGATTTTTTTTGAAGATTTACATAGAACCATCAATCTATAATCGCCTTCTTATCTGCCATAGTCGTCATAGCACCCATACTCTTATCAATTGTTAATCTCCGACTATCATTATCAATCAAGAACTTCTATGAACCGAAATGAGTAAATTTTATTTGCTCCCATTATCGTAAAGGTAAAGGTCATCCCGTTAATCAAGGCACTTGCGTCCTGCTAGGCCAGTGATTATGAGATTATGCCAGTTCAGTATCGTAACCAATCGATAATCAGACACCAACCGTGCGCGCACACTGCGATGATTCTGTATCCGTCATCTGCAAGAGCGTTGAGCACCGTGGCGGGCGTGGCCTCGGTCCATGGAGGATGGCCGCCGGGATGATTGAGACCTATGATTGCAAAATGATCATTTTGAATGGGGGCTCGAGCAATGCCATCGTCCAGAAGGACAGAGATCGATGGGCCCGTGTCGCCCCATGTCAGAGCGGCACTCGATTGCAAGGGTGAGATAAACTATAATCTTTCACAATTGCACCAACATTTCACAATTGCATTCAAAGGAAAACAAATGCTGTAGATGAAGACGGTCAATAATCAGAAGAAAGGACGTAGTGAGACCGAAGCAAGTAATTGTAGATGCAGGATCAAGATTGTTGTCTTACCCTTGCAATCGAGTGCCGCTCTGACATGGGGCGAGACGGGGCCGTCAGCATGGTTTTCACTCGTTATTGGAAATGAGAGAGAGGGGGCAACTCCTACAGCGTTCCATTCCCACCAACAGAGCTCAATTGTTTCGAATACGATTAAGTCTACTCACCCTTGCAATCGAGTGCCGCCCTCACATGGGGCGACACGGGTCCATCGATCTCTGTCCTTCTGCCCGATGGCATGTTGGAGGTGACGATGATGTAGTGGGTCATTCTGTATCAAAGGGAACTCTAAGGAAAATCAATAATTTACAATGCCGATGCAAATTTCACGAGATAAGGGTGATTTGAGGGAAATGATATCATTTTCAACTAAAAACATGCAATATGGGATTTTAGGGGAAAGTAGTTGACAAAATGTCCATAATTGAAGAAGGAGATACGAAGCCATAGGCGGAAACGACAAAAGGTGCGGATCGTATCACCTCTGGAGCGTACGAGCCATGAGTCAGAAGTGTGCTGAAGATCACACCCTCCTCAATCTGCATGATCTCTCGCCGTGTCTGACCACAAAGGGACAGGTCTGAGGAAGGGATTGATGTTTCATTCCCTCCCTCGCCCTGGGAGGAAACATCTGCATCACCATCAATGGAAAGACCACAAATTTCGCTTATCACTCGAATGTGCCTAACAACTGGACTAACAAAGAGGACTTCTCCTTTGCATTTAATATGCCGTATTCTGATTTAACAGTAAAAGTCCTCGTAGTCTTTGCAAAATAATGTCACAAAATCACAAATCACAAAATGCAGACATTCTTACAAGACGATCTGTTTTACTTCCAATTCGTTTTTTTCGTTTTCAAAATAAGATCACATTACAAGCAAATCATGCTTTATCTGCGCCATTATGCGCCTACGGACAGAAAGAGATGAATGGGGAGTACGGTTGAAAAGGGATATGGTTACGGTAAGATGCTTCACGGTCGACAACGGTACCGCATTACAGTATACAATAGATCGGGGTACGGTAGGCTACGGGCTGGGTACGGTAGCTCAGAGGATGGAGCAGGATCGTGTAGCGGGAATGGAAGCCGGATCGATATCGGTCGATTCCTCGGGATACGGTAGCTCAGTCGGGGGCATTTCGAGCTCGACGTGGGCGGGATCGAAAGGAGGAGTATGCTCAGCCTCATTCTCGACCGGATTCTCGTTGGCGTTCTCTGTAAAAATATAAGTATGTAAGCCGGTAGAAGGAAATATCGGATATAATAATTACCGGCTCCGGCTTCGGACTCGGACTCCATCGGGGTCTTCTTCACTGCGGGAATGGTGTTGAGGTGCTGCAATATTTTTATTGTCTATTTGACGGAGAATGAAATTTTCGGAATAGTCTGTCATGTAAAATCGCGGTACAATATTCGATTTGTGAAATTGAATACGATGGAAGGAATGCGCGATATTTTCCGGTTTCGAAATGTTACTTACAATCGCCAACGAAGCGAGAATCGTGAGCAGATTCGTGGGGTTCATGCCGCTCTCGTGGAAGGAAGGAAGGACCTGGAATAGAGTCAGTTGTTGATTGAGGAATACCGAAAGTTACCTTAACCTACAGTAGTTGTAGTTGGAATAGAACCAGTTATCAATCGCTCCTACAGTAATCTCAGGGCACATACCTTATTCTGCACGAAATCGAGCGCACTCGTGTGTGAGCCGACATGCATCTGTAAATAATTCGGACTATCGTAATTTAATCGATCGATACCGTACTCCCATCCGTCTACCGTACCCCTACCGTACCATATCAGCCAGTACTCCTACGGCGACTCTCTTGGCGACGGGAAAGTAGCCGTACGGCATCTCCCAAATGGCATCGAGAAGACGAAGAAGTTCAACCATCGAAGACGAGGCTGGATTGCGAACCTAGATTGATCTTTGATCTTTGGCCTTCGAAGCATAGTGGCTAGAGTTCTCTTATTGGAATTGAGAGCTATTGGAAAGTGATTTCTTATTGGAATTCCAATAACTATTGGAATTCAATTAGAAAAACAAAGGATTGCTCTGGTCAATTCGACGTGTTCGAATGGTAATTTCGCTTATTGGAATTCCAATAACTATTTTTAATTCCGGAATTGATTCCAATAAGAGAACTCAAATAGTAGCATCATCCCCTACGGCTGGACTGGGAATTCTACTGGGATCAGGTTCAATCCCGTCTGGCGCAATTCTTTTGCCGGATTTTCCTAGTCGAACTTACGTCGAGGGCGATCGCCCGACGACAGATCTCACGCTCCCACTGAGGAACGACGACGGAGGTGAAATGATCCTGAACTTTGATCTTTGATCTTTGGATTAATCTTTGATCTTACCCCGAACGTGCCCTCAAGGGTGATGGCCATGTCTCGATTGAAGGTTTTGGGAAGAGGAACCTCGACGCCATACGCGATTCGGACTGCCTGAATCAAACTGATATTAGTCAGGAAAAAACCCCGAAGATGACTATTCATTGCGAGTCAGATCTTTGGAGATGATTAGGGCTGTCAGGGTGAAGAGTTCGTCTCTTCATTCCTCTCTTCAGTCTAAGAATCACCTACCGTTGCCAGCCCTTCAGCATTGAGCGACACTCGTACGCCTCTGGCCTTCTCACTGGTCCGAATTGCCGCGGCTGCCTGAGACAATTACAATAATATCAAAACAACAACAACAACAGACCTTGGCGGTCGGGCTCTTGCTCTCCAACGCGGCCGAGTGCATGTAGTAGACGACGGATGCATCGCCAGAGCCGCGGAATCCACTCTGTGATGAGTACTTTACGGATTAGATTACGGTATATCGATTACCGTAAGCTTAAAGTCCCAGCCTTTTGGCTTCTCGCCACTCAGAATCTTCGCTACGGTAGCCTCGGTGCTGGCGGGTACGGTAGGTCGCCTGAGTCGATCGATCATCTGGGGTATACGGTAGGGTACGGTACGCAGTCAGATCGATAACTGAAGAGAGGTCGAAGTAGGAGCGGGGCACGGAAATGAACAAGCGCATACGGAGTATCCCGTCGGCTGCTGAAAGGGTGCTAATTTCAAACATTGGCATCTTGCCAGGATACCAGTCAACGCGCGGAACTCCTCGGAAGGGAACGGCTCGATCAGCACGAGCGAACCATCGGCCAACGGCTCGAGAACGGCTGAACAAGGGAGATCAAAGATAAAAAATCAAGGTTCAGCAGAGATCGAAGACCAAAAAACATCAAACGTTCAGACTTACACTCGAGTACATTAATGAGCCTCACGAAGGCTTCGCCGATAGGAGGGGCACCCTGTCCGGGAGGGACGTTCTTGGGGTTGGCATCTCTCTTGGCGCTCTTGGGCATAGGAACGGCGACCGGGTCTTAAACGTGGAACCGGTATTTAGTGAACTGGTCGACGGATCGATAACCTTTTTCATCGTCAGTATCATCGTAATCAGATTCCTCCCGATTGGCCTCATAGCTGTACACACTCAGATGCGGACCGACACTGACCAGGGAGAACGAGTACTCGCCGGCTGAAGATCAGAGATCAAAGATCAAAGATCAAAGATCGAACCTTCGGTAAGCGAGATTCTAGGCGCGTAGCTCCAGAGCACGTGCGAATGAAAGAGTGAAATCAACGGGTATGTGACGCTTTGACATTCTTCATCAAACTGAATTGCGGCCAATGAAAACCTGGAATCTTTAAAAAAATCACCTCAAAGACTGCCTGCAGATTCAGATCACACATAAACCCGATGAATTCCGAGTCGGAACTTCCCTCGTTGCACATCAAAGAGGTGGATCGAGGATGGGTCGGGGAGTATTCTGTAAAGATCAAAGATCAGAGATCAATAATCAAAAACTCGCTTTTCGAATTGATCAGTCCGCGTTCGTCATTGTTGGGC
Organism: Pristionchus arcanus; assembly: GCA_900490705.1. NCBI lineage: Eukaryota > Metazoa > Nematoda > Chromadorea > Rhabditida > Neodiplogasteridae > Pristionchus > Pristionchus arcanus. Next base: position 62,303 of record LS486618.1, read on the forward strand.
AGCTTCTGTATGCTGTTGAGCTGAAGTGAAGAGATAGAGATCAAAGATCAAGTCGAGAGATCAAAGATCAACTCACGGTAACGTTTCCGTCGCTGACGGTAGTGAAGAATCCGGCTAAAATTCGTTGAGTTTACCGTGGAGAACGAAGAAAATTGAAAGGAAATGAGGATTCTCACGAGTTTTGTTGAAGATATCGCCCTGAAACCGGCCCCGAGGAATGAGCAGCTTATTGTACGGCCCCTGAGCGGATACGGAAGATGATTGGTCAGATTCTCGCATACGGTATGACGCTCTCATTGAGTGCAATAATAATGCATTTTAGAAGAGGGAGATTGCTGACCTTTGCAACTGAGATGGTGGGAGTCGCAAGCATCGGAGGGAGAGAACCGCTCAGGGAGAGAGACAGACGAGATAATGAAGGGAATGGACCATGAATGGACGATGTTTGTCTCATAGTTCATGCAAATGGAACTTCTATGTGCAGTTTCGAAATAACAATTTGAATAAAAGAAATTTGAAAAATTTAACGTGTTCATACCTTGAAAATACCAAATGAAAATTAATTTTCGATTTCCACGCGTATTCGATGTCCGGAGAACATTGTACATGAGGGGTACTGAAAGCGTTTGTATGTAATGATTGAGATGTGTAATGTATTCAAAAAATATTATCTACGGTAGATGGATATACTAAAAAGGTATTGCTCAAATTCCGTTTAGTTTCCTTTTATTTTAATTGAAGAACTTTTCATTGATATTTCATTCCCTGCCTTGCCCTTGGGGGAAACATCTGCATCACCATCAAGGGAAAAGACCACAAATTTCGCTTATCACTCGACTGTGCCTAACAACTGGACTAACAAAGAGGACTTCTCCTTTGCATATTTAATATGCCGTATTCTGAACAGTACAAGTCCTCGTAGTCTTTGCAAAATAATATTTTGCTGGGCCCAATCAGAACATTCGGACACTTCATAGAAGACGATCTGTTTTACTTCCAATTCGTTTTTTTCGTTTTCAAAATAAGATCACAGTATCTACAAGCAAATCATGCTTTATCTGCGCCATTATGCGCCTACGGACAGAAAGAGATGAATGGGGAGTACGGTTGAAAAGGGATAAGGTTACGGTAAGGTGCTTCACGTTCGAAAACGGAACAGAATTACGGTATACAACAGAGCGTATTTTTGTAGGCTACTGGTTGGGTACGGTAGCTCAGAGGATGGAGCAGGATCGTGTAGCGGGAACGGAAGCCGGATCGATATCGGTCGATTCCTCGGGATACGGTAGCTCAGTCGGGGGCATTTCGAGCTCGACGTGGGCGGGATCGGAAGGAGTGAGAGGAGTATGCTCGATCTCTGAAAAATGTCAACATTTGACCCGATCCTCCATTCTTTTTGTGATACTCGATATGATCGATCACTCCTATTGAGCCAGGAGGAGATATCTAACTGTTTATGATAATTATCTGCTACGATATATTGAACTTGCCTTCCGGCTGAGGCGCAGCTACCTTCTTTACGCCAGGAATGGTGTTGAGGTGCTGCAAGAATTTTTTCATCAATTATCTATTTAGTCAAAAAATCGATCACAAATTAATCGATTTCGCACTGAATCAGTCGTAGAAAAGCTTTCAGGCTATTTCCCGGCTCCGGAAAAAAACTGTAAAAAAATACTTACAATCGCCAGCGAAGCGAGAACCGTGAGCAGATTCGAGGGGTTCATGCCGCTCTCGTGGAAGGAAGGAAGGACCTGGAATAGAGTCAGTTATCGGTTGAGGAAAATGGTACCGTAAGCTACCGTAGCCTACGTTGAAAGTATTCTCGGTGCACTTACCGTATTCTGAACGAAATCGTGAGTGCTCGTGTAAGGGCCGAGATGCATCTGCAAATTATCCTGTCTGTCGGACCATCTTCAATTTGTCTGCTCCCTAACTCTGACTGACTGGCGAGAGATAAATCAATCAATCGATACCATACCCATCAACCTACCGTACCCCAACCGTACCATATCAGCCAGTACTCCAACGACGACCCTCTTGGCAACGGGAAAGTTGCCGTACGGCATCTCCCAAATGACATCAAGGAGACGGAGAAGCTCGACCATCGAAGATGAGGTCGGATTGCGAACCTGGATTTTTGATCTTTGATCGTTGGCCTTGGGCCTTAGACGAGTCGTGACACCATTACTGGGAATTCTACTGGGATCAGGTTCAATCCCGTCTGGTGCAATTCTATTGCCGGATTTTCCTAGTCGAACTTACGTCAAGAGCGAGCGCCCGACGACAGATCTCACGCTCCCACTGAGGAACGACGACGGATGTGAAGTGATCCTGAACTTTGATCTTTGATCTTTGGATTGATCTTTGATCTTACCGCGAATATGACTTCAAGCGTGAAGCCCGTAACTCGATTGTAGGTTTTGGGAAGAGGAACCTCGACACCGTATGCAATTCGGACTGCCTGAACCAAATTGATATTAGTTAGGGAAACATCCTTATTGACGGCTATTTATTTAGGACCCGCAATATGACACGAAACCATTCGAAATATTCGTTTTCTTTCATAAGAAGTCGAAACCTAGAACCATCGATACTTATCGTGCGTTTGAAATGCTCAGCAAACTCAATGTGCTGGTTAGCGAGCTATTGATTTTCTTGGGGAGTGGAAGGGGGGGGGGGAGAAAGGGGGGAAGAGGACAGTTGATCTACCGCCTCCTCCCGGCCTCTTCCCTAACTCCGCCCCTCGAACGTTTGTCTAAGGTCAGATACGAGTGGAATGGAAAATAATCTCACGATAAAAGAAGAAATCGAGCTTCTAGACAGCTACTCACCGCTGCCAAGCCCTCAGCATCAAGCGAAAACCGTGCATCTCTGTCCCCGCTAGCCAGAATTGCCGCTTCTTCCTGAAGCAATCAATAATACTTATCAAAACAACAACAACAACAAAGACAACAACAATAATAATTATAACAACAACAACAACAAACCTTGGCGTCCGGGCTCTTGCTCTCCAATGCGGCCGAGTGTATATAGTAGACGACGGATGCATCGCCAGAGCCGCGGAATCCACTCTGTGATGAGTACTTTACGGATTAGATTACGGTATAACGAATACCGTAAGCTTAAAGTCCCAGCCTTTTGGCTTCTCGCCACGCAGAATCTTTGCTACGGTAGCCTCGGTGCTGGCGGGTACGGTAGGTCGCCTGAGTCGATCGATCATCTGGGGTATACGGTAGGATACGGTAGGATACGGTACGTAGTCAGATCGATAACTGAAGAGAGGTCGAAGTACGAGCGGGGCACGGAGATGAACAAGCGCATGCGGAGTATGCCGTCGGCTGCTTAAAACGCGAATTTCAAACATTGGCATCTTGCCAGGATACCAGTCAACGCGCGGAACTCCTCGGAAGGGAACGGCTCGATCAGCACGAGCGAACCATCGGCCAACGGCTCGAGAACGGCTGAACAAGGGAGATCAAAGATAAAAAATCAAGGTTCAGCAGAGATCGAAGACCAAAAAACATCAAACGTTCCGACTTACACTCGAGTACATTAATGAGCCTCACGAAGGCTTCGCCGATAGGAGGGGCACCCTGTCCGGGAGGGACGTTCTTGGGGTTGGCATCTCTCTTGGCGCTCTTGGGCATAGGATCGGCGACCGGGTCTTAAACGTGGAACCGGTATTTAGTGAACTGGTCGACGGATCGATAACCTTTTTCATCGTCAGTATCTTCGTAATCAGATTCCTCCCGATTGGCCTCATAGCTGTACACACTCAGATGCGGACCGACACTGACCAGGGAGAACGAGTACTCGCCGGCTGAAGATCAGAGATCAAAGATCAAAGATCAAAGATCGAACCTTCGGTAAGCGAGATTCTAGGCGCGTAGCTCCAGAGCACGTGCGAATGAAAGAGTGAAATCAACGGGTATGTGACGCTTTGACATTCTTCATCAAACTGAATTGCGGCCAATGAAAACCTGGAATCTTTAAAAAAATCACCTCAAAGACTGCCTGCAGATTCAGATCACACATAAACCCGATGAATTCCGAGTCGGAACTTCCCTCGTTGCACATCAAAGAGGTGGATCGAGGATGGGTCGGGGAGTATTCTGTAAAGATCAAAGATCAGAGATCAATAATCAAAAACTCGCTTTTCGAATTGATCAGTCCGCGTTCGTCATTGTTGGGCAGCTTCTGGATGCTGTTGAGCTGAAGTGAAGAGATAGAGATCAAAGATCAACGAGAGATCAAAGATCAACTCACGGTAACGTTTCCGTCGCTGACGGTAGTGAAGAATCCGGCTAAAATTCGTTGAGTTTACCGTGGAGAACGAAGAAAATTGAAAGGAAATGAGGATTCTCACGAGTTTTCTTGAAGATATCGTCCTGAAAGCGGCCCCGAGGAATCAACAGCTTATTGTACGGCCCCTGAGCGGATATATTATACGGAAGATGATTGGTCAGATTCTCGTATACGGTATGCAGCTCTCATTGAGTGCGATAATAATGCATTTTAGAAGAGGGAGATTGCTGACCTTTGCAACTGAGATAGTGGGGGTCGTAAGCATCGGAGGGAGAGAGAACCGCTCAGGGAGAGAGACAGACGAGATAATGAAGGGAATGAACTTGTTTGTCTGCCATTTCATGCAAATGGTGTTTCTGCGTGGATTTTCGAAAGAAAGTTAATGAAAAAAAATTAGCGTGTTCTCTCTCTCTCTTGTGATAAATTTCCGATAAGCTAATCTAAATGGCGGAAATGAATAAGTTGATAAGAACTTTTTAATGATATTTTTTTATTAAAACTTAACGTGATCAGTATTGTGGGCCCAATCACAAAATGCAGACATTCATATAAGATGTTACTCCCAATTCGTTTTTTTCGTTTTCAAAATAAGATCACAGTACACGCAAATCATGCTTTATCTGCGCCATTATGCGCCTACGGACAGAAAGAGATGAATGGGGAGTACGGTTGAAAAGGGATATGGTTACGGTAAGATGCTTCACGGTCGAAAACGGAACCGCATTACGGTATACAACAGAGCGGGTTACGGTAGGCTACGGGCTGGGTACGGTAGCTCAGAGGATGGAGCAGGATCGTGTAGCGGGAATGGAAGCCGGATCGATATCGATCGATTCCTCGGGATACGGTAGCTCAGTCGGGGGCATTTCGAGCTCGACGTGGGCGGGATCGGAAGGAGTGGGAGGAATCTGCTCGATCTCTGAAAAAATGTCAACATTTGACCCGATCCTCCATTCTTTTTGTGATACTCGATATGATCTATGACTCCTATTGAGCCAGGAGGAGATATCTAACTGTTTATGATAATTATCTGCTACGATATATTGAACTTGCCTTCCGGCTGAGGCGCAGCTACCTTCTTTACGCCAGGAATGGTGTTGAGGTGCTGCAAGACTTTTCGTTTTTTTATCCATTTTTTTGATTTTTTCCCCGGCTCTAGAAAACACTGCAAAATATTCTTACAATCGCCAGCGAAGCCAGAACTGTGAGCAGATTCGAGGGGTTCATGCCACTCTCGTGGAAGGAAGGAAGGACCTGGAATAAAATCAGTTGTTGATTGAGGAATACCGGTAGTTACCGTAGCTTACAGTAGTTGTAGTTGGAATAGAACCAGTTTTTACTCGCTCCAGACATGCCATAAAATACCGTAATCCCAGGGCACATACCTTATTCTGCACGAAATCGAGCGCACTCGTGTGTGAGCCGACATGCATCTGTAAATAATTCGGACTATCGTAATTTAATCGATCGATACCGTACTCCCATCCGTCTACCGTACCCCTACCGTACCATATCAGCCAGTACTCCTACGGCGACTCTCTTGGCGACGGGAAAGTAGCCGTACGGCATCTCCCAAATGGCATCGAGAAGACGGAGAAGTTCAACCATCGAAGACGAGGCTGGATTGCGAACCTGCATTGATCTTTGATTATTGTCCTGACATTGAGAAGTGCCCACCACTGGCCAAAACCAGGTTCAATCCCGTCCCGTCTGGTTTAAATCTTTCGGATTTTTCTAGGCGAACTTACATCAAGAACGAGCGCCCGACGACAGATCTCACGCTCCCACTGAGGAACGACGACGGAGGTGAAGTGGTCCTGAACTTTGATCTTTGATCTTTGGATTAATCTTCGATCTTACCCCGAACGTGCCCTCAAGGGTGATGGCCATATCTCGATGGAAGGATTTGGGAAGAGGAACCTCGACGCCATACGCGATTCGGACTGCCTGAATCAAACTGATACCTATTAGTCACGAAAAAAACCCGAAGACGACTGTTCACTGCGAGTCAGGTCTTTGGAGATGATTAGGTCGGGGTGAAGAGTTCGTCTCTTAATCCCTCGCAGTCTAAGAAATCACCTACCGCTGCCAGCCCTTCGGCATTGAGCGACACTCGTACGCCTCTGGCCTTCTCACTGGGCCGAATTGCCGCGGTTGCCTGAGACAATTACCATAATATCAAAACACAACAACAACAACAACAGACCTTGGCGGTCGGGCTCTTGCTCTCCAGCGCGGCCGAGTGCATGTAGTAGACGACGGATGCATCACCAGAGCCGCGGAATCCGCTCTGTGATGAGTACTTTACGGAATAGATTACGGTATATCGATTACCGTAAGCTTAAAGTCCCAGCCTTTTGGCTTCTCGCCACTTAGAATCTTCGCTACGGTAGCCTCGGTGCTGGCGGGTACGGTAGGTCGCCTGAGTCGATCGATTATCTGGGGTATACGGTAGGATTCGGTACGTAGTCAGATCGATAACTGAAGAGAGGTCGAAGTAGGAGCGGGGCACGGAAATGAACAAGCGCATACGGAGTATCCCGTCGGCTGCTGAAAGGGCGCTAATTTCAAACATTGGCATCTTGCCAGCATACCAGTCAACGCGCTGAACTCGTCGGAAGGGAACGGCTCGGTCAGCACGAGCGAACCATCGGCCGACGGCTCGAGAACGGCTGAATATTGGAGATCAAAGATCAAAAATCAGGGTTCAGCAGAGATCAAAGACCAAAAAACATCAAAGTGTTCGGACTTACACTCGAGTACATTGATGAGCCTCACGAAGGCTTCGCCGATAGGAGGTGCGCCCTGTCCGGGAGTAACGTTCTTGGGGTTGCAATCTCTCTTGGCGCTCTTGGGCAGAGGACGAGCAATCGGGTCTTAAACGTGGAACCGGTATTTAGTGAACTGGTCGACGGATCGATAACCTATTTCATCGTCAATATCTTCGTAATCAGAATCATCCCGATTGGTCTCATAGCTGTACACGCTCAGATGCGGACCGACACTGTCCAGGGAGAACGAGTACTCGCCGGCTAAAGATCAGAGATCAAAGATCAAAGCGCAGGGATGAAAGATCGATTCTTAGAGATCAAAGATCAAAGCCCAGAGATCAACGAACCTTCGGTAAGCGAGATTCTGGGCTCGTAGCTCCAGAGAACGTGCGAATGAAAGAGTGTAATCAACGGGTATTTGACGCTTTGACATTCTTCATCAAACTGAATGGCAGCCAATAAAAACCGATAATCTTAAAAAAAAAGAATGATCACCTCAAAATCTGCCTGCAGATTCAGATCACACATAAACCCGATGAATTCCGAGTCGGAACTTCCCTCATTGCACATCAAAGAGGTGGATCGAGGATGGGTCGGGGAGTATTCTGTAAAGATCAAAGATCAGAGATCTACATTCAAAAACTCGCTTTTCGAATTGATCAGTCCGCGATCGTCATTGTTGGGCAGCTTCTGTATGCTGTTGAGCTGAAGTGAAGAGATGAAGATCAAAGATCAAGTCGAAAAATCAACGATCAACTCACGGTAACGTTTCCGTCGCTGACGGTCGTGAAGAATCCGGCTGAAATTCGTTGAGTTTACTGTGGAGCACTAAGAAAATTGAAAGGAAATGAAGATTCTCACGAGTTTTCTTGAAGATATCGCCCTGAAACCGGCCCCGAGGAATCAACAGCTTATTGTACGGCCCCTGAGCGGATACGGTAGATGATTGGTCAGATTCTCGTATACGGTATGACGCTCTCATTGAGTGCGATAACAATGCATTTTAGAAGAGGGAGATTGCTGACCTTTGCAACTGAGATAGTGGGGGTCGCAAGCATCGGAGGGAGAGAGAACCGCTCAGGGAGAGAGACAGACGAGATAATGAAAGGAATGAACTTGTTTGTCTGCCATTTCATGCAAATGGTAATTTTCGAAAAAAAGTTAATGAAATAAGAAAATATGAGTAATTTAGCGTGTTCTCTCTCTCGTGTGATAAATTTCCGATAAGCTAATCTAAATGGCGGAAATGAATAAGTTGATAAGAACTTTTTAATGATATTTTTTTATTAAAAATTAACGTGATCAGTATTATGGGTCCAATCACAAAATGCAGACATTCATATAAGATGTTACTTCCAATTCGTTTTTTTTCGTTTTCAAAATAAAATCACAGTACAAGCAAATCATGCTTTATCTGCGCCATTATGCGCGTACGGACCGAAAGAGATGAATGGGGAGTACGGCAGAAAATGGATAAGGTTACGGTAAGGTACTTCACGGTCGGAAACGGAACCGCAATACGGTATACAATAGAGCGGGGTACGGTAGCTCAAAGGATGGCGCATTTGCGCGCGGCTGGAACGGAGGCCGGATCGATATCTGTCGATTCATCGGGATACAGTAGCTCAGTCGGGGGCATTTCGAGCTCGACGTGGGCGGGATCGAAAGGAGGAGTATGCTCAGCCTCATTCTCCACCGGATTCTCGTTGGTGGTCTCTGCAAAAATGATAGTATGTGCGCCGGTGGATGAAAATATCGGATAGAATAATTACCGGCTCCGGCTCCGGCTTCGGATTCGGACTCCATCGGGGTCTTCTTCACTTTGGGAATGGTGTTGAGGTGCTGCAATATTTTTTCTATTTGACGGAGAGTGAAATTTTCGGAATAGTATGTCATGTAAAATCGCGTTACAATATTTGATTTGTGAAATTGAATACGATGGAAGGAATGCGCGATATTTTCCGGTTTCGAAATGTTACTTACAATCGCCAACGAAGCCAGAATCGTCAGCAGATTAGAGGGGTTCATAGCGCTCTCGTGGAAGGAAGGAAGGACCTGGAATAGAGTCAGTTGATGATTGAGGAATACCGAAAGTTACCGTAGCCTACAGTAGTTGTAGTTGGAATAGAACCAGTTATCAATCGCTCCAGACATGCCATAACCTACAGTAATCTTAGGGCACATACCTTATTCTGCACGAAATCGAGCGCACTCGTGTGTGGGCCGACATGCATCTGTAAATAATTCGGGCTATCGTAATTTAATCGATCGATACCGTACTCCCATCCGTCTACAGTACCCCTTACCGTACCATATCAGCCAGCACTCCAACGACGACCCTCTTGGCAACGGGAAAGTAGCCATACGGCATCTCCCAAATGGCATCGAGAAGACGAAGAAGTTCAACCATCGAACATGAGGTCGGATTGCGAACCTGGATTGATCTTTGATTATTGTCCTGACATTGAGAAGTGCCCACCACTGGCCAAAACCAGGTTCAATCCCGGCCGGTCCAAATCTTTTGCCGGTCTTCCTTGATAAACTTACATCAAGAACGAGCGCCCGACGACAGATCTCACGCTCCCACTGAGGAACGACGACGGAGGTGAAGTGATCCTGAACTTTGATCTTTGATCTTTGAACTGATCTTTGATCTTACCCCAAACGTGCCCTCAAGGGTGATGGCCATGTCTCGATTGAAGGATTTGGGAAGAGGAACCTCGACGCCATACGCGATTCGGACTGCCTGAATCAAACTGATACTATCTAGTCAGGAAAAAGCCCGTTTTGATTTATTTATTTGTTTTGATTTATTTATTTGTTTTATTTGTTTATTTATTTGTTTTATTTGTTTATTTATTTGTTTTGTTTTGATTTGTTTTGATTTATTATGCGTTTTTTTGTCAGATCACTGGGGATCATTAGGACTCAGGATGAAGATTCCATCTCTTCATTCCTCGCATTCTAAGAAATCACCTACCGTCGCCAGCCCTTCAGCATTGAGCGACACTCGTACGCCTCTGGCCTTCTCACTGGGCCGAATTGCCGCGGCTGCCTGAGACAATTACAATAATATCAAAACAACAACAACAACAACAACAACAACAACAAACTTTGGCGGTCGGGCTCTTGCTCTCCAGCGCGGCCGAGTGCATGTAGTAGACGACGGATGCATCGCCGGAGCCGCGGAATCCACCCTGAAGTACGGTAGATTATTGCATGTCGATTATATTAACCATACCTGTCCAGCACTGGCGGCGTGAGGGAGGGCACGCGCAGACCATGTATAGGGGGTCATGGTTTTGGTCAAAAATGTTTGTCAGATCGATTATTGATACCGTACTCATCGTGACCTACAGTAACCCAAATTACCGTATACCACTACCGTACCCCGAAATACGGCTTGATGACGTCATTGCGCTGTGCCCTCCCTGATTAGGGAGGGCACGCGCAGCCCATGTATAGGGGGTCATGGTCCAAAATGGGTTGGTAGGTCATGGTGGAACATGTCTCTCAAACATATCCCAAAGTGCTCTACAGTATACCATTATCGATTTTTGGTTACAGTAACCCTACCGTACCCGGTTCGGTGGGTCAACCATTTTAGCCTTGGGGCACACTTTTGCTAAAGTGTCTAGAATCGATCGGAAAATTTTTCTACCGTAATCTACAGTATGCTACCGTACCCCTGACTACGGTATCGCGGTTTTGCATCATGAACTGATTTTTTCGTTTTTTCCCGTTCTGAAATTCGATCTTTGTGCCTACATGCATAGTTCATCGAGGAAATTTTTTTTGGGTACCGCACTGTACTCTACCGTAATCCTACCGTACCCCAGTTCGGCGTGTCAACTATTTTAGCCTTGGGGCACACTTTTGCCAAAATGTCTCAAATCGAGCTGAAAAATTTTCTACCGTAATCTATCGTATCCCTGACTACGGTAATCGAAGTTGGGTATCGGGAAATGGCTTTCTTCAACGTATGTCTAAAAAAATCGGTTCTTTGCATTTTTATGGGTAACTCCTCGAGCAATTTTTAAAGAAAATATTTTTAACCCAAAATCATTGCCTAGTGGCTAACGCGATTGGCTGGTAATACGAAGGTTGGTGGTTCAAATCCCGAGGGTGTCAAATATTTTTGCCATAATTTGTCGAGTTCAGGGAAGACATCCCGGAGGTACGGTTCCCTCCGTAGTCCAAACTACTGTAATCAGAGATTCGTGATTCTTCGTGATCTTTTGACTTTTTTTCAAAATGAGTTTAAAGAAGGCGTCCCACGAACAGCGCGAACGACTATGCAAAGTGAGGAATGAGAGAGACGCTCTCCTCATTTCGCACGCTCTCTCGTTCGTTGCCTGCTTTTCAGGGTCACTTGGCACGCAGCCAATTGATCATAACTCAGTTCAAACGAAAAATGGCGACTTGGGAGTTTCGAAAGTGTTATCGGGTGGCATCGACCCACCGCCTCACATCGAGAACTCAGTTAGCCAGATATTCGTGGGACACCTTCTTTAAAATTCGAATCTTTGTATACACCTCATGAAGTTTATACTGCACCAAAGGGGATTCTAGAAGCTAGGAAATAATTTATAGGTCTTATATAAAATTATATCGGTTCTAAATATTTTTTAATCAGTTCTTTAATCAGGTTCTAAATATTATTTAATTAATTAATCAATATAATCTCTGATTACGGTAGTTTGGGGAAACTACCGTAATCAGAGCTTATATAAAATTATATCGGTTCTAAATATTTTTTAATCAGTTCTTTAATCAGGTTCTAAATATTATTTAATTAATTAATCAATATAATCTCTGATTACGGTAGTTTGGGGAAACTACCGTAATCAGAGCTTATATAAAATTATATCGGTTCTAAATATTTTTTAATCAGTTCTTTAATCAGGTTCTAAATATTATTTAATTAATTAATCAATATAATCTCTGATTACGGTAGTTTGGGGAAACTACCGTAATCAGAGCTTATATAAAATTATATCGGTTCTGGATATTTTTTTATCAGAACCAGGGACCTTGTGAAGACTCTACTAAATTGTGTAAGCTTTTGGCTAGAAGTCTGCAGGCTCAAATCACTTTCAGCGAGCACAAAATTCCTGAAACATGCGCAGAGGCTGCACGCTTTGAGAAAAATGCGTCTGAGTAGGCAAAAAAATATTCTTTGATGCAAGAAACTGATTCGAACCTGCGAACTCTACAATGAATATTTTAAAGGTTCTTTGATTTTTCTAGAGCTTCTTCTTCTAAACTAGAGCTTCAAAAATTTTGTAGAGTCTTCACAAGGTCCCTGGTTCTGATTAAAAAATATTTAGAACCGATATAATTTTATATAAGACCTTTAAATTATTTCCTAGCTTCTAGAATCCCCTTTGGTGCAGTATAAACTTCATGAGGTGTATACAAAGATTCGAATTTTAAACTCATTACTCAATCGGCATTACTAAACTTGAGCAAAAGAATGAAGTCAAGGACCTTGGCTTCACAATTGAAAAATCCCTCGTATTCTCAAAACATTGCCATGCGATAGCACTGAAGAGCAAAACTGCCTGTCACACCATTCTCAGAGCGCTTCGGTCCCACAACATAGAAGTTCTCATGAAAGCCTACTCTATCTACATCAGACCCATCTTAGAAAGTGCATCGATGGTCTACAACCCTTACCTCCCCCGCGACAAAAAGGTTCTTGAGAAAGTACAGAACTACTTTACCCGGAGACTGTACATGCGCTGTCACAAAGCAACATGGGAAACCATGCCCAGAGCTGCTGATAGGAACACTCAACTAGGTATTTCTTCGTTAGAGAAGCGTAGAGAGGAAATAGACTTGAAGACAGCCAGCAACCTTCTGAGAGGCAAATACAAAATCTCAAAACAGAAACATCACCACTTTCGTTACTACTTTACTAGAAATGGTATTAACTTCACCAATAGTGTCTCGGCTTCAAATTACCGGCAACACAGTTTCTTCCCCAGAGCGGCAAGACTAGTAGTTAAATCCGGAATACTAACTACCAGTTTCTCTGAGTGATCCCGATCCCGAATAATCGTCCTGTTGAACCACCCTACGTCGTTTTAATTCAACTTAATTTCTAATTTGTACTCGCGTTTTTCCTTGTGA
>LS486618.1:75987-108432 GCA_900490705.1 Pristionchus arcanus
CTAAAAATTCGTTCATGTAGGAACAAAGAACGAATTTTTAGAACGAAAAACAGCAAAAAAGTCAGTTCACGATGCCCAACCGCGATACCGTAGTCAGGGGTACGGTAGCATACTGTAGATTACGGTAGAAAAATTTTCCGATCGATTCTAGACACTTTAGCAAAAGTGTGCCCCAAGGCTAAAATGGTTGACCCACCGAACCGGGTACGGTAGGGTTACTGTAACCAAAAATCGATAATGGTATACTGTAGGGCACTTTGGGATATGTTTGAGAGACATGTTCCACCATGACCTACCAACCCATTTTGGACCATGACCCCCTATACATGGGCTGCGCGTGCCCTCCCTAATCAGGGAGGGCACAGCGCAATGACGTCATCAAGCCGTATTTCGGGGTACGGTAGTGGTATACGGTAATTTGGGTTACTGTAGGTCACGATGAGTACGGTATCAATAATCGATCTGACAAACATTTTTGACCAAAACCATGACCCCCTATACATGGTCTGCGCGTGCCCTCCCTGATGACGTCATCACGCCGGCGGCGTGGACAGGTATGATATTAACCTACCGTAATCGTAAAATCCCAGCCGGTCGGCTTTTCGCCACGAAGAATCGTCGCCACGGTGGCCGTGCTGCTTGCGGGTACGGTAGGCGTCCTGATATCGATCGATGAATGAGTTAAATCGTGATTGGCCGAAGGGATATCGGCCCCATCTCACAGGTAGGTCCCGAATAATTGCAGAAGCAAACGAATAAATCGTTACGGTAGTATACGGTACTGACTCGGTCAGATCGATAACTGAAGAGAGGGCGAAGTAGGAGCGCGGTGCGGTGACGACCAATCGCACAACGAGTTTGTTATTGACTGAAAAGTGCGCGAATTTCAAACGTTGGCACCGGGCCAAGTTACAGGTCCATGCGGAAAGCTCCTCGCGAGTGAATTGCTGGGGCAGCACGAGAGAGCCATCCTCCGAGGGCTTGAGATCGACTGAAATTTAGAGATCAGAGATCACAACTGGTAGATCAAAGATCACAGCAATAAATGCAGGCTTACAAACAGCGATGACTGTTCCCTCCGCATTGCCAATCAACAGTTGCCCATCGACATTGGGAGGAGCGCCCTGGCCGGGAGGCGCATTCTTGGGGCCGGAATAACGTTGGCGATAGTATCCCTTGGGTTGAAAATCCGTGTCCGGGCCTGAATTGTAAATCGTAAATTAGCAAATACGGATGCTGGGGTGCCTTCGTCCTCCTCCTCGTCTGTCTCATCCGTCTCTTCCTCGAACACGCTCAGATGCGGCCCGACACTGACCAGCGAGAACGAGTACTTGCCGTCTGAAGATCAAAGATTGATTTTCAGAGATCAAAGATCAAAGCTCAGAGATCAAAGAACCTTGGGTAAGCGAGATTCTGGGCGCGTAGCTCCAGAGAACGTGCGAGTGGAAGAGTGGAAACACCTTATATTCGACGTAATTGTGCACTTCGTCAAGCTGAAGAGGAAAATACTACTAAATAGATAAAACTAAATAGAGAAGCCAGCCCGAGACCATTCAGACCAATGAAACCCAATGATTCGAGATAGGCCAATTCTCCTGTAAAATGAACGATCACCTCAAGGCAAATCGGTAGCAGTCTATCAACGGCAAACTGTATAAACGCCGAGTCCGCGCTTCCCTCACTGCACTGAAGGGAGATTGATCGAGGATGTCTCGGCGAGTGCGCTGCAAAGATCAAAGATCAGATGTCAAAGATCAAATCCTCACGTTTCGAGTAGATCACTCCCATGCCATCTGTTGCTTTCAGCGGATGGATGCCCGTGAGCTGAAATGCACGGGTAGAGATCAAAGATCAAGAATCATCGACCGTCCTCACCGTGACGTCAGTGCCGTTAAACTTCGAGAAGAAGCCGGCTGAAATGAAAAAAAAACAGTTACAACAGATTAAAATGTGCGATGATGAAAGTATACAATAAGTGGCGAGGTTGCCAAATTCTGCGAACTAAAAACGCAGGCATGGCTTTATATTCGTCTCCCTCATTTATTCGAAATTGGTTTTCTTACGTGGATTGCTGTAGACTCCGCTCAGCTCGCCTTTGGGAATCACCAGCCTATTGTACGGCCCCTGAATGGATATGGTAGGTGATGGACAGTAGGGCTGGCTAAACGATACTCTAAACATGGCAGGTTTAGCTCTCCTTACGCTTCATGCCCCTGAATGTGAGATCGGAAGCACTCTCTTCATTCCGCATGCTCTCTCGCTCGCAACTTGGGAAGAGCTAGGGGAGAGGAGCTAAACCTGCCACGTTTAGAGTATCGTTTAGCCAACCCTAATGTACAGGGGTGTCATCAGATACTGAAGGATGCGTGAGAACTGATTCTGATATGATAGATGCAGGGCTAGGCGATTAATTGATACGGCATCAAGGAGGGTGGTGAGGCAACTGACCCAGGAGCCCTGCTCAACAGTGATAGTGGGAGTCGCAAGCATCGGAGGGAGAGAGAACCGCTCAGGGAGAGAGACAGACGAGATAATGAAGGGAATGGACCATGAATGGACGTTGTTTGTCTCATCGTTCATGCAAATGGAACTTTTATGTGCAGTTTCGAAATAAAAATTTGAATAAAAGAAATTTGAAAAATTTAACGTGTTCATACCTTGAAAATAACAAATGAAAATGAATAATCGTTTTCTATGCGTAAACGATGTACTGTATGCAAAAAAATAGAGTACTGTAGATGGAGAACATCCATTGATTATTCTAAGTATTGCTACAATTCCGATTTGCTAATGTATTGAATAAACGATGCAGCATCAAGTGGCCTTTAATTATATTTTTTATTAAAAATATTGTGATCATTATTATGGACTCTTTAGGAAACACATCTCTATTTCCCGTTGAATATGTTGCATGCCATTTTCCACCACTGGCTCTTCTTTGACCATGGGACAACCTTCCAATTAGTTTGATGGGAAGGGGGAAGAGGGGCGAGGGAGGAATCACTGCTCTTTTGCTCATTGAATATGCCTTATCCTGTTGTTGAATATTGAATATCACAATGTATCACAATAGAATCATTTTTGCGAACTCTTTTCTGATCATAAGACAGCGGCCTCAGTTCGGTGGTAAGGAGGGAGGAAAGAGGGGCGAGGGAGGGCGAGATCACTTCCATTTCACGTTGAATAAGTTACAGGCTATTTTCCAGCATTGAAATCCGATTCTTTATCTCGGGCTCTTCTCAGATCATGGGACAACCTTACAATTAGTTAGATGGGAAGGAGGAAAGAGGGAAGCACTTCTCTTTTGCCCATTGAATATGCCTTATCCTGTTGATGAATATCGAATATCACAATGTATCACAATAGGATCATTTTTGCGACCCCTTTTCCGATCATGAAACAGCAGTTCGGTGGTAAGGAGGGAGGAAAGAGGGGGGCGAGAGGAAGGACGAGAACCTTTCCTTTCACGTTGACTAAGTTACATGCTATTTTCCAGCATTGGAATCCGAGACTTTATCTCGGGCTCTTCTCAGATCATGGGACAGCCTTACAATTGGTTCGATGGGAAGGAGGGAAGAAAGAGAGAGAGAGAGAGAGAGAGAGAGAGAGAGAGGACGAGAACACTTTGCCCATCCCCTGCCCATTGCTGCTACCTATTGTGCTTGCTCCCTTACTCATTCCCCCATGTCTCCAGTCCGCTCTCTCCATTCCACACACTATCTCACGCAGTCCGACCGCCGAGAGCTAATTGAATTGAAGAGACCAATTCAATGCTTGCCCAATTGAAACACAATACTGACCTTTCGTTTTACAATCTGTCGCTCAAAAACGGTGAATGTTTTCAGTGTTCCGCGAAGGAGGAAACCGAGTTTGAATTGGTCCGTTGCCTTTTTCAATTCATCGTTATTCTTCGCTGCATTCGTTTGAGCGCACGATGGTTCACAATTTCGCGCAGTGTATTCCTCAAATGATTCGTCATACTAGCGCCGGGCACTGTAATAAATTGCGCTGAACGTCTCAGAGACTCTGAGTTGGTAGCTTAGAGTCTTTCCTTATCTTCTTTCTAATAATTCTAATGATTCTATCCAATTATTCGTCATTCGCCTCCGAAATGAGTTTCGCACAAGCATTTCCAGTTTTTGTGACTATTAAAATGTGCTGAGCGTTGCCGTATACTTTGTAAGATTAGGGAAAAACTAAAGCTGCATCATTCGCAGACCAAAGATGCGGCTGCGGGCGGTCGCAGCTGTATTGCTGCAGCTGCAGCTGCTGCATGCAGTACGATTGGACAGTGGAGACTTCAACAAGGTTCTCGGCCAGATAACGAAAGGAAATCGGTTGGAGCAGGTAATTTTTCGATTTCAAGAATTCACCATTTTCCGCGTTCGCTTTTTGTTGTTTTACTCTACTTTTGTCCACCTAATGTCATTGTCTCATCATTCGATCGGGCGCCTCGATAATTTCGACCTTGGGGCAGAGCGGCGACATTTTGCCGTGAGGAGAAGCTAGATGAATGAGTTTTTTGTCGTCTCATTTCTCTGGGAATGTGCGAAATGGAAGACGTTTAGATCAAACGTCGCGTTCAATTGCGAGATAAAGGTCACGGTTGCGCATTTGCAGCCGCCTCCACTTCCGAGGTCATTCTGCTGTTTCGTGCGAGAAATGTGCGTGGGTATCAATCCAGTTACCTAACCAGCGAGATAGCGTGCCAAAATGAGAGAGCGGGATCTCTTCTGGTTAGAGAAGGAGAGAGATCAGGGCGAAACGAGAGAGTCAGAGATAAGATGAAATCATCCTCGTAAAGGGTGCGCGACCTTTCCGCTTGGCGAGTTAAAGCAACCCGTGAATTGATGAGTTTCCCCCTTAACCAGTTCAGAGAAAGATAGATCGGAGAATCAAAGGGGAAACATTGTAGAGTGTTCGCTCCACATTCCACAAAAAGTTGTCCTGATTCTGATACCAATTATGTGCAGACCTTACCTCAAGGCCAGTGAAAACACGGATTTGAAAAATAAAATTCAAAATATATTTCAGTGTCCCTGCGTTCGACCGCCCGAAGGAGGCGCCTGCATCAGTTACGATTCGCGATTTCAGGTAAACTCATGCAGTTTTTATGTTTTTCGAACCTCAAGGGTCCACTTGAATCAGAGTTCTTAATGAGTAAACTACTGAAGCAGGAAACCTGTAGTGTACTGATAGAGGCTAGAGAAAGCGAGAGATCATGCGAAATGGAGAGAGTTAGACGAAAATTCCTGATTTTCAGGCATCTCACGTGGAGGAGGCGATGATCTCTTTCGTTGATCTCACACTGCCGGATCGCGAGAGGCCTACCGTAATCACTTATTGATTATTGATTTTATTATTGTTGTGAGATACCCGGAACTGTATCATTTTGTCCGAACTGTGACCGCTAGTAATTTATAGCAAGATGGTAAACTGAGAGTTAGAGAACTCAAGATGAACCAGGGAGTCAATAGAAGAACTTTCTTGCAACACTTGTGCAGCACAAGTGCAGCAAATAGGCGCAAATTGTGGCTAAGGAGACTAATTTGTTTGCCCGATCTTGCGCTTGCGATCTCTCAGCTAAGAATAGCTCCTACAATGTGATGGGCATGTCTATCTCATTTTGCATTGCTCTATCGCTTCTCTGACTGACGAAAGATAAAGCAAAAGGAAGAGACGGGAACATTGCCCAAGAATGTTTACACTTGCAACAACTCATTGCTTACTTGAGCAATGACACAGATAGCGTGCGAAATTGAGAGAGTAACACCATTAGCTCACTTCTAAGGTGAAACTGCTTACAAAACCGCATGATTCGAAGCTTTTACTCCGTGTGACTTTGACCAGATTATCTTACTCATTGATACACTGTGAAATGAATCATCGAAAATTCCAAAAAAGTAAAACTATCGATGATGAATCCCACGAAATCAGCAAATTCCTTAAAAATATGAAAGTTCAGGATGCAGATTCCCTTGCCTGCGTTTCGGCCGAGTGCCGAGCCTGTTTCTCCATGCTATTCTATCGATTAGTCGAGGTGAACTCAAAATTCTATTCTAATTCTTTGAAAAATGCACATCCAATTTTTTTATGCCTCGGAGATGTAATTTCATAAATTCTTGACAGATCGGTCTGGTTCCGCAAGGCTACCGTCCGTCCATTCCAGTCGTTCCCCAAGCCTCGCTAAAGTGGGTTTAAAAATTTTATTTGGTGATAGGAATCATCAATGAATCATCTTAGCGAGCCAAGCTAAAATGTCTAAACTCTCATGATCCAGAAAACAGAATTTAAAAAAGTGTAATTTAGCCCATCTCTCTGCCCTCGTCTTCGCTTCCCTTCTGCCACTGAGTTCTCCGGATCCGCGTCCTCTGCGCTAGCGGTAAGAATCTTCTTTCACTGCTGCATAAATAATGTGTCCTCGTAAGCAGTCACAGTCGACCCTACTTCTATGTGAAAAGACCTACGATTTTCATCATCAAGAAGTAGCATAGTGGAATACGTAAACCATTACAGTCCGTTCCCCCTTCAGCAGCCATTGCCGGTCTGATCGAGCGAGGCAATCGATTCGCACGAGCCGCGGAAGCTGCAGCGGCAGCCAGTGTAAATGCATTGTTCTTGATACCTTCCATGATGTTCCTTCCATTCTTTTGTTCTGTGGATATATAGAAACCGTAGTTTTTTTCCAAACACTGAATTTCGAAAAAAACTGAGAATTCGTTCGGTCCAGGAAGCCATCAGTAAGCTGAAGGACGCACAGGCGAAGAGCAGCAATCATCACAGTCAACGAGGAAGAAAGAAGCAGAACAGGGTCAGTGCAGGGTTTGAAATCATAATATTAATGCTATTTCGATGAAATAACGGTGAAACAATGTAAAAAGTATTAGAATGGAACAGGAGTACAATAATTCATTACAGTTGAGGCAATAACGGGAACACTATACGGTGAAACTGATCTGATTCTCGGGTTTTACAAATAGCCTTGCCGTTCGCGGAAAGAAACTGTAATGTCTGAAAAGTGACCATCTCTTGATTTCGCTAACTCTCTTGTTTCACTGGTCGTTGAGATATCGTGAAACTAAGAGCTGGATAGATGCTCGATTTTCAAAACTAGTCGACAATTTTCCTTGCCACATTTCCTCCTTTCTGGGCTATACAGTGCACATTTATATGTGTATGTGTGTATGTGTGTATGTGTGTATGTGTACACGTATTTGATTTGGGCTCCAAATTAATAGGATCATTGAGAATCATTGAGATCATCCAAATCATTGAGCAGTGAAACACCCAGAACAAGGTCACGTGCCTATTTTAATCACTCCCATTTCGATCTTCAGAACCACGAATCACATCACAACAACAACAACAACAGGAACAACAACAATAACAATAATAACAACAACAACAACCAGGTCCAAGTAACGCCAGCGCAGAATATGGGACAAGTGAGTGACTTCATTTTTACTAGGAAATACCAAAACGGCGAAATTAGAATATTCGGAATAGTTCTTTGTCTGAGCGAAAATTCGAAAAAGCTCTGGTGTGCGAATCCAACTTGGATCCAATCAAATTTTCAAGTTGCGACCAGGCCTGGGGGCTATTTTTGCTTGGATCCAAGTTGGGTGCGCACACCAGAGAGTATTCAGAATGGCTTTCGCGTTCAGCGTTCAGTCTGTCCCGAGGTCCTGAGCGATCAGTTTAGTGCGAGTGCATAATTAATTCGTCGGATTCAGGGTCGCACAGCCACTCCTCAGCCCTCTTCTCGTCAGTTCACGGTGCAGCAACAGCTGCGCGTGCAGCAACCCTCCTGGCAGCAGCAGCAGCAGATGGCGCAGCAGGCGCAGCAGGTAGGACGGGATTATTTCTAGAGATCTCTTCATGGAATTAAATTGGTTTAGAATTCCAATGAAATTCCATTAGAGTTCGATTATCTCTTCATTCCTCACACTCTCTCGCGAACAGAGCAGTCAAAACTCTTTGTTCTTCATATTGTAATTCCGGGATCAATTCCAACAAGAGAACTCTAATTCTTTCCCTTTCACTTCTTTGGGCCCGGCGAGTATTTCTCCGTATTTTTTTCAGTTCCTTTACATTATACCAGCTAGGCTTTTCGAAAACTGTCAACAACAAAACTTGAAAACTTGATTTCAGGCCCGATGGCAGCAACAACAGCAGCTGCAGCAGCAGCAGCTGCAGCAGCAACAGTTCAACACCCAACAACAGCAGCAGCAGTTTCCCCAACAACAACAGTGGAATCCGCAGCAACAACAATTCCCGCAGCAGCAGTTCAATCCTCAGCAAGTTCTGCAGACTGCCAGAGTGAGATTTACTGATTCATTGAAGATGCAAAAATAGTTAAATGTTCGTATTTTTAAATCAGTAGAACTTGAAATCAGAGCTGGGCAAACATTTTACGGATCTCTCATTGCTCAATAGTCTCTCGCTGTCCCTAACCGGCGAGGGAGCATTGCGAAATGAGAAATGAGAGACCGTAAAATTGTTGCCCAGCCCTGCTTGAAATGCTAGTGTTAGCAATTTGATGATGACTTTACTAGAGACTTATCGATGAACCATTTCAGCAACTCAACACGATTGCTGACACGATAACGGGCATTCACGAAGGCATCCATGTAAGTTCTATTTTACTTTTGCTTATGTTTTTTTATGATTTCATCTCAGTTTATGACAAATTATTTGGGTGTTGCGCTATCTCAGTTATGATACTACTCAGTTACTACGAATTTATCTTTATTTCGATTGATAAGCTGATTTTCTTATCTCCTGGCGAGCAAACCAATAAGTTGCAGCAATAGAATTGTGTTTCATAAAATACTTATTAGATCGCCGTCTCTTCTTTTATTATCTCTTTCAACGTTAGAGCCAGTCGAGACGGCCTATTATGAGCTTAATATTAAAAATAATAAAATTAATTGCCTATTGATGACGCAAAACACGCGCACACTGCTTCAGGCCGCACGTTGGCTCAACAGATGGCCCGGTGGTCGCCCGCTACATCCCGGTCCCGGTCCTGGTCCAAACCCCGGATGGCCTGGAACCGGTCCAGACCCAAACCCCGGCTGGCCCGGACCCGGTTCCGGTCCGAGCCCCGGCGGACCTGGGCCAGGTTCCGGTCCGAGCCCCGGTCACGGAGGAGGATCCTCGGAGTCGCATGAGGATGGTGGCTACAATGATCACGACCACCATCATCATCATCACCACCATCATCAGCAGCAGGATCCGCTGCAGCAATTCCAGCAGCCGGAGCAAATGATTCCCCAGCCGCCTCAGGTTCCGCAGGGTGCCTCCCTGCCGCAGCCGCCCCCGCCCTTCTTCGGAAATAACGTACTGCTTTGTGCTTATAATAAGTTCAAACCTTTATTTTCTGAATATTGCGCAATACGAGTGTCGCCGTCACGTATAATTCGAAATATGAGCTGCGGTCTCTATATTTCACTCAAAGTGTGAGGAATGAAGAGACAGGGGCTCACGTTTCGAGCTCAACTGAAGAGAATTGCGCCTATTATTTTTACTTGCTTTTACTCTGAGTTTGCAATCAACGGCAATCCCAGTGATCGAAAGCATTACAGGCCTGGCTGAATGAATTGTTGCAGGCCGGTGTCCAAGCCGGAGCCGGAGCGCAGGCCGGCATTCCGCCGCCATTTCCCGGAGGCGGAATTCCCGGTGGCGGATTCCCGGGAGGAGCCGGAGGCTCGGCGGGAGGAGGAGTTGGAGGAGGATGGGGCGGTGGTGGAGGAGGTACGGTATAGGAACTATTATATTCTCTTAAACATGCTTATGAAGGGTTGAATGGGATGGATGTTAGCACTAACGGATGATAAAAATATAATGATGATTTTTGCAGGACGCTGGCCCTTCAGACGGATCAGATCTTCCCCACTCGGTAACTCCTTCATTAATTATTTTATACATACATAGAAAATTTTAAACGTTTTCCCTACAATTATTCAAAAGTCCAGAGCTGAAAAATCACTCGCGACCGAAATTCAATAACTCAAGACATCAATTCAGAGCGCCGTCGCCGCCGGGCGATTCTTGCGTCTCAGACGGGCGCCAGGCACCCGGTTGAGATGGAGGTCGTCTCGCCCATTATCTCTCCACTTATACCGAAGGAGTTGCGGCCGGAGGTATTTTAAGATTCACAAACTTCCATGGGTGTCTAAAGATTTTTGCAACTTAAAATTTGAAGATTCAAAATGTCAATTTCAGCCAGTCGAGGTCTCCTTCAGCCACGATGCCGAGCACATTTTCTCTGAGGTTAGATCGAATAAAAATGTATTCGCCCCGTTCTTCTTGTTTAATTCCAAAAGTGATGACAACAAACATAAGAATGAAATTTGAAAAAATAATAAAAATACTAAAAAAATATCACAGGAACGATCAGCCTTCGCCGAACTCGTGAGGGACAAGCGGCAGAATGTTCAAGAAAAGGACGATGGAGTGCTGGGATCGAGGTGAATTGAATGTTATCTTCAATTAAAGAAGGCGTCCCACGAACCGCGCGGGCGACTATGCAAAGTGTGGAATGAGAGGGACGCTCTCCTAATTTCGCACGCTCTCTAGCTCGTCGCCTGCGTTTCAGGATCACTTGGAACGCAGCCAACTGCTCGTATATCGATTCAAACGAAAATTGAAAACATGGGAGTTTCGAAAGTGTTATCGGGTAGCCACGACC
Organism: Pristionchus arcanus; assembly: GCA_900490705.1. Classification (NCBI taxonomy): domain Eukaryota; kingdom Metazoa; phylum Nematoda; class Chromadorea; order Rhabditida; family Neodiplogasteridae; genus Pristionchus; species Pristionchus arcanus. Next base: position 86,681 of record LS486618.1, read on the forward strand.
CACAAACTCACATCGAGAACTCAGTTAGCCAGATATTCGTGGGACACCTTCTTTAACATGTCATCCTCAAAGCAGCAAAAGAGTTCAAATAATAAAGAGATGGAATATTCGTTTTTCAGTACGAAAGTTATTGTAACAAAAAATATACAATATCAATATTCCAGATTCACAATCGCCTGCTTCGACCGGGGCGAGACGGAAAACGGAGCGGACGATAAGGTTAGTGATCATTGATCCTTAGCTCTGATCTTTGATCTCTAGCCTTGATCTTTGATCTCCAAATCTCCTCCCTTCCAGATGCTCTCGCTGTGCGGCGGCTGCTGGGTGTGGCGACGACTGCCTGAGGGTATTTTGATCGTTTTGAAAACAATAACAACAATAAATTCTCAGGTTTCTTCCCTCCTATCGTGAACGAGCTAGTTTGCAAGAAGGAAGATCGGTGCTTGTCAGGTCCGTTTTTTTTCAAAATTTTAATCCGAAAATTTCTACTCCCCGTCATGAAATAATAATTTGGTTTTCAATTGTATTACATTTGCTTGCTTATTTACGTATTACTTATTTACGCTTTATAAATTAAATCACTTTATAAGTTTCGAAATTACAAATCCAATTCCAGGCTGGGGCCGATGCGTGGACAAGACGCGGTCAGTGAACGTATTGCGGAAGGTAAGCCTGAAATTAATTTTAGGTCAATCAATTTTAAATTCAGGTCAGAGGCCAGTGGACCGCGGCCGCACTGTCCACAGGGACTTGCTGCGATTGCAAAGTCAGTTTTATTTTATAAATTATTAATTTAATTATAAAAATATTTTAGATCGTTGCCGGGTCGGAAATCCACGCGCTAATCGTCGGATAGAGAAATATTTGCGAAATTCGTATTTTCGAAAACCTCGAAAACAAAAACACACCAATACATGATTGTTACCATGATCTCACGCTGCATTGTCTGAATATTTTGGATAAACACGTTTATTCGTTCACTACACAGCGTTCACAGCGTTCACTTCGGATTCCAACAGAAAGAACCCCTCAACTTCATTTCCCCCGCCTTGCTCATTTTTCGGCCCGGTCAAGCGTGTTCCTCTCCCATTGTTGCCCACCTATCTGTCTCGATTAGTAAGATGAGCAACATTCTAATTTCTCTGACCGACGAGAGAACACGCTAAACAAGGAGACTGGGGCGTTGCTTCAACAGGCTCATTGCGTCACACCTTCATTATCGACTTAGCATTCACGGTTGTCGCGATCACTCGGAAGATTGCAATCTAATTGCCGATCCTCGATTGGAATCGGTTCAGTGAGTATTGAACAGAAGTTTGACCTCTTGTAGAATTCCAGAGCCTAAAAACATCCGCAAGATCACTTCAATCGACTGCATTCATTTTTCCCATGCTTGAGGCTTCATAAATCATCCATCTCATTCCAATGCGAATTGCCCTCTACCGTATCGGAGGAGTGCTTTTATTGTATGGATGGATCATCAGAGGGGGACTCAATTAGACGAGCAGGCCTATTATGAACTGTATTCACGAGTTTCGGCCGACATTGCGGAGCCAGTTAGCGGATAGTTTATGGGCCCGGCGCATCTTTAGCATTTCCATTTTTTTTTCTCAATCAATCAATCTCACCAAGTGCAATGTGCTTACATTTCAATTATTTGTCCTGAAAATTGGTAGAATATCTTTACAAAATGTTAAATCTCTTTGGCTAGGATTTGCTGACATATTTTCACGTCCCCCGATTCTCGACCTGATGCTTTCCATGTCCCCCTCATGTCGGCTCTCGGCACTAGATGAGGGACTAGACAATGGACAACTCCCTTCCCTCAAGTGGGCTTATCCCATGAATAAGTGCAGCTGCAACTCTCTTCTCCTCCCATTTGCATACCATATTAAGCGCCCGGAAAGGCGTGCCGACGACACTGATTGAGTGCCCCATTCAATAGTTGTTTTTTGGCAACAGTCGGCTACCGTAATTTCCCAGGGCCGGTCTTTAGGTATAGTCGGCTACCGTAGTTGGGTTACGGTAACCGATTCACCTTCTCAGTCTTTAGGGTAATGAAGCTACCGTAATCCCCGGTTGATCAGGGCGAGCCTAAAACTTTGGCCCATTCCTCCCATCTCGCGGCTCACAAACGATCCCATTTGTGTGGGCAGTAGAAAATGCTCATCAACCCCCCTGTGTTCGGTGATTTGTTTTATGGCCATGGGATTGGATCGGGGAGAGCAGTAATCGATCCCATCCACTGATCGTTTGTTTCTCTGTTGTCTCTCGTTTTACCATGCTTTCTCGCTTCTCTGACTGCCGAGAGATAACGTACCTGATAGGACTTGAAAGGTTCAAGCGAAAACTGTAAGGGATTATCCACTCCCCTACAACAAAACAACACCCTAATGTATCGCTAATCTTGCCCACAAAGCAGCACATTTGTCACCCTCGGCTCAGCCCTCCTCCCTTGTCTCATCTTTCATCTATTAGTGAGATGATAGAAGATCAAACGGGCTGATACCGCCACGGGAGGCAGCTAAATACCCCTATACGGGGGCCTATAATTTCGGCAGCCCCAGGACACCTATTGTTCCTCTTCTCGACTCGGCCCCGTGTGCACTAAACGATGTCTGGGAAGGTCCCCACAGCTAGGTGGTAACTACCCACCGCGTCTTTACGACTTGCCGACTAGGGTACTGTACCTTGGGTACGGTAGTCCCTGATCCCGACGAAATGCGTAAATTCACCTCGTCGCTTCCCGCAATCAGTACGCCATTGAATCCGGTGGCGTATGGTTGGCGGAAGGAGAGAGCAGCCGTCTGACTCTCTCCATTTGCCCTGATCTCTCGCTCTGTCTGATCGACGAGAGAGCATGCGGAATGGAGAGAAGCGGCGCGAAAGAGACACCGCGGCGGGAAGTGAGATGCCACACATACACCATAACGAGTCTTCCCTCCTCACTAACGAGTGTGTGCGTTGATTAGCGCATCAAAGCGATTCGTGACGTCATTGCCGGTCCCTAGTCTGGTTCCGGAACCCGAGGAACCATCCAGCAGGCTGGTAGCCTGGTCCCGACCCAGAGCCGCGAAATATGGTGTGATAATGGGCGTGCTTAAGAGGAAATCTGAAGAGGAGCGCCTCTCCCTCTCGCATCCAGGATTCATCTGGTACCCTCCCCTTCCCCTCCCTACTTGAAGCATGCGAGAGTGCTACTATCAAGTGCGAGCAAGTGGTTTAACAGTGGATTAACAGCAGGAAATGGTTGGACATTTACTCCTGGCTGATCTCGCTGAGAGACTTGTCTGCGATTTGACTTCTGTAGAAATTCAAGCCCGTCTGGGCGTGCACTTTCAAAGTACACTATTTAGATTTCGCAACTCTTAAGTCGCAACTCGCAACTCTCGCAACGATTAAGATTTCGCAACCTAACGAGGCGCTCCAATACCACCAGTGCAAGCAATCCCTCATTATTCCTGCAAATTACTCATCGGCTACTGTCTCAGGCGCCTACAGAGTAGTTGACAGTCGACCTTGGCTCGGTTAATCTGACACAGACACTCGGCAATTCATAAGCATTCTTCCATTTGAGTCAAACCGCCAATAATTGATCCCCACTGATATTTTAGGAGCCTAATTCCCATGATGAAAATCCCAAAGCAGTCGATAGATCCCCGCAATCAACCCGATTCACACACCGCCGAGATTTCTCGTTCCCGAGACCTACCTACACATTCAATTTATGCGCTGCGGCCTCTACTTATTCCGCACAGTGGGAGAGCAATAGCCGAATTCGACCGAGAAATTCACTATTACTCTCTGAATTTCCATGCTATCTTGCTTTGCCTATCTATCGAGAAGGAAATAGTCGAGAATTAGCAATGCCTGCTCTGCGCTGATCAGAATATTATCGTGATCTCATATTTTACTGATTTTATCGTTCCGTTAGCATCCCCCCGTTCCGGTCCCCCCAAGCTCCAACCGTACCTGCGCAGGTAGATCAATCGGGGTCAGGGCGCGCTGCGGGACGCAATCTCGATCAGAGCAATTCGAATTGTCTGCGTCTCTCCAATCCGTGTGCTCTCTCGCTTTCTCTAACCGGTGATTGATCGGAAAATAAGGGGAATCGGCCACTGATGAATGGAATGTGACAGTGGAGAGGGGCTGCTAACGCACCTCTCTCCACTTCTTCCACTTTATCGGATTTAAATGGTGGCTTCCCTACTGTCTAATATCTAGGTACACGAATGAGATAAATCCAGAAAGTCCATCCCTAAAACCTTGTCAGCCCTTCACTTTTAGCTATCATCAATTCTCTTTTCATTCATTAGCGATCCCAGGATGAATCATCGTTCCATTGATAAGGAATCGAGACGAGCTAGGGAGAAATAATAGAAAGGATGAGTAAAGGCGGCCTTTTTGGGGGAGAGGAAGGAGGGACATGGCAGGTCACTTGTTCCTCCATGGGTAAAGTGAATTATGCATTTATTTTGATATCACGGATATCTTTAGTTTATCGGTAGACAAATCCTTAGATACGGTAGTATGCTGAAACTGCCGTAGAGTCTGTTGAATTACTGTATTTAGCCCTCCCTCGGATCCTTTCCCCACATCCGATTAATCTCCCGATGTGCTCTTTCCGCTCATCTGAACACGCTATCATTGTCTCCCCAATGAAGATCGATAATTAGGCCCGGAGACTGTCAATGAGCAAGTGACCCCGAGCACACGCTTGTTGCACAACACTACGGTAGGATTAGCCTGACTAATTTACGGCTCCTCCCGACCGGATTAGGGAACGGTAGTTTCGAGCTGTTGCGCGGTCGACCGAGGCAGCAGATAGCTGACACCTCGGGACAACGGTACTTCTCTGTTTTTATCAGCCCTTCCTCAGAGTATCATTATTATTCCCTATAACAGAGAAGTTCCGAATCTTTTCTTTATCATATTTTGTTAAGCTTACAACTTGTATGTTTTGAGAGTCAAGAATCTCAAAATTTGACAGTAGACCCTCTATGTTCTGGAACAATCCCAATTTCCCGGGAATGGTCGGCTGACCGGTCAAATCCGTTAGAGTGACAGTGTTCCCTCCTCCCGTCCATAATGAAGTACAAATAGGCGGGTGGTGTATTGTATCAACACGAGTGAATGGTCGAGAGGCCTGTCAACATGTCTCGCACGTTCCTTGCATAATGACATCACACACACACAAGGTTATCTAACCGGAGCCAAGGGGAGGGGAACCAGTGTGGAACCACAGACTAATATGTGGTACTGATGATGATGGTGACACGCGATTATGGGTCAACAGCGGGCAGGTAGCCTAATTAGAGATAACCATCGATGTAATCGGAGAGCTACAGTATCCTGGGGTCTACCATAGCTACAGTATCCTATCGTTCTTCTCGATATTGACATAGTAGACTTGTTCCCCGTTGAGATTCAATCAAACTACCGTAACCTGAAACCCAAGCCAAGTGTCCGGGCACAGGTATTGCGCTACCATCACAGAGCATAGTTATTATCACTTCGAGTGGCCCACTGCGTCCTTTTGATTCATGATTGGGCACAGGTGTCCATCCTGAATGGGCCAGGACCCCTTACGGGAGTACTCTTTCACTTTCTCGTTGGTCAGAGAGACGAGAGAGCGTGTGGATTGGAGAGAGTTAGACACTGTCTGGATCCTGAATTGGAAATGACGCAAGATGTGTGAAGAAATTGCGCAGACATGCGCCCTTTGGCGCGCAGGCAACTTCCGGATACGGTATCTGAGCATCCGGCTTGCAGGCGCTTTGATCTACTCCTTTGTTTATCTTAGTAGATCTCTTTGTTATGTTCTGCAAAATTCATAGGGATAACTGAAATATCCGTAACAGATGACCTCTCATGAATGAGGTGGCAGTACATATAGTACAAGCAAACAGTAGTCCCTCTCTCGATATCAGCTTCTTCCTTCCTTTGAAGCTCACAGCAGGTTGCCTTTGTCTGCTGGACTCTCCTCATTTTGCCCACTATTTCGCGGATCTCTAACCGGCGAGATAGTGTGCGCAATGAGGAGACCGAGGCAGAGCAGGCGAGATAGTGTGCAAAATGAGGAGAGTGCTTCACAAAGGAGAAGTTTGTGTTTATCCAATGGGCCGAATCGATCTGTTTGTGAACTTGTCATCGAGAGAGGGTGTGACACGATCCGCCAGTGTCTCTTCATTTCCCATACTCTCTCGTGGGTCATACAAAACGAGAGTTCACGGAAAACGAAGAGATATAGCTCGATGTCCGTGTACGAAGTTCGCAAGAGGTCACATCTCCTGAGGGGGGATATCGTTACCGTACCTTGGAAATGGATAAGGTAGTCAATCTGCAATAATGGATTTCTATGTGTATGTGTTCTGTGTTTTCTTGCTTCTTATTGTGATGACTCGAGTCAAATCAAGTAATCTGTATAATATCTTCCATCCCTCGTGCCTCATTCCCTTCCCTTCTTCGACTACTCGTTACGGATGCCTCGCTCAATAATTCACGTCGTTGACGACAACTGCCTCGGTCGATGAATAGGGGCCACTGATGAGGGGACTCGCTCGTCTGACTCTCTCCGTTTCCCATGCTCTCTCGCCTTGTCTAACCGTCGAGAAGGCAGGATAGAAAGAGAAGGGACTGGAAGATGGATGAGCGCAGTGCGGTAGTACAAGTACATGAAAGCCGGCCATCTGCCCTCTAATTACCGGCTCCGGCTCTCTCAATATGGATACAGAGAGGTAGTAATCACAAGGACTTAGTGGATAGGGGGAGACTGAAGCTGCACTTAGCGCAGAATTTTCCAGAATGTTCCATAAATACTTATCAGTTAGAGATCGAAATATGCTCTGTCACAGTGCAGTAATCAGAGAGTGTGATAATTGAATATAGGACTCAGGGCTGAAAAAAGTGTCCCGACCCCTCGCAGCTATTCCATGCAGATTTTCTCATCGCACAGGTGCATTCCCTAGCCATCCCTCGGGAAAGTTATGGGGTCTCGAGCACAAAAGAATCGTCCCTCTTCCCCTTCTCTTAACGATTTAGACGAGCACGCACGGGAGCTGTGGAGGCTATTTCCCTGATTGCGCAATCTGTTGGGCTGATATATTTATATGAGGCCGGGGATAAACGATTTACGACCAGGTGTGACCATTTTAGGACAAATTTAGATCGATAAATGCCAAGAAACTACTGTAAAGTGCCCTGATAGAGTTCGAGCTACCGTATTCCCCTTTTGTTTTGCCCACTGACCCCATTCCCCTCCCGCTCTTCTTTTGCGTGGGAAAGATAAGCGAGACGAGAGACGAGTCGGGGAAGAGAAGAGGGGGATTACGGTAGCCTTCCGGCTCTCCTTCACTCTCTCTCTCTTCCTCTCGACTCGATACGACCTACTTATCTCCCCTCACCCTCCCCCTCCATTTTATGATAGGATCAGCGGGTGTCTTATACCGTAATCGGCTTAGGAATCTCTCCCCACAGAACTTTCACCACACACCTCAACACTACCCAGAAAGTTCACACTTCCATGCAAAAAAAAGTATGAAAAAAAGGGAAAATAGTCGTGACCTACGCTTACGATCATTGAGAAACAGCGGTTATTACCTCAAATCGAGCGCATGAGCCGATTTAATTGTCTGCTTTACGCCCGAGCGCACTTTCTAATGCAAAAGCGTCGCAAAAACTCGAGAATATCCCTCGGTCGATAGACTGGCGATTCCTCACCCCTTACCCCTTCCCCTTTCCCCTAATACCGTGTAAATCAAAGGACAAATCGGCGTGAAAGGGAAGGCAAGTCGAGATTCTAAGCCGATTTGAGCGCCGAGGTGAAAGTCGTCATAAGCGAGTTTCCGTCGTGTGACTACCGTATCCCCCTCGGGAAGTTAGAAGGGAGGGGACTAATCCCATTCGTCGACTGTCCATAACACGCCACAGTCCTGCACACGACCTTGCCCGGTAAATCATAATAATACGGTGTAATTGGGAAAGTGATCTAGGGGGCGATTATTTAGAGAGGAGGAAGAATGACCGCTTACTGGTGACAGTAGAGTCATCCTAGAGGAAAGATGGACAAGGGGTCATCAGTCATATGAAATGGAAGAGAGAGGAACAGAGAAAGGGCTTGATCCGAAGAGAGAAGAAAGGAGGAAAGACAAGGGAAAAGGTGCCAGGAGTGATCGGGAGTGAATGAGACAGGGGGAAGGCTGTGTGGACTGACTGACTCCCTCCTCCTTCCCTTCCCCCTTCCATAGACGTCGTAGCCATACAAAAGAAGAAGAAGAAGAAGAGGGAGCGGGGAGCGAGTGAATGAATGGAAATGAATAGAATGAAAAGGGAGGAGGAGAGGGGGGCCCCAAGAATGGGTCGGTTGATTGAAAAGAAACAATGCCCAAGTAATGATCACCAGGACACAAGGAAGGCTCCGCCCTCCCTCCTCGTCGTCAGTTGTAGCAGTCGATTCTGAAGGCACGACGATGACTATCGACGACTCTCATCGATCTACACGAACTATCGTCTCGTCTGGCCGTCGGTGGGACAGCAAAGGTGATGTTTCCCTCAGCCCCTTCTCTGAACTTTTCCGATTTCACTCCGGTAATTTCCCCGAGATCTTCGATACCCTCCGAGATCCGATTGCCCCTTGAGATTCCACCTTCCTTCGAGCACTTTCCTCCTCACGCGGCGCGACGCGATCATTACCAGCCACTTGACCTTATATACAGTCGTAGAATTAGGAGGACAGGTAGGGAGCGAATGAGGAGATTATTACACCTACTCCATCCCCCCGCACTATTGGTACCAGCTGAGAAGCAGCTTCCGGGTTCGAGAGGCTGTCAAATGGGTACTTGGGCCCACAGATGGTGCCAAGAGCCAGTTAACAGTGGCTTATCTACTGCGAGGTTCGAGTGGATGTGATTCACAGCCTGTGAAGCTTGGATGTATATTCTGATCATCAAGAAGTTTGGCGCACTGTGCTGACTGGTCTTCATCCATTCCTTCTCTCGCTCGCCCCCTTACTCTTACTCTCAAAACAGCGCCCAATTGACCTTGATAGTGTGAATGTGAATGAGAGAGAGATGCCTAAACTGACTGAGAAGGCCCGAGAGGCGGGAGAGGGATGGGGAGGGAGGGGGATGGGGCTAGAGGAGATTGTGGCCTCGAGCCATACAGGCTGTCATCATCGGCGCATAACCTTCGGAGATCCTCCGGGGATCCTCCTCAGCTTACCTTTTGAGGACCTGACCCTAATCTCAGAAACAAGCCTGCGTGATCTGTATCATTGTTTCGAGCTTGAGGGTTGGGAGCGAGCCTGCGACTTATGCATGCACCGGTACACCTCGCTGACTTCGAACAAGACATTGGGGGCCGGAACTTGGGATTTAGAGGAGAGAGAAGGAGGTAGAGGCTGCTGGGTATGCTACCTTCTCTCTCGAAGTTGATAGGTTACTGATCGCCATTTTTGGGTTTAATTTTTCTCTTAATGGAATTGAATTCCAATGGAAATCCAATAGAGTTCCATTACCTCATCATTCACCACATATTGTTCCTCTTATTGGAATTCCGGAATCAATTCCAACAAGAGAACTCTATAAATTTCCCAAAATGCGTGCCGATCATGGCGAAAGTGCGGTTAACCACTGATCACAATGACGTAACTCGTGAGTAGCTCTTCCTATCGCTTCTGCCCATTCACCCCCGGCAGTAACTTCTCCTTTTTGGCGGCGCCAAGTCTCCCTCTCCATTCACAGAGAGAGCGGGGAGCCGCGCCTCCCCCTTTTGCCCCTCTGTGCTCTCCCCGCCTTCCCTCTCTATCGTCGCTCAGTTTTCGGCCACGGAAATACTTCTTCGATCTAGCATCAACAATCTTCCGATAGCTATCGTTTGTCCATTTTCGAAAATAGATTCCGCCATTTGCTGTGTATGTGTGAGGACACTCACATCCGGGAGGGAGTGGGGTGTTGCTCATCACATTAATGCCTCTCATAACTAGTACTGTTATTGCTCACATATTACGCAAGGGGGGATCCCCTCCGCTCCTCTCCCCATCTCCTCATAATCTAGTTAATTAGATTGTGCAGTATAGCCAGTGCATATGCATTTCGAGATTCGCGCACGCACTCTTCACTGATTTCCCTCTATTTCTCCAGTTCTCAAGACTCTTTCTGTTATTCTGGACACCTCTCCATTTATCACGAGAGCATGTTTCCGCCCATTGTACTCTCTCAAGTCTAGATCGGGCAGCTCAGGGGGCTACAACTTCCGTCCCTCTTCTCCATCCTCCTTCCGGACTGAATGTCCGCGCAGCTTTGTAGTCACTCTTTGTCCTATTCATTAGGAGCGGCGAGGGTGGAGAGGAAGGAGCTGGGCCATTCACACCACTTTTCGTGTGAATCAAAGAGAGCCCCCATTCAGTTACAGAAACCTTGCGAAATAGCACGGGGCGACTGTGAGGTGGGCCTTTCTATCCGTTAACATTTTCCGTCCGTGTATCACTCTGTTGCCGGGTTGCCAGAGAGCCGGAGAAGCTGTGGCGGACCGGCAATTAGCGTGTGTAATGACATCATCGGTGCCCGCAGGGGTGATTATTGCATGTACGATTCCTGATCGTTGCCTGTTCATTCCTCCGTCTCCCCTCGTCCGCCGTCTTTTTGCCGGCCGGTGAATGTGCGGGTACTGATCTGGATTTTGCCCGGCCCGGCTCTGTCGCCTAACTCTTGCCCGCTTCCACTACATTCAACCACTTCTTGGCCAGTAACCCGAGAAGCGGAGCCGCTTCTTTCCGATTGACCAATCGACTGGCGCAAAGTGCGTGATTGGCTCGCACCTTCCCTCGCCCTTGTCTTTGCACTTCTACCCCGAGCCGAGAGGCAACTGTATTAACACGCGCGCCGGGGTGCCCCCGGGGCGCTGTCCATATTTGTACAGTCTCGCATTGCCGAGAGTAGTACTCACATCTCTTTCTCACCCTTGGCCGAGCTACTGGTGGGGGTTCATCTTCTTGGAACCGCGATTTGGGGTTTGGGAACTCTCGTTTGTGTTCTTTCTTGTGTCACACTTATATTTCCTACGGCGGCATGGTCGACTCATTATATCGTGCAATCGTGGCGGATAGTGCAAGAGGAAGCTACTAGCTGACTGGCTAAGATCATTCGCACTTTCCGCACGAGTAGTCTACTAGATCTGAGAGGGGCGCCGATCTGTCTCTTCTTATACTTTCCCTGTCCCGGTTCTTACGCTTGATAAGGTTTACAAGGAGCCTTTTTTGCCCTAGGGCCTCAATCCAAGGACTTGCCCTTACCTTATCCTCTAGACTAGTGAGCTTCAGTCGTCTAGACATCACGCGACGAAGAAACTCTCTCTCGGACTTATAACTCATCCTCAATGCCCTTTACGCCTATTGTATCATGTGTATGTGTAGCAAGAATAGACGTGAGAAACAGAGAAGGGAGAAGGAGAGGTAGTGTCTGAGAGTCTATCAAACCTATCCTCCCCCTCCCTCTCAGTCTTATCAGAATTCAATCCCGAGGATAGTAGTAATGCAGCAGCAGCAACCATTCGACTTCTCCATGATGGGACTGTCGGGTCAATCATCGACGAATCAGAATCAGTCAATCTTCCCCTCTACCGGCATCTTCGGCAATCATCGTGCGATCCTTCAAGGCTGGCTGGCAGGCCGTCGCAAGCTGGTGCGTAGGACGACTTTTCCGAAACGTCGCCCCGTCGATATTTGCACTACTGACCCGTGTAGGACAAGCACCAGCGATTCCACCGGGGGAAAGGGCCCTTCCATTCTTAGATTTCCACCCTAAAGTCATAATATTTCGGGGAAGAAGAAGTGTTTGCGCTTGTGAGGTGGTACCCGACTTTGATGGCCTGACGTCGTATATGGTTGTAGGCTCAAGTTTACGGCTGACTGTCAATAAGGCCCCTTATCATCTATCACTACAGTACTCCTCCCTCGCTATTGCTCATGAATCAAACCAGCCGGACCGTTCCTAGCCCTCTGATTTGAATCCAACTCCTGGGGTACCTAGCGGGTGGTGTCTTTGAAGTGAGGACTCATCATGACACGGTCTCTCTAACCTTTCAACTCCCGATGTCTCTCTCACCCTCCTTCCGACACAGTCTCCCCCTCTCCCTGCCTCTTCCCATCCATTCAAACGGAGTCCTCTCCTCTCCCTTCCGCAGCCTATTCATAAGGCTCTTCTCGCGGTCTTTCCTTGTCGGAATTCCCGCCAACCGTCCAACGAACATGTCAAAAGTAATGGGAAACATCGAGGCACCGAGTTTGAATTCTGACAGGTGGCAGTAGAAAGTTAGTTGAAGCTCCATTCTTTCACCTTGTTAGACCATGAGTGATTGGCCTTTGTGGACTCCCTTTACAGGATTTCGAGCGCAGGTACAGTGTTGATCTTTGATCTTTATAGGTGACGTTAGGATTGATCTTTGATCTCCCTCTCATCTAATCTCCCATCTACCCGCGCGAGCGATCCATCTCATATTATGCCTGTCTATTTGCCTGTTTTTACCATCGAGCGAATCCTCAAACAACTGCGAAACGAACATTTCTTCATATCACGTTCCCCTCCTCCTCTTTTCTCTCTATCTCCCTCTCTCCGTTCTACGATCGATTTCACTGAGGGTTTCGATTGTGAGCGAAAACTTGATGCAGCAAGCTGACTCATCATTCTTCTACTAAGAAGACTTCAGAGTCCTTTTAGTTTCATTAGCCATTCGTAACTTCATCTCGGATAACGTGTTCACTTAGATGAATCTACCATACTACTAGTGATCACCGGACTCCACCCATCCGGCTGTAGCCACTAGTCTGCTTCCTTCCTCTCTCATTCTATTCTCGCCTGTCACCTTTCCAATCTCCTCTAATATGCTTCCCCTCAGCCGCCCCGCTGTGCGAAATCTCAACGCCCCGGGCGCCATAAGCGACACACACACATTATTTTCGACGAAAGACCCACCCGGATTACGGTAGCTCCTTTGCCTTCCCCAGATATCTCTCGCCTACCGTAACCTCCTTCGCCAATCGATAACTGCGACACTTGTCCTCGGGTCGTTAGTAGTACACGTTCTCGATACACACGAGAGAGGATCCTTCCTATCGAAGTGGGCGGAGCTTGGGGACGGGGGTGGGTTGCTCGTCGATTGGCTGACTCCGCCCCGGGCCGAGCGGGGAGAGCGGGCGGAGGACCCCGCCTCCTCCCCCCCTTCCTCTTCTTTTGAATAGCCAGCTCGCTCCAGCCTCTTGTCTGGTGATAGTAGTGAATAGAAATGAAGAGTTCGCGCCCGCATCCATTGAATGTATTGAGTAGAGTATCCCATTCTCTTTGCCGCTCCCCCTCCTCAATGGTTCACAAAAGAATGCTTCCTCCTCCCCTATATGATGCCCTTGCCTATTCTATTCTTTTCTTTTCCGACAACGGCCTCTTTTCACATGCGATTCTATTCACAACTCCCTCCTCCTCCTCCCCTTCCCCCTATCTTCTTCCCCTTATTCATTGGCCGTCCGTCCACCGTTGAGCATTGTCCGACCGGCAAGGCTCCTCTTCCTCAGTCGTAGTCTCCCCCCTCCCCCTCCCTCCTTCATCCAATCCTCCTCGAATCCAAAGCGCAATGATGACTGGTACTGTGTGTTGGCTATTCTTCGGCTTCTAGAGCTCGATCCTTAGATTATTAGAGCATACTTCGTCATATTTTACTCATGCAAATTCATTGTAGCCGGAAAATAGAAAGCCTACAGTATCCGCGAAAAATCAATAATCACAATTTCGTTGCAGGACCCCAGTATGATGACGATGATGGACCAATCAGACATCAAACCGGAGGCATACAATGTGTGAGTATTTTTTTATTAATTAATATTTATTTTTGTTATTATTATTTCATATTTTTATTGTCATTGTATTCCATTCCTCTGCTTCCAAATCTCATGCTAGTCTTCTGTGCAAAAGCGCCTTGCTTGCTTCTTCATAGGATCTAAGACACAGCGCCCCTAGGATTACGGTAGAAAAGCACTAGAGCAAGCAAACTTCTCCTTCGCGTATCGCCCCCTCGTCTCTCTCTTGCTTGATCTACTCATCGTATCGCTAAAACACTCCTCTGAGATCCACACTGTTTGAGAATCCCCGGCAAAAAGTTGGGAGATATTCACTGAAACATGGAAAATACACGTCCCTTGCCTAGCAACACACGAGCAAAGCGGGTAATGAGGGAAAGATCAAAGAGGAAGCCGCCCGGAAGCGAGAAGATATACGCCCCCGGGCAGCGCCCAATCAACTGATTCCCCCAACTCACTTCCATGGTTTTACTTCCAAAAGAGTTCCCTTGCCTAGCACCTCTTTTGTATCACTGGGCATTGGAAGTGTCTTTGGTAGTTCGCCTTTGATAGTTTGCCGCGTTCCCTCTATACGCAACAGGAGTAATGTGTGAACAATATTGTTGATCGTTCGGAACGGAATGGCGGAATTCCGAACTTTTGATCCAATTATTCCCTCACTTCGGAACGGCCGAGAGTTGAACAATGACCGTTCCGGAATGAGAATCCAATCAGTTCATTGTCCGAACTCATTCCGAGCGCTAATTGAATCAATTCCGGAACGAGGCAATTTTGATCGCTCTCATTCGGCCGTTCCGAAAGCCGAACGATCATCCCTAGTGAACAAGCCAGAGGGACGGATTGGAACCAGCTTGTCTATAAGAGCACCTGAAAAGGCACCCGTGTAGGAATCATTGATGATCGCGCGCCTTTCTCGTCATCTTTGCGACTCCAACCACGATCATCAGATCCCATTCTGTCTCTACATAGAACTTCATTCATCTCACGCCATTCAATATCATTCTTTAGCATCACTATTCAGTAGCCGATATGAAAAGAAATTCCTATATACATATTGTGATCACCGAAAAGTTGCAATATAACGGAAACAAAGAAATGAATAATTGTGTTGCAGGTACTCAGCGTTCAATTCCCTCGCTGGTTCTCATCTCATGGGTGCGGGACAAGTGAATGCGGCGGGCCACATGGCAGCCTACCAGCAGCACGTTGCCGCACAGCAGCAGCACCAGCAACAACAGCAACACGGCGCACACATGATCGGACAGTCGCCACTTGGCGGCTGCGGCGACGACATGCCGGATTCGCCGGATTCGGGCATGGACGGATGCGGAGGAGGCAAGGGCAAGGGAAAGGGCGATGACCGGTGAGCTGCTGCATTTCATCACTTTTTTGCACTAGGACAAGATTTGGCCGGATGCCAGCGGCGGGAATTCAAATATTATATTTTTGGGGAATATTGCGAAGATACGTGTATGCGACGAGGGCCTAATCTGATTGCGGCAAACGCAGGCCAGCTGAGGTCTGCCTATGTGAGAATTGTCAGATTTTGCGAGCATTTTCTCTAACAGCGAGCAGCGTGGGGAGCTAGAAAAAGAAAAAAATAGTCTGCGTGATCTTTCGATCTTTGAGTAGGGGATCAATTGCTCCTTCAGGGGGGAATCCCCTTCCAGTTCTTTCCCCCCTTACCCTATCTTCTTGTTTCGATCGCCTCGATGGACCCTCATTAAGAGATTGACCCGGGCGTCGAAAGTACAATGGACGACGAGGGGAGGATGACTCGCAACTTTTAATCGTCCCCTCATTCCAAGACACTAGAGGGGGCTGAAATCGGAGAGCACAAGGTCTCGCGACAGTTAGCTACCGGGCACATACCGCTGCCTAATTAGCCAAGCCTCATTAATTAGGGCGATACCGTATCTATGGGGTTAGGTAAGATACATGGGGCACATATCTACCACCTGCTGAGTCGCTCTCGGCTTCTGGCTAAAGGAGGTAAACGGGTGGGAAGAAAGAAGAAGTCAGGAGCAGCTCCCAGCATCGAACCTATTGTGTCCCGGGCTTCGCTGGACCAATTACCCCCCCCCATGTTCCATACCACATTTGCCGCCCGGTCTTTAGTCAGACCGACGATTGAACCAGATATCCTGGGGAGTGATCGCAAGATGGTTCAGTGTCACTAATTGTCGACGTCAAACGTCTTATCTTATCTGCAATCATTTCAATCTTTTAGCTTGGCAATATTGCTTGCAAAGGGCAAAGAGTCAATTGCTTGTTGAATCCCCTTGTTAGACACCCTCGGGCCTCTTCAATTCCTTCCCTTCCGTGGACGAAGTTTGCGGAATAGTGGAATCGATCGATCTCTCTCTCTCACGATGTTTGTCCTTTTCCCGAGCAAGAGTAGTCGCGGCGGGTGTCTTGTGTCTTATACACGGGGAAAGGGGAAGGGGAGGGGGAGGAGCGAATCGAATCGATAGTGTGTCAAATCGAGAGTTTGAGGGGTTTTCAAGAGGGGGGGGGGAAGATCCTCCCTTCCCGCGTCCCTTCGAAGGTCAAGAAGTGCATACACACACGTAGAACCACACCGAGCCGGGGATTACCGTAATCCGGGAGCCGGGTTTTAGAACCGACTCTAAGTTTCGCACACATTTGCCACAGCTGATGTGCTGGAACAGAGATGAGGCGGTTATCCGGAAGGAAGGAGTACGGTAGCTTCTTCTCTATCCCTTCCTTCTCCTCTCCTCTCCTCCTTCTCTTCCCTCTCCTCCCAAACTACTTCTATTCAAGCCGTTTTCCCCCTCCTTCTCTCATCGTGCGATGTCATCGAGAAAAGAGAGAGAAAGAGGCAGCGATCGACTAAGTCTCTCAGTTTTCCATGATCTCTAACTTTCTCTGACCGGTCAGAAGCTCAAAATGGGGAAAAAGTTGAAAAGTTGAAGCCTATCACATGGGTGCACATCCGAGGAATGAATTACATCAGAATAACTAGTGTGCGGACCTTCGATTTAGCGCGCAAGGAGTACTAGTAAATGAAATGAAGGAATTAAAATATATTAAAAATATAAACCTTTACGTTTTTCGCAGTGTGAAACGACCGATGAACGCGTTTATGGTGTGGAGCCGCGGACAGCGAAGAAAGATGGCACAGGAGAATCCGAAGATGCACAATTCAGAGATTTCCAAGAGGTAAAACGACTCGTCAATTTGCACGTGATCGCAATCGATTGTTGCGTGCCCTCATCCGAATGATTTTTAGAATTTTAAAAATAATTTTATTATTATTATTTAGGTTGGGCACAGAGTGGAAGCAACTGCAAGAGACAGATAAGAGGCCGTTCATCGATGAGGCTAAGCGATTGAGGCAGATTCACATGAAGGTGAGCATTTTTTTCTCTTCATTTTTCCTCAACTTGCCCTGTATCTGTATTGAGAACTTTCCTAGTTTTGATGTTATGGACGTCATCTTTCAACTGAATAGTTCATAACAGGTATAGAGATAGAAGAGTGGGATCCTAGCTCTCTTTTTGCCAGAGAGTAATCGATAGCGATAAGTTGTGTGTGTGCGCCTGTGTTAGTCATTTTCGCATTGAATAGGAATGGAATTGGCGAGTCAGAGAGGGAGAGAGATGATACCGTATCTCTTATCTTTTCTCTCCGCGCCCTCCTCCCTCTCACTGCACCTATGATGTCGAAGGTTGTGCTATCAGCGAATGATTGAAAGGGGACGTAGAGGTCACATTTTTTTCTTCACCGATAGTTTTTTTTTGGACAAATTTTCGGAATAGTTGATTCCACACCATTCCTGACGTAAGAATACTAACGATTTTGTTTTTGTTATAGATGGAGCTCATGGGGGTACGAGTAGGGCTAGAACACTTGTTATTATATTCCCCCACACACTGTCCCCCTCCCCTCCTCCATTCAACACGCGAAAAAAGAGCGATAACACATAGACAAACCACTTCCGGAGAAGAGGAAGAGAAGGGGAAACGAGCTTTTCCCCCTTCCATGCATCCGTACAGTGAGGGAACTGGGTGGAAGTTGATCAATCGATAAATCGATAATGCTACCGTAACCCTCAAATTCCGTTCAGGAGCATCCCGACTACAAGTACCGACCGCGTCGCAAGACGAAGCAAATGCAGAAGAAGGGCAATCTACAGCTGGGATTGGGCGGATTCGCCGGAGTCGCCGACCCACTCAAGCAGCAGGTCCGTATTTTGTGGCTATTTCCTGGCTCCGGGCAGCCGGCAGATACGGCCCTGCATTTGCCGGTTTTCATGAGCTGTCAACGCGATTTGGCGCGAGCGTTTGATGAGTGATGATCCACCCATTGAAGTCTTGCGCGCCCCCAGACATGTACATTGTGTGGGCGCCGTTCCACTGTGTGCGGTCATGGATACTGTAGCCAGGATGATTGATCGATTATTGATTTTCTTGTTCCAGGCATACCCGCAGATGACCGCTGCCGCGTGGCCGAACACGAACGCCAACGGCTACTCGTTCGATAACTACTCCAAGTACGGATACAGTACCCCGATTCCTGAATACAGTATTCATGGGCTATCGACAACTGGTTATTTCAGCATCGATATCGCCAATCTCTACCGTAACCAGTACGACCAGATGATGGGCTTCTCCAGTTATCTCCAGCCGACCTCACAGAACGGTGAGCACTTTATTCCGGCAAAAGATGGATTGCTGCCAAGCGGAGTCGAACCAACGACCCTAATATTTGAATATTTCAGGCGGCTCATCTCCCTCTACACTCACAGCAGCTAACAGCTACCTGGGATATGGAGCAGTAAGAAATTTGTTTTCGCGAAATATCGATCCCAGCCTCGTATTACCTTATGGGCTGGTATCATCTCAAAATAATTTTAATATTTTCTGAGCATAGAAATGAAAGATTTCGACAAATGATAGGCAATGAGAACGATTGCACTCACTTTAGTCTGGTTCTTTCGCATTACTTCGCGGAGTAAGAAATGCATCGATTCCCCGTCCGTCGGGCGTAGCTTATTATCTAATTATGAGTCGGGTAGCCGTCGCAGTGACTTCGTCTCTTCAACGCGAAATTTACGAATTATTGATGAGTTCTGCCTGCCTTCCTTCCCTATGACTTGACGAGTATCTACCGTAGTTGAGTTAGAGGGAGCAATTACCCAATACCGTAGTCGATTGTGGGCGGTGATTATCAGTACCGTAATCTAGTGTGTGCGCTGTCGAAGTTTGTGTGTATGCGCTCTTCTCTTTCTCTGACTCTCTCCATTTCGCCTGCTCTCTAGCTTTGTCTAACCAGCGAGAGAGCGAGTGAGATGGAGAGAGAGAGCCGATTGCTTTCTCCCCTTCTCTCTCTCCATCTTACTTGCGTAGTTGTACCGCGAGCTCGCCCCTGTGTTTGAGTTTCGAGGGAGGGAAGGGGGAAGCGATGGGGTGAAGTGGAGGGTTATCGGGTGTGGGAAGAACAACGAATTGTCGGGGATCTTTTGATTCGAAATTATGATGCAAAAACGTTCGAAAGCATGTTCAATGAGAACAACACCTCTTTGCTAGAATACCTAACGCATACCTCATCAGTGAGATTGATCAAATTTGCGGATAAACAATCAAAAATCAATTAAACTATTTTGCAGCCGTCATCCTACATCTCGGCTCTCTCATCCGGCATCAAGAGCGAGGGTTCGGATCTCTCGGGCGATTCTGGAGTCTCCGAGTCCCCAGACGGCGCGCCCCTCGGCGGTCACGCCTCGCCCTCGTCCGCTTCGGTCGCGGGCGTGCCATCCGCATCCGCGTCCCTGTCCGCGCCGTCATTCTCCGCCTTCTACGGACAGCACACCAAGGTATTTGACGGCTCCGAGCAATTTTACGGCTCTAGCAATTTGACGGCTCCGAGCAATTTTACGGCTCTAGCAATTTGACGGCTCCAAGCCGGTAATTGGGAAGCCAGAACCGGGAAATACAAACCTATTTACCGGCTTCCATCCAGGCGACGGAACTGATCGATATGATCAATCTGCAGCCGGTCGTAAGCGAAAGCAGTGTGAGTTCTCTCTCGAACAGAATGGGATAAATGCTGCCTGATTTGTGTCCTTGCCCCGCTTTATTCGTGGTGGTCTTTGTGAAGGAATTGAAGTGATCATGAGTGCTGATGATATCCTTGTTTCCCATCTCATTTTTATCCGAAATCACTTTGAAAAAGGACTTTTGGGCACTCGCACTTCCATTCCTGCCAGTCTCTCGCTTCTGTTCTGGTCCCTTTCTCGGGCGCTTCCTATCCGCATTTCTCGCTGCTGTTTTCGTGCTGGGTGGTGACGCTGATTTTCGAAAATTTTAAATATTTAAATACTTATTTAAATAATTTTCAGGACCCGATGATGATGTACAATCCGGGCGGCTACGCGCTCCAGGACATGTCGGCGCTGGCCGTAGCCGGCATGCCGCATCTGCCCTCGGTCTAGATGACGGCTCCCGGTCCCGGCTTCCGGTCCTGGCTCCCGGCTCTGGCGAAACAGCAAGTCCACCGTTGTTCCATCACCCAACTGACCTCTCCCCATCCCAGCCATATCAAGCCCCGTCCCCCTAAAGTATTCATCCAAACCCCTCCTACAACTCCTTACTAATCACTAGAATCTCTCCACACACTGATTGTTGCTACATTACTACACAAACCATGTTGACCGACCATTTCCTTTCGAAGGCGGGTCACCAGTATAATAGCGATTATTGATTGACATAACTTGTGTGACCTACCGTACTACCGTACCTACAGCAGCATGCCTACTCGTCCTACTTCAGATGATAACCCGTAACCATGAGTAATAAGATAGGATAATCTCCGTTTAGATCATTTTTTGTGTGTGTTTTAATATCGAGGCGTTGAAAGCTTTAATGTTGGTTGCTCTCTCTCTTGACGCATTATTGTGGAGCTCAGTTATATGCCAAGTGTTCCTATATTTACAGTATTCATCCGTCATTAAACTGTGCAGTATTACCACCACTTCTCTAGTTGTTTCTCCGTTTCTTCGCCTTTCATCCGTTTGTTTCATGTAAACGTTTCCTTCCCCATCCAAAACAGCTCTCGGTGTGCCGTAATATGATCAAGCATTTCCCGGGACTTTTCCTAGTTCCGTGCCAAGCCCCGCCCCAATTTGACTTCGCCCCCTGAAGTGGACACTTTAGACTTCATCCATTTCCCCCCTTTGATACATCTGCAATGTGACTCTAACTTGTATGGCTGTTGAAATATTGAGAGAAAAGAAAAAGATAAAACTTTTTAGATATTTCATCTCAACACAGAAACACAAAATCTCAGAAACAACCAAATGACTGATACTAAAGGTGTTATAGAGTATCAGATCAGAGCAATCACTATAAATTTTCAACGTGTTTGTTATGTGGCTTCGGATAAAACAACCAAAGGCAAAACTCTGGTTTATCGCCGTTACTACAGTTCGCTGTTTCGATTCGACACTGTTCCTTGGGTGTCATTCATTCACGCAACAGCCGTCTTTTTCTCCGTTGCAATCTCAGTGGGCGCCTTCACATCGGACTTGGGCTTGTCCGAGTGCAGAGACTTCTTCGAGTCTATTCCTAGAATTAATTTTAAGATGACAAAATCTTATCACCCCCCAGAAGATAAGATAGTCGGCCGAATCTGATGGATACTGTACAATCGATATCTCACCCTTCTTTCCTCCTCCTCCTCCCCCGGCCATCGGGTCGCTGAATGGCTCACCCGGCTTGGGCTGCGGCACCGCCGGCCCGTAGTCCGTCGGACACTCCTGCGGAGGGGTACGGTAGATTACGGTAGGACAAATATTATTTAAGAGACGTGCTCAGTAAGACTCGACCTGCCTCTGGACACGGCCCCCCGAAATGTGATCCACAAGCCCATACTATTGTGTTAGGAG
>LS486619.1:0-23197 GCA_900490705.1 Pristionchus arcanus
CATAGGGCTGTAAACAGGCTCCCGGTGCTTGGGCCCAAGTTGGGTTCCCAATTGGGGGATACTGTACTTGGGCCCAAGTTGGGTACCCCTTTTTACTTGGGCCCAAGTTGGGGACGCACACCAGAGAGTGAATAAAATTCTGGAAAAATAGTTACTGTAAATTAAAAAGGCCAGTCCTGAATTTACCTCAACCAATTTCTCAGCGTCACTCATAGTTATACAAGAGAAGTTGAAAATTAGCACTTTGCACTTTCGGCTGACATGTTTTTCAACATGACATGACATGACATGACATGACATGGCTGTCATGACATGTTTTTCATGTTTTTCATGTTGTGAGCATTTCAAGAGCCATGGAAGCCATATTTTCATTTGTTTCGCTGTTATGTTCCATTTTCAAAATAAATATTGATGTCATTCTATCTGCGAGATAGAAGAAAAAGTCACAGTGATCTAAAAATATTGTTTTAACATCTTAGTTAATATTAAAATGTTACTAGATATTGATATTCGCATCACGAACCTTTTGTTATCGACCTGACATGCATACAATCTGTCTTTACCTTTGTCATAAATGCGACCCATAGATTTCTCAAAAGTGTGAATTTGAAAAAATGACTTTGACAACAGTCTTTTTCTTACGTATCTGCTGACTTGAAATGGATGTTGATATTCCGAATTGAATTTCCCTCAAAGAAATAAGAGCAAGCATTGATTATTTGAGGTTCATCCATGAAAATTATGAGAGTCTGAAACTCGGCTTTGTTAATGAGTGGTTTCAAATACGCAAGAAATTTACGTAATTTATTTAGGTTCACATTTACGAAAATCTCCTGAAAAGCTTAATATGTTAAAATATTTCATCGAAAACCCATCCAGACTACAAACCTAGCACTCACATTCTTTTAAATAAAACATGAAAATAGGACATTAAAATAATCTTACATCAAAGTAACCATGAATCTCATGTTCAGATATATTGAGATTTGCGATAGCAGCACGATAAATATTTTCCACATCAAATATTCTATACCAGGAGTGCAATAAAAAACGATTCGTGCTTCTCTATTTCGATTCTGGGAAATATGAAAACCAGTATTGCATTATGTTTTTAGCTATTATCTCGGGAGCCGAGATATTTGCTAAAAAAATCTATTTTAGTTTTTTTTTACTACCTCTTAGCACGCGTCTTCTGAGAGATTGCAGGAAAACGGACCCCCTGAGGAACTAGGAGCCCCAACTTTGAGAAATTTTTATGGTGAAATACTGTGGTGGAAAGAAAATTTTCATAACACAACTTTTGTCCCAGAACCTGCTTTTAGGCATTTTCCGGCTCTAGGGCCGGCTATGTCATATCTCAGCTCCCAGAGCAGTTAGAGACCTCCGGTTTGGCCCAAAAAAAACGAATCTGAAATGGTCTGAAAATGTTACAATTATCCAGATAAGTAATTCTGAGTTGATTTTACTATATTTGAAGTCGAAAATCAAAAGTTATGATGCCTCAAAGTTCGAGTTTTTACGAAAGATCGTTGATTTTGGACGCTTGTCGACTCATACCAAGAAAACACACTCCTCCCTTAGCCCAATATTTTCCACAAGTATATGGACTGTGAGGAATCCGAATCCGTCGTCAGCTTACTGGTAATGGAGGGGGGGGGGTCCCCGAGCCAGGGTGAATTATTTTTCGAATTCGAAACTAAATTTTCAATTTTTTTAAAGTGAAACCGTTGACCACTTTCTTCGGTGTGAATAGAAAAGTTTTTCATAATATTTTTCCACGTTTTTTGGGCCAAACCGGAGGTCTCTAACTGCTCTGGGAGCTGAGATATGACATAGCCGGCCCTAGAGCCGGAAAATGCCTAAAAGCAGGTTCTGGGACAAAAGTTGTGTTATAAAAATTTTCTTTCCACCACAGTATTTTACCATAAAAATTTCATCGAGATTGCTCAAAGTTGGGGCTCCTAGTTCCTCAGGGTCATGCAATCTCTCAGAAGACACGTGTTAGAATCTACCCTGAAAATTTAACGTATCTACTCGGGGGCTAAAAAAACAGAAGATTTCAGGAAAAATAATTTTAGAGCAGATTTTGGGATTTTTAACAGGCTCATTACCAAAGTTCCGATCTTTCGCGGTACTTAACTTCGCAAGAGAGGATGGAGGTATTTTTTAAATAAAAAATAACAAAATAATAAAGTGATGATTTACCGTTCTATGCACTGCGAAGGAGCGAACGACTGTTTTTTGTGTGTTACTTATTAACTTCTCCATCGATTTGGAAATCTAAAAAAAAGAATCGTTGTGTTCTACGCGTTGAAAACGATTTACCTCTCTCAAACGTAGGAGCGCATTGTCCCTCAAGTAGTTGAAAATTATAGCAGTTGCATTTTGAGGAAGATTGGCAATTCGAAAAGACATCTGATAATACCAATACCACCGATGATGATTATCAAAGTGAAAAGTGAAAAGGGCTTCTGAATTTCCTCGCCTAACAATAAATTTAGGGTTGAACGCCCTATGGCATCGCTCGTGTAATGTTGAGCGATTTCGATGAACACTTTTTTGTAAACAAAACTAGGGACCGCAGGGTGCATTTTTAGAAGTATCGATAAAAAATTTTGAAACCTACTAGCCTATGGAGTCGGCGATGCCGAATCGACTAGAAAAAGAACGAACTCAAAAATATGCGCAATAATATAAATAGAACGATTTTAGTAAAAAATAGAAACAACTTCCGGAAAATCTTTCAAAACCGGAAAATAGTGATTTTTCGGCTGAATCGAGCTGTGTCACGAATATGATTTTAAGTGCAATTTTTTTTAAATAATTATTTTTTTAGAATTCATAATATTTTTCAATTATTTTTTACACTAATCTCCCAGTAATAATATTCTAAATGCTCAGCGATCATCATTTGGCTGAATAGTTTATTATTTTACATTCACGAAACTGCACACGGGAAAGTGATTTTGCGAACTTCAAACGGTCATAACTTCTGTCCGAATGAAAATTTTGCGATAATTTTGGCACGGGAGGATAGCTAGAGGTCTAGGCGAGCGTATGAGAAGTGGTTCAATCAAAAGGACGGCCTATGGTTGGAGAGGTGGGTCAAAAACTTGGAATCACGATAGGAGCAATCAAGAAATAGGGTCATATTCACGGATATTCGGAAGTTCGGGGGGATACACGTATGGGATGGTATAGTGGATGTGAATACACGCTAATTGGACAAAGAAAATAAACTATTTTTCCCCAACTGAGCATGCAAATCGATAATTACAAGTATGAAAAATTTGACTCAGTTCTAGACAATTGTGTGAAAGTGTGAAATCTGAAAAGTCTCTTCCCATCGATCGATGTCGGGGTCAAGCGGGGTCATGGGGAAGGGAAGAGGGTGAACTTTCTTTTCGGACGCCCATATCTCGACACATAGGCAAAATCATGAAAAATGATGTTACACAAAAGTGATCAGCTCGACGAGCTCTACACAATGAGCTATAGCACATGCTTTTTGGATAATGTTTATTTTTGGCGACCGCTCTCCTGGCCAGAAATGACGCGGATGGGCCAGAAAAAAAATTGATTTTTTTCTTTGGTCCTATGCAGAATTTTGTGCTCTACAATCCTATCAACTTTTCAAGATGCACTTTTTCGTTTTAAATTTTATAAAAATTAAAAAGTGATTTTTTGAACATGAAAAATCAGTTTGCGATCGAATTTTCGGATCAACTAAAAGTGGATTTTGAAGGCCTAGGTCAGTACATAATATAATAACACTAACATTGGACCTAGGTACCTACACATTTTTAAGGTGAATTTTTCTTTTTTAAAGTTTGAAGCCCCGCCCCTTTTCGGGTTTTTGAGATATGACCAAATAGTGGCCCAAATAGTGATCAGGGCCCGTAGGGCTATCCCCAAAAAAGTTTTGGTCCGGATCTGAGACATCGATGTCCGGCCTATCCTGGGATCTTACCTAGCCGGTCTCTTAATATAAATCTTTTATCGATGGAGGGCAACAAAAAAATAGTGTACTTGTTTCTACCTCTTGCTTGGCTGATTCAGCCGAACATGTTGTCTATTATTGCCACGGACAGTGTACTGATGCTGTTCATTTCGTTGCCAATAACGTTTGGCGTATCTCCGACTCGGATTTGGCTTGACCATTTCCTCACGTAGAATGGACAGTTTCCACGTGTGCGATCGGCATGTGGGGCAGGAGTATTCGCAAAATGGAAATTGCCTGCGCTTTGTGGGCTCAAATTGCACTGCACACGCAACACAAGTGATGTGTCCGCAAGCGAAGAAGGCCCGGCGGTAGGGCTGCTCTGTGCAGCAGATGTCGCATTCGCGAGAGCCGCTCTCATCTTCGTAAATTGGCACGAATTTGGTAGATCTGTTGCAGGTCCAGCACTGAGTTGACACAATTGCACAGCCTAAAATATTATAATATGCGATTTTGCTGGAAATATCGATAAGAATTGAGGGATTAGTGAAATCTACTCAGCGAAACTGGCATTTATTCGACCACATTCAAGCTATGCCGCTCGAAACTGATAAGTTTACTTGCATACCTGTGCAGAAAATGTGCCCGCATTCGACGGCAACTGAGCGTTGTTCGGGTGCTTCCTCTCCACAGGCCTCGCACTTTCGCGAGAAGACATTCGCGAGGCGAGAAGACAGAAGAGAAGACATCGCGAGACGAGAAGAGACGGCGAGAAGAGAAGACGCGAGAAGAGAAGACATCGAGAAGCGAGAAGGCGAGAGAAGACATTCGCGAGAAGAGCGAGGCGAGAAGCGAGAAGCGAGAAGAGAAGACAGCGAGAAGGCGAGAAGATCACCACGGGCCATACTGAATCAAAAAAATATCATTAACGCAAGCATCTTGAGTACGGTACGCAAGCAAATCAGGGAATATTTGCAGAATTGTAGAAGGAACAGTAGGAATATGAACGTAGTCGAGCAAATGATTAATTCAAATTTGGAGGATTTATACAAATGTACTAACCTCTTATCATCCATCTTTCTCAATGTCCGCACTTCCTCCGACCTCCATTTCGCGTCGCGTGCGTAATTATTGGCGTAGATGGGGAGGAAGAACACCATGGAGATCGTCTGTGGATGACACTGAAATGCAGTGAAGAGAACAGTAGCGACGGACGGCATCCACTCTCTCACCCCCGTGGCGACCCTTCGGTCACAAATCAAAAATAAGACATTATTGAGCATTACCGTAGGGAAGATATTTCTGTGAACTCTTTGAATATTTATTAGTACGCACGCTTCTTGAATAAAGGGATAACTACACACTTTTTAGCATCATTGCTCTCGCCTCTTTTGCAGAATCGTAGAATGGTTCTCGCGATTCTGAGTCTTCCTCGGAATTCGATAATATCTGTCTTGTCCTTCGTGCAAGATAAATTCCTATTTCGAATGAGATTGGTAGGCTATTTTTCATATTTCGTTTATAAATTATTTGTGATCAGGTGTCAAAAATAATCAAAGAAAGGGTGGATGAGGCAATGTTAACAACACGAAATAACCTTATTGATCTAGTGGCTATTGCTCAACCGGCAAGTATAATTTATTACAATAGTCGTTCATATAAAAATTCATATAAAATTATAAAATAAAACTTTTAATAATTATTTTGATTTTGATTTTCAAAGAACTGGCGAATAAAACGATTCGTGCATCTTAGAGTTGTGGTATTTATGCGCTGCTGCTGCATTTATGCATTTATCAATGGGTGCCGCTTCGAAGCGTCTGATCTAATGTTTGATAGAATGGTTGCACATTTCAGAAAGATGGCGAAGTAAGGATTCGATTTGGTTTCGTAATTAGGAGAGACTACGCATTGTGGAATATCAAAATTCGTCATATAAGAGCAAAAGTTGAAGTATTAGAGGAGAGCAATCATCACATAATGGTTAGGTTCTTCAAAAAAATTGATTGATTATTGCTTCGTCTAGAATATGTCAACCACCATGACGTCGGCAAACGCTCAACTGTTTCTCGAACACTTAAAATCAGCAGTTCAACGGTCTCGTTTTTCTATTGTCACTATATTTTCCGTTGATCCGAACATAATTCGAACGTGCTCGCACGTTTTTGCTGGCAGGCCTTTCTTCAAAACTAGAGTGAAGCTTGATGTTCGACAAACAGACTTGTAAGATATCAATGTATTGTCAAAAGAAGAGAAATAAATTGCAGCTCTCCCTGGCTCGATATGATACAGATCGTGAAAACAGACCAGGTTGAATTCATGATAGAAGAAATCACGGATGGTAAATTCTGATTTCTTTTACGAGGATGTGAAAAAGGTTTCAAATCATTATATTTCAGATATTCGCGAGGTTATATTAAATACTGCGGATTTGGCATTCTCTATGATTATTTGTTTCGAAAAGAATAATTCTACAAAACTGCCAGCATTTGTCCGAGATATCTTGAGCCGCAAATGTGAGCGAATACGGTTCAATATTCATGCAAAAACCATAACTTTCGAAGAAGCGGAGCAATTACTGCAGGTAATTCAAAATATTGAACAAATTTGAAAACAATCAATACAATTAAGCATTTTCATCAACTGGGAAAGAAGATTACAGTCAACGCGTACATTTTTTCAGAACCAATGCATGTTCAAATAGGAAAATACAAATTAAAAATATCCGATACTTGGTATCACGAACAATACAAGGCTCTCTATAAAACATCTTTGATTTGGATTCTTCGAATTTTATTAATTTTTCCTTGAAAATTCCAAAGATTGTTTAAAAAAACGAATAAAATATTTTTGGATCAAAATTGTGTTGTTTCACAGTCATTTCGCTATTGTATTTGAAATGATCTTTTCTCGGATGTTCTATCAAATACATCTTCCATGAGAGAATCAAAAACATTTTATTGATAACTAACAACCGTCGGCAGATGCAGAAAAAATAGAAACCAAAACGAATGAATGAACAATAAAAAGAATTCTCAACGCCTATGATTGCCACGCTTCTGAGGCTGATTTACACGATTCATTCTAATATTGGGACGGTTGAAATTCAGCTTCTTACTTATTGGAAACTGGTCCTCACGGGAAATTGGATATATATTTCTAGTTTTGGTTTTATCTTTCTTCTCCTCAATCAGTTCCTCATGAAGGATGTTCAGTGGATCCGATTTCGATTTTACCCGACAGAAGGGGCATGTTACTGTCATTTTCATAAGATCTGGGCAAAACTGCGCATCCTTGCCCAGCTCCGTGACGCAAGCACAGCAAGCGACGTGGCCACAGGACGGGAAGAAGGCGCGTTGAAAGGGGACTTCCAGACAGATGGCGCATTCCCTCGATTTCAGATCATCCTCGAAGAGCCGAGTGAACGTCGTCAGACTGTTGCAGAGCGGACAGCGCTTCCTTTCCTTGGCGCATCCGCGGCAGCACGCGTGACCGCACGCGGTTGAGACGACGCGGACGCGCGGCTCAGTCGCGTCACAGGCGCGGCACGCGCGACTGAAGCGGTCGCCGCGAGCGAGACTGAAAGGAAAGGCGATTATGGTCGAGAAATTAATTCACTTTTGATTCTACATCATTTTACAGTTTTTGGGAAAGTTATTCTTGTAGTACAATAGAGACCCATTCAGAAAAAATCAGCGCCGAATTCAGAAAAAATTGTGCCGAATAAAGGAAATGCAATTGTGTTTTAGTTTTAAAAAAATGCCCATACCTCTCTTCACTCGCTTTTTTGTACTCTTCGATCTGCTGATCCGCCAATCTGATCTGCGCAGCTTCGTAAGGTTCCACGACAACACGATTCAGCAATCGGTTGATGTCTTCCACGTCATAAATCACTGTGACGAAGCTGGAGTCGACTCTCCACAGAGAAGGAAACATACTGAAAAAACGCGGATAAACGCAATAAAAGGACAAAATGAAAAGTTAGGAGGAAGAGAAGACATACGAGTGCAGAATCAGAACACAACAAGAGAAAACGGAAGGAATTATTCTAATAACACGACTTCGAGTGCATCCATATCGAAGTCGGATCCATCCAATCTAATGTATCCCCTGTGGCCATGCTTTTTGCTCATTTTGTAACCGTTGTGACCTGTGGAGAGAATGGCAATAATTTTTAAACAACAATTTGAGTTATTTAAGCTGATCAATTACAAGCACGTGTTAGTATTCATGGAGAATGGCCACAGGGTTTCGGAAAAGACATTCTTTCGTATCATTTTGAAAATCACTGAACCAGTTGTGTGCGATATAGTGCAGAATGACAATCGAGATATTGAGCCTTCCTCAGAATTCAAATATTTCCGTCTTGTCCTTCGTGCAGGATAAATTCCTGTTTCGAATGAGATTGGTATCCTTTTTTTCAACGTTCGTTTATAAATTATTTGTTCTCAGGTTTCCAAATCAGTCAAAGAATTAGTGGATGAGTCAATGCTCGTAACACGAGATAATTATGTTCGATACTTGATGATTAGTCAGCGGGTAAGAATAGGTTATTTTTGGTAGATATGTTATATTTGTGGATAAACGATCAGGAAAAAATAATTAATTTTAAATTTTCAGAAACATACAGAAATCACAGTACGGATTCACTTCGGATTCGCGAATATCACGCCTGTCAGGAGAGAATCGAGCTAGAAAGGCCATACTTGGGGATGGGGCAAAAATAGTGAAATGAGTTAACATCAGTTTTGGGCACCTCTGTGCATGTCCTAACATCTGCCAAAGTGCCATTGTGCAAAAATCATTTTGGAGCTCCCTACACCGGGTCGGTATTCTGGATCCTCAACTTTGACCGTGAATATCTTGGTTATGGTGCATTTTTGAGAAAAATTGTTCTAAGAGTAACCCCAGTTATTTTCATGAGTTCTATCGATCTGCACCGGTTAGAAGTCGAAAAATTGATTTTTAGCAGCGCTACACTAGGTGATGAGTTTTTCAAAAATTTAGGTAAAGGGATGGCTAATTTTTGGATATGTTATGTAGCTCGGCGAGATCTATCGAATGAGTACCTTGCGCAAAATATGAATTAGTCCTGAGGTACCTTTGACCCCCTCCAAAGTTTTCAAATTATTTGAAGTCATTTCATCCCCTCATTTCATTTCATTCCTTCCACACCGCGCAGCTCGAGCGCGCGAAGTGGAGTGAAACATATTTGATTCGCTCTATTGTCTCACGATTTCCTTCAACAATTGTCTCATTTTCCATACAAGGGCATTTATCATACAGGATAATTAAATTAGCGTGATTCGATTAGTTCAGATAAAGATGTCGTTGTGTCGTTCCCTTATGCATTCCCTAATCAGATCTTCCTCGTCCATTTCTTCGTTTGGATCGTCTCCCTTCAGGTCGTCGTCTCTCTGAAGGCCAGTTTCTGCTTTCTATTATGATATTTTATTGTTTAATTTTACCTGGACCGGCACCACGTCTTCATCTTCCGATGATGGAGGATGGGCTCTCTTCCTACTGCTCTTCGATGCCTGTCGTCCCTTCTTCTTCCGTGCCACCGACACTAAATACAAGGTCGGTTTTGCTGGCCTATCACTCATTGTTATCACTGGCATATCACTCATTGTTTCAACTAACCTCCGCTCACTCGTTTGGTTTCCATTCGAGAGAATAGGCCAGTCAATTGCTTCTCAGTGAGCAATTCGTGAGCCTCAACGGAATTTTTATTGGATGGAAACATGCTCAATCTTACTCTGAACTTGTACGCTCCATCAGTCTCAGTCATATTCTCCATTGTTTGTGAAAAAGCACGTGGTTCCGCTCTGCGGGGAGGAACCATGGACCTTTGAGCCATAAAGTAGTTCGCAGCCTCGTCATAAGCCTTGTCAGTAATCTCGTCACTCGAATTGGTTTTCAAAGCCCATCCCATTTTTAGATCTGAAATTTTAAATATTATTCTTAAAGTTTATTAGTCAGACTAACCACTTGGCTGATTGTTCAGGTCGGAGCTTACAAACGAGTCGTTCGTCCTTGCTTCCTGTGCCACTTCAACTACTTCCATCTTGTTATTGAAGGAGTCGATCGCGTAGTCGAGTAAGGATTGCTTTTTCGACTTGAATTTGTGATTACCCACGATTTCGTGGGTTTCCAAATTTCGAAGCCTGAGGAAAGTGGCAAGGCACCCAGGAGTAGAGCATTCGAAATCCTTCTGGAAAATTCATGTGAACTAATCAAGAAATCTCAGATTCCAACCCGAGATTTGGAAAGAATAGAGAGATCCGGTTCCTCCTCGTCCTCTTCTTCAACGTCGACAACAGATCCATCATTCAACTCCACCCAGAAACCATCATCCAGGTAGCCTCCCGATTCCAGAATAGAGAACGACGAATTCATCGGCTTGAGCTTAGATTTTGGAGTTCTTAGCCCCTATCTCACACGGCGATTTCGCCTAGACCAGCAACAATTTGGTTGATATATTTACAATATTATTGCTCAATTTGCTCAGCTTCCGATCGTCCGTTGAAATTTCATCCACATTTCTTTTTTATCCCCAATTCAAAAGTTTTGAATAACAATGTACTCTTTTTAATGAACATTTTTTGTAACGTTGTCATCTTTGAATCGATTTTATTTTAATCACTTACTTAAAGCTTGAATTGTTCCACGTTCTTTGAACTTTCATGATATTAGGATAAAGTGAATAATTTGTTCTGGTTTTGTTTGAATGGAATGTTCGTTTGGAAATTTTTAGAATGATTCTTTTTGGAAGGCAGAGTCGAATATTCCTAATTTTCCTAATTGATTTTATTTTTTCTCCATTTTGCAATTTCTCAATTTGAATGAAGAATTAGACAATAATAAATAATTGATTTATGAACGATGGATATATATTGACTCTCCTCGCCCTTCACCCCTCATTCCCTCCCCTTCCCCTCACACTAGGGTTGGCATTTTGATTCCCAAAAGACCGCTCCTCCTTGCGAAGTGAAGAGCGGAATGATTCTCATTTTCCGCTCTCTCCTCTTTTCAAAGAATCAAATGATTCTTCGCTTTAGAAGGCAGTGAAAAAAGGCCATGAAAATAATTCGATCTTTATGAAATTTGGAATATGTAACATGTACATCCCATCAAATGTTGTCTCAAAATTTGGGGTCATTTGGCCAATTTTGAGCCGAGTTATGATGCGAAGAATCAAATGATTCTGAGAATCATTCTCAGAATCATTCGGCGAGGAATGAGAAGAATCAAATGAATCTCAGAATCATCGAAGAATCAAATTGCCAACCCTACCTCACACTCACTGGTCTCCGTCTCTCCCCTCTCGCCCTACTCGCCCCTCTCGCCCTACTCGCCCTTCCCCTCTCGTTCACTGACTCGCTCAACTAACTACTCGAACTACAGGTACGGTATCTCCATCACCACTCCCACTAGCTACAGTACTCTCTTATCATTCGATGAACTGGCAATCTACCGTAGTAGCTACAGTATCTTTACAGCATGAATAACAATCGTGACAACTACATTCAAGAAGTGAAAGATGGGATCTTCCACCTCTTCGTAACCACAGCGGTAGGGTCACACTATCATCATTGCATCGATCTCAGTAGATCTCAACTGTTTACACGCACAAAGTTTCTTTTTAAGACTGCCCGTGATCTGGCCCCGCTCGTTAGGCGAAACCAAGGGAACAGCAGAAGCGCGGGAGGCGCAGACGATACTTCGAAGGGACTTTATGCCTCTGTAAGTCCCCTGGAAGACGAAAACCGAACATATCATCCGTTCTAGGGACGGTCCACGAATTCCGATGATGACTACAACACGGACTCGCTCCCGGCCGCTTCTGCTTCTGCGCCGGCGAAGAAGCAGCGTCCTGCTCCGGCGGCGGCGAAGAAGCAGCGTCCTGCTCCGGCGGCGGCGAAGAAGCAGCGTCCTGCTCCGGCGGCGGCGAAGAAGCAGCGTCCTGCTCCGGCGGCGGCGAAGAAGCAGCGTCCTGCTCCGGCGGCGGCGAAGAAGCAGCGTCCTGCTCCGGCGGCGGCGAAGAAGCAGCGTCCTGCTCCGGCGGCGGCGAAGAAGCAGCGTCCTGCTCCGGCGGCGGCGAAGAAGCAGCGTCCTGCTCCGGCGGCGGCGAAGAAGCAGCGTCCTGCTCCGGCGGCGGCGAAGAAGCAGCGTCCTGCTCCGGCGGCGGCGAAGAAGCAGCGTCCTGCTCCGGCGGCGGCGAAGAAGCAGCGTCCTGCTCCGGCGGCGGCGAAGAAGCAGCGTCCTGCTCCGGCGGCGGCGAAGAAGCAGCGTCCTGCTCCGGCGGCGGCGAAGAAGCAGCGTCCTGCTCCGGCGGCGGCGAAGAAGCAGCGTCCTGCTCCGGCGGCGGCGAAGAAGCAGCGTCCTGCTCCGGCGGCGGCGAAGAAGCAGCGTCCTGCTCCGGCGGCGGCGAAGAAGCAGCGTCCTGCTCCGGCGGCGGCGAAGAAGCAGCGTCCTGCTCCGGCGGCGGCGAAGAAGCAGCGTCCTGCTCCGGCGGCGGCGAAGAAGCAGCG
Source organism: Pristionchus arcanus (assembly GCA_900490705.1). Lineage (NCBI taxonomy): Eukaryota > Metazoa > Nematoda > Chromadorea > Rhabditida > Neodiplogasteridae > Pristionchus > Pristionchus arcanus. The sequence continues at coordinate 12,475 of LS486619.1, forward strand.
TCCTGCTCCGGCGGCGGCGAAGAAGCAGCGTCCTGCTCCGGCGGCGGCGAAGAAGCAGCGTCCTGCTCCGGCGGCGGCGAAGAAGCAGCGTCCTGCTCCGGCGGCGGCGAAGAAGCAGCGTCCTGCTCCGGCGGCGGCGAAGAAGCAGCGTCCTGCTCCGGCGGCGGCGAAGAAGCAGCGTCCTGCTCCGGCGGCGGCGAAGAAGCAGCGTCCTGCTCCGGCGGCGGCGAAGAAGCAGCGTCCTGCTCCGGCGGCGGCGAAGAAGCAGCGTCCTGCTCCGGCGGCGGCGAAGAAGCAGCGTCCTGCTCCGGCGGCGGCGAAGAAGCAGCGTCCTGCTCCGGCGGCGGCGAAGAAGCAGCGTCCTGCTCCGGCGGCGGCGAAGAAGCAGCGTCCTGCTCCGGCGGCGGCGAAGAAGCAGCGTCCTGCTCCGGCGGCGGCGAAGAAGCAGCGTCCTGCTCCGGCGGCGGCGAAGAAGCAGCGTCCTGCTCCGGCGGCGGCGAAGAAGCAGCGTCCTGCTCCGGCGGCGGCGAAGAAGCAGCGTCCTGCTCCGGCGGCGGCGAAGAAGCAGCGTCCTGCTCCGGCGGCGGCGAAGAAGCAGCGTCCTGCTCCGGCGGCGGCGAAGAAGCAGCGTCCTGCTCCGGCGGCGGCGAAGAAGCAGCGTCCTGCTCCGGCGGCGGCGAAGAAGCAGCGTCCTGCTCCGGCGGCGGCGAAGAAGCAGCGTCCTGCTCCGGCGGCGGCGAAGAAGCAGCGTCCTGCTCCGGCGGCGGCGAAGAAGCAGCGTCCTGCTCCGGCGGCGGCGAAGAAGCAGCGTCCTGCTCCGGCGGCGGCGAAGAAGCAGCGTCCTGCTCCGGCGGCGGCGAAGAAGCAGCGTCCTGCTCCGGCGGCGGCGAAGAAGCAGCGTCCTGCTCCGGCGGCGGCGAAGAAGCAGCGTCCTGCTCCGGCGGCGGCGAAGAAGCAGCGTCCTGCTCCGGCGGCGGCGAAGAAGCAGCGTCCTGCTCCGGCGGCGGCGAAGAAGCAGCGTCCTGCTCCGGCGGCGGCGAAGAAGCAGCGTCCTGCTCCGGCGGCGGCGAAGAAGCAGCGTCCTGCTCCGGCGGCGGCGAAGAAGCAGCGTCCTGCTCCGGCGGCGGCGAAGAAGCAGCGTCCTGCTCCGGCGGCGGCGAAGAAGCAGCGTCCTGCTCCGGCGGCGGCGAAGAAGCAGCGTCCTGCTCCGGCGGCGGCGAAGAAGCAGCGTCCTGCTCCGGCGGCGGCGAAGAAGCAGCGTCCTGCTCCGGCGGCGGCGAAGAAGCAGCGTCCTGCTCCGGCGGCGGCGAAGAAGCAGCGTCCTGCTCCGGCGGCGGCGAAGAAGCAGCGTCCTGCTCCGGCGGCGGCGAAGAAGCAGCGTCCTGCTCCGGCGGCGGCGAAGAAGCAGCGTCCTGCTCCGGCGGCGGCGAAGAAGCAGCGTCCTGCTCCGGCGGCGGCGAAGAAGCAGCGTCCTGCTCCGGCGGCGGCGAAGAAGCAGCGTCCTGCTCCGGCGGCGGCGAAGAAGCAGCGTCCTGCTCCGGCGGCGGCGAAGAAGCAGCGTCCTGCTCCGGCGGCGGCGAAGAAGCAGCGTCCTGCTCCGGCGGCGGCGAAGAAGCAGCGTCCTGCTCCGGCGGCGGCGAAGAAGCAGCGTCCTGCTCCGGCGGCGGCGAAGAAGCAGCGTCCTGCTCCGGCGGCGGCGAAGAAGCAGCGTCCTGCTCCGGCGGCGGCGAAGAAGCAGCGTCCTGCTCCGGCGGCGGCGAAGAAGCAGCGTCCTGCTCCGGCGGCGGCGAAGAAGCAGCGTCCTGCTCCGGCGGCGGCGAAGAAGCAGCGTCCTGCTCCGGCGGCGGCGAAGAAGCAGCGTCCTGCTCCGGCGGCGGCGAAGAAGCAGCGTCCTGCTCCGGCGGCGGCGAAGAAGCAGCGTCCTGCTCCGGCGGCGGCGAAGAAGCAGCGTCCTGCTCCGGCGGCGGCGAAGAAGCAGCGTCCTGCTCCGGCGGCGGCGAAGAAGCAGCGTCCTGCTCCGGCGGCGGCGAAGAAGCAGCGTCCTGCTCCGGCGGCGGCGAAGAAGCAGCGTCCTGCTCCGGCGGCGGCGAAGAAGCAGCGTCCTGCTCCGGCGGCGGCGAAGAAGCAGCGTCAAGTTAATTTGATTTTGCTTAGGGTGGTTAGGCTCGGTCCGTAGAGCTCGGTCTGCTCACTGAGTACCACTGGCCCCCTGTTCTATAGAAGTGCCCTACTAGGCATATCGCTCTCAACGAAACTAAATCTACGTAAATTATTATCGTTATCTACCGTAATCTCCCATTTCAGATCGACTCGTCAATCTGCTTCGATCTTTCAGGAGGACGGCCTGCTCGATGACGATGACATTGGACGGCACACCTTCATCAACGAGTACGGCGAGGAGGAGGAAGAAGAGGAGGAGAGAGTGTACGATGAGGATAAGAAGAGAGGCAAGGATGGGGGGGGTGCTAGACGAGCCGAGTTAGAGAATGGGGGGGGGGAAGCTATGGCAGAGAAAAGGGCGCATTAGATATTTTATGGCAAGGTTAATTTGATTCCCATCTCCTCTTGATGAGATCGCTCGTCCAGGTCTCGTATTTCATAACGACTCCAGCACCCAATACTAAAAAAATGAACTTACTCAAAATCATTAAGAATGATGACCTGTGTATTTTTTTGCCGACCGACTTTGTACATACAATGGCGTCTCTCAGGGGAGGGGCAGAACTCGCCCAGGGGATTGACAAAAATGTTTCAAATTGTCCAAAAATATTTTAAAATTTTTTTATTACTTTAGTCATACAATGAATCGATTTCAAAATGCTTGATGCAAATTTTATTTGCACTTAAATGACGGCGATCGAATATCTCAACCATGTACGGTCCAAATAGCGCATTTATCGGTTCTGAGTGGGTAAACGACATGAAATAAATTTTCACTTCCGAGTGAATAAAATTCTGGAAAAATAGTTACTGTAAATTACTCCAGTCCTGAATTTACCTCAACCAATTTCTCAGCGTCACTCATAGTTATACAAGAGAAGTTGAAAATTAGCACTTTGCACTTTCGGCTGAGCATTTCAAGAGCCATGGAAGCCACATTTTCATTTGTTTCGCTGTTATGTTCCATTTTCCAAATAAATATTGATGTCATTCTATCTGCGAGATAGAAGAAAAAGTCACAGTGTTCTAAAAATATTTTCTGGGTTCTAAAGCTCTGGGTTCTAAAGCGATTATTCTGGGTTCTAAAGCGTTATTATTATTATAGCGTTATTATTATTAAATTATTCTGGGTTCTAAAGCGAGTGGCGAGCGGTGGGGTGCGAATTTCGTCCCGCTGTCTCCGATTCCCTCCGCCCAGTCTCCCTCAGCCAGAAGCACCGGCAAGCGGCTGTTGTACTGCCACCTCGATGGGTCGTCCGTTCTACATCGGCACGCTTAACGCCCGGACTCTCGCGCCCAAGGAGAAGCACATCGAGATCGAGCTGGCACTCTCAAAGATCAAGTGGGACATCGTTGCTGTCCAAGAGGCGCGGATTGTTGGTTCATCTTCCTTTTAATTTGCATCCTCAGGCATCGTTTGTTATCACTCAGGAGGTGCCACTGCCAAGTATGGTGTCGCCTTCTTGCTCCAACCTCATCTGGCGAAGGGCGCAGTCTTCCGCGGAATATCAGACCGACTCGCTTCACTGGAGCTGCCCAATCAACGGATCTTCCTCGTCACTGCTTACGCCCCGACATCAGCGTACGATGATGCCATATATGATGACTTCCTCGACCAAGTGGAGACTGTGCTGCAAAGTGCCCCGAAAGGATACACACCCGTGCTCACTGGAGACTTCAACGGTCGTGTAGCAAGAGAAGATGGAAATGAGAAGTATGTCGGAGAATACGCATCGCCCTCCGCTAATGTCCGTGGTCGTTGCTTCATTGAGACCTGCATGAAGCATAAGCTCAGAATCCAGAACACATTCCATAAGAGACGGTCCGGGAGAATATGGACGTGGCGTGCTATGAACGGGCAGACATTCAATCAGATAGACTTCATAGCTGCACCAATATCCGCGCGTGTTGTCAACTGCGGAGTGGTCAGCCGGTTCGAGTTCGGCAGCGACCACCGACTTGTGCGAATGGCTATCACTATCTCCAACAAGGCTCGGCATAAAAGATGCAGGGAGAAGCGTGTATTCGATCGCGCTTCTTTTACTGTCAACGCTAACCTCCTAGCGTCGATGCCACTAGCCCGCCCAACCTCCGCAACCGACGCCTACCACCAAATTCAAGCATTCACGAAAGCTGCAGCGTCTGACTGTTGGAGAAAGAAGAAGACTTCGCCTTGGATCTCACCCTCCACTCGGAAACTACTCGAACAGCGGCATCTTCTGAAAGGGAAATTTCAAACAGCCATCGCCTATTCTGTCGCATGTAAAGCAGCCCGAATAAGTCTTGTCGACGACATAAGGAAGCGCAAAGAAGTTCAACTGAGGGAGGCTGCAACTCTGGGTAGAAGCATAGTGAAAGAGGCCCTCAATCTACACAGTTCTCGGAAAAGACTATTAGTCCCTGACCCAATATCCGGCGCATTCTCACAGGATGCAACGAAGACCGCGGTGCGAATCTTCTACGAAGAACTGTACAAGCCTTCTGTTCAGCTCCCTCTCGCTATACGCACCTCCTCCAATGAGTCACTGCCCCCGTTTCTCCCAGATGAAGCTCGGCATGCACTAGTACATCTCAAGTGCGGCCATGCTCCAGGATTGGACGGAGTTCTACCCGACATGCTCTTTTATGCGAAAGACCACATTGCTCCTCTACTGGCTGATATGATGAACCGTCTTGTAGCGGGCGATCAAGTACCGAAGGAATTGGTTGAGGCCGTTGTCTCGCTGATCCACAAAAAAGGAGATGCGACGCAAATCAACAACTTTCGCCCCATAAGCCTTCTCACAGTAACGCTCAAGACAATGACTCGAATAGTTCTGAGAAGGATGGAGAAAGCTCTCGAAGAGAATGAATCGCCCACTCAAACAGGCTTTCGAAAAGGTCACAGCACTCTAAGCAACCTACACACAATCAAGCAACTTGCGGAGCGCACACACGAATACGGTATACCAATGTACCTGGGATTCGTAGATTTCAAAAAGGCCTTCGATTGTGTCGAAAGAAATGCAGTCTGGCAAGCACTTGGAATAGCTGGAATTCACCCCACTCTCATCGATCTCCTTCGCCGCCTTTACGAAGCATCGAGCACAAGAATTAGAGTGAACGAAGAAACCATCTCAGTCAACGTTAACCGAGGAGTCAGGCAGGGGGATACCCTATCCCCATCCCTATTCAATGCAGTTTTGAGAATGGCAATGAATGATATAGAGTGGGAGAACGATGGAATCAAAGTGAACGGAGTCAATATTTCACATATCGAATATGCAGATGATATAGCCTTGATCGCCAAATCACGACCTGAACTAATATCAATGCTGAAGAAATTGATGAACGCGAGCGCTCGGGTTGGCCTAGAAATCAATGCCAGTAAAACGGTTCTTCTCACGTCATGCACGTCCACCCGAGCACCCATTGTCATCGATAACCTTAAGTTCAACTTCGCCCAATCGACCACATATCTAGGAGGGAGAATATCACTTCCCCTTGATCACATGGAAGAACTTGAACACAGAATTCGTTTGGGATGGTTCGCATGGTCAAAATTATCTCATCTGCTCACATGCCGGCACTTATCTATGAGGATACGGAGGCGACTATTCGACAGTTGCGTTTCCTCTACTGTACTATATGGATGCGAGCTCTGGTCACTGAAAGCTAGCGAAAAAGAACGATTGAGCACTACCCAAAGGAAAATGGAAAGGAGAATGCTAGGGATTTCTGTTCTGGATCGCTGGAGGAACGAATGGATTCGAAATGCGACTAAACTGAGAGATTGGAATGAAGAAGCTCTAAGAAGAAAGGCTCTTTGGGCGCTCAAATTACGACGAATGGGAATGGATCAGTGGAGCAGAGCGACGACAGTTTGGATTCCTTATCAAAACAAGCGCCCTCGAGGGCAGCCGAGAGCACGATGGAGGGACGAACTCACAAGAACAATTGGCGCAGACTGGTGGCAAGCAACTAGCGATGTATTCAGACCCATCCTCATCAGACGTTAACGTCTGACATGATAAAGAAATTGAATTGAATTGAATATAGATCCATGATAATATCTATCTGAATGAAGATTTGGGTATATGACCATTTCAGAATGCATCACTCAAATGTTAATTGGTGGCCGATGGTACTTTCTCTCTTTGGGAATCTCCTTTCACTCACGCAACAGTATGAAGATGCTTCCACTGTTCTTGAGGTGATTCGTCTTAATATTGTTTGATCAGTTGTTAGTTGAAAAAAATAAGAATAATTTGATGGGTTCTGATGGATATCTTGATACACTAACATCTTATACAGGACATCTTATGTTACGGTTCATCCATGAAAATTATGAGAGTCTGAATCTCGGCTTTGTTAATGAGTGGTTTCAAATACGCAAGAAATTTACGTAATTTATTTAGGTTCACATTTACGAAAACCGCCTGAAATGCTAAATATGTTAACATGTTTAATCGAGAAACCATCTAGAATACAAACCTAGCCCTCACAAATAAAATATGAAAAAATGAACTATATCTTAAAGAATCTTACATCGAAGTCATCGTGGATCTCGTCTTCAGATATTTTGAGATTTGCGATAGCAGCACGATAAATATTAATTTTCCACATCAAATATTCTATACCAGGAGTGCAGTAAAAACCAATTTTTACTTCTCTTTTTCGATTCTGGAAAATACGAAAACCAGCATTGCATACTGATTTTAGCGAATACCTCGGCTCTCGAGTAGGTAACTCTTTGAAACTACTCTAAACTTCTCTGGAAGCCGAGATATTCACGGGAGACCGAATTTGTCAGGAATTCTAATTTTTGATCGGATCTTTGCATATTTTTAACAGGCTCATTACCAAAGTTCCGATCTTTCACGGTTCTCAATTTAGGGAGGGGGGGACGTAGTTTTCAGAATTACCCAATCTTATACATTGCATTCCTATCACCCCAACGAGAAAGATATTGTGTGTTATTTGTTGCTTGGAATGACTCGATCAAGACGAAATAAATAAGAGAATTACCGTTGGATGAACTGTGAATGCGCGAACGACGGTTTTGCGTGCGTTATTTATGAAGGCGTCGCTTACATCCTTCATACATTTGGATATCTGTAAATGGAGTATTTCGAACATTTTAACATCTTAAACAAACATTTTTAAATTAAAAAAAAACGATTTACCTCTCTCAAACGTAGGAGCGCATTGTCGTTCAAGTAGTATGAAAATTATAGCAGTTGCATTTTGAGGAAGATTGGCAATTCGGAAAGACATCTGATAATACCAATACCGCCGATGATGATTATCAAAGTGAAAAGGGCTTCTGAATTTCCGCGCCTAACAATAAATTTAGGGTTGAACGCCCCATGGCATCGCTCGTGTAATGTTGAGCGATTTCGATGAACACTTTTTTGTAAACAAAACCGTCGAAAATGCTCTTTATGGACGATACATTTAATATAAATATTTTATTGATGGAGGGCAAACAATAAGCAGTATACTTGTTTCTACCTCTTGCTTGGCTGATTCAACCGAACATTTTGCCTATTATTGCCACGGAAAGTGTACTGATGCTGTTGATTTCGTTGCCAATAACGTTTGGCGTATCTTCTACTCAGATTCGGCTTAATCCTGTCCTCACGTAGAATGGACAGTTTCCACGTGTGCGATCGGCATGTGGGGCAGGAGTATTCGTAGTATGGAAATTGCGTGCGCTTCGCGGGCTCAAATTGCACTGCACACGCAACGCAAATAATGTGTCCACAATCGAAGAAGGCCCGTCGGTACGGCTGTTCCGTGTAGCAAATGCCGCATTCGCGAGAGCCGCTCTCATCTTCGTAAATTGGCACGAATTTGGTAGATCTGTTGCAGGTCCAGCACTGTTTTGACACATTCCCACAGCCTGGAATAATATAATATACGGTTTTGACGGAAATAACGCTTTATTACAACGTAGGTGAAATTTGATCAACGAAACTGGCATTTTTTTCGACCACATAAAAGCTATGCCGCTCGAAACTGATAGGTTTAATTGCATACCTGTGCAGAAAATGTGTCCGCATTCGACGGCAACTGAGCGTTGTTCCGGTGCTTCCTCACGGCAGGCCTCGCACTTTCGCGAGAAGACATCACCACGGGCCATACTGAATCAAAAAAATATCATTAACGCAAGCATCTTGAGTACGGTACGCAAGCAAATCAGGGAATATTTGCAGAATTGTAGAAGGAACCGTAAGAATATTCACGTGGTCGAGCACACGATTTATCCAAACTTGAGGTTATATAAAAAGGACTAACCTCTTTTCATCCATCTTTCTCAATGTCCGCACTTCCTCCGACCTCCATTTCGCGTCGCGTGCGTAATTATTGGCGTAGATGGGGTGGAAGAACACCATGGTAAGGCCTAGGGCGTCACTAAATGAAGTGAATAGAAAAATAGCGACGGATCCACTCTTTAACCCCCGTGGCGACCCTTCGGTCACTAATCAAAAGCAAGACATTACTGAGCATTACCACAGGGAAGATATTTCTGTGAACTCTTTGAATATTTATTAGTACGCAAGCTTCTTGAATAAAGGGATAACTACACATTTTTTAGCATAAATGCTCTCGCCTCTTTTGCAGAATTGTAGAATGGTTGTCGAGATTCTGAGTCTTCCTCGGAATTCGATTATTCCTGTCTTATCCTTCGTGCAAGATAAATTCCTATTTCGAATGAGATTGGTAACTTTTTTATTCTTTTTATTTTATTTTTAAGCACGTTTTTACTTCTTTTGTTCACAGGTTTCCAAATCAGTAAAAGAAACAGTTGATGAGTTAATGTTAGAAACAAGAAATAGTCTTATCGATCTAGTGGCTATTACTCTACCGGCAAGTATAATTTATTACATATATGTTTTTATACGATTTGTTTACAATCTCCAGCGCTTGATTCTGCGTCAATTCATATAAAATTATAAAATAACATTTTTAATTATTATTCACATTTTGATTTTCAAATAAGTGGCATCGTAGAGTACACATTGCGGTATCGTAGAATTCTGAGTAATCTTCGGCATGACGGTTGATTAACTTCTGTTTACTGAACTTCTGTTTACTGAGTGTGGCCAGCGGAAAAAAAACATTGCGGTATTTATGCGCTGCCGCTGCATTTATGCATTTATTATTATGTTTTGTCAGGTACCGTAGGGTGTACTCTTTGATTCACGAATCGCCACTTCTTTGAAAATCAAAATATAAATATTATTTTTACTATTTTATTTTATTATTTTATATGAATCGACGCAGAATCAAGTGAATACGACGGATAAAAATTGGGCCCAATTTAAAAGGCGCCATAGGGGAACACTGGGGGATTTTCATTGGGAGAACTGTCTAGATAGATCTTCGAACACTCCTCGATTCCGCAAATTCGAAACAGGGGTGTGCAAAAAAAATATTTCGATGACTCATTTTGAAAAGCTCAATCGCCGGAAAAAGAAACCATAGGGGAGGGGTGCCGCTTCGAAGCGTCAGATCTAACATTTGAACATTTTAGAAAGATGGCGAAGTAAGGATTCGTTTTGGTTTCGTAATTAGGAGAGACTACGCGTTGTGGAATATCAAAATTCGTCATATAAGAGCAAAAGTTGAGGTATTAGAGGAGAGCAATCATCACATAATGGTTAGGTTCTTCAAAACAATTGATTGATTATTGCTTTGTCTAGAATATGTCAACCACCATGACGTCGGCAAACGCTCAACTCTTTCTCCAACACTTGAAATCAGCAGTTCAACGGTCTCGTTTTTCTATGGTCACTATATTTTCCGTTGATCCGAACATAATTCGAACGTGCTCGCACGTTTTTGCTGGCAGGCCTTTCTTCAAAACTAGAGTGAAGCTTGATGTTCGACAAACAGACTTGTAAGATATCAATGTATTGTCAAAAGAAAAGAAATAAATTGCAGCTCTCCCTGGCTCGATATGATACAGATCGTGAAAACAGACCAGGTTGAATTCATGATAGAAGAAATCACGGATGGTAAATTCTGATTTGTTTTACGAGAATGTGAAAAAAGGTTTCAAATCATTATATTCCAGATATTCGCGAGCTTATATTAAATACTGCGGATTTGGCACTCTCTATGGTTATTTGTTTCGAGAAGAATAATTCTACAAAATTGCCAGCATTTGTCCGAGAAATCTTGAGCCGCAAATGTCAGCAAATACGGTTCAATATTCATGCTAAAACCATAACTTTCGAAGAAGCGGAGCAATTACTGCAGGTAATTCAAAATATTAAATAAATCAAAAAATATTACAATTCAGCACTTTCATCTACTGGGAAAGAAGATTACTAGGGTTGGTGAAATCGAGCAAACCCGACTTTCGGGAACCCGACTATAAAGTATCACTATGTGGCCCGATCGGGCTCAGAAAGTCGGGCGGGCAACCCGACATTGAGAGTGAAAAAGTCGGGACTGTTGACGGGTTCGGGCGGCCCGAAACCCGACTTGGCCCGACATGGCCCGACTTTGGCCCGACTCTAGGGAAGAGGTAGATCAAGAGTACAATTCCGTCTCTCTCCCTTGCATTTCCATA